>CM067359.1:175551556-176069056 GCA_034401795.1 Chaetoderma sp. LZ-2023a
TTCATAGACCATGGCTGTTGCGCCACTCTCACAAATATTGCCTCTGTTTTACACAGTGCCTAGAGTGTTGCATTTGATATGGGATTGTGTGGCCATCGAGGATTTGTAATGGGTAGCAGATGTTTTCGACGGTGTGCATCAAGTTTGTCCATGTTTGGTCAAGAGGCTCTCCAGCAGTTGCACATCATTATGGAAACAATTGAAACAATCACATACTCCCATCATGACGTTCATTGGTATTTTAAAGCCACGAATACGCACATTCCAAAAGGGATTGATAGGCGATATTTCCTGCTAACACGGTGAATTACAATGTCGATAGAAGGAAGAAATTTAATATTCTGTTCTTCAACCTCTTCTCCGATGGTGGGCGGGTGATGGGGCGGGGTGGGGGTGGGGTTGTTGTTGTCATCCTTTCTTTGATGTTGAATCAGTATACGTGAGGGGCCGCTACTTTTCCTTTTCACGAAGAGGTTTGCAGCCTTGATCGATTCTCAAGCTTTTGGAGGTATTGCATTACGAGGACCTTGAAGTATTGCAGCAATAGGACCTTTCCTTCGTCGATAAAGTTAACACCATCTGCTCTAGTGGCATCCCTATCATTGACAGTGGACAGTTTGTACGTGTGGAGTGTTCCTGAACAGGTGATAGACATACGGCGAGACAGCTAGTAAAGAGTACTGGCTATAAACCATCACCTTATGGTAATCATATTGATTATCAAAACTGTGCAGAAAGCATTGATTTGACGCGAACCTTTATATTTTTGTTTACCAATAAGTATATCACCAGGGGTAAATAGTCATTATCGCAGTCATCTTGATGGATACATTGAAGGATCTGTGGCCGAGTGACAGTACACGTGGCATGTCGATTCTCTTCTCGTAGAAGTCCCAATACTCTGATAGCACTACTGATGCTAGCATTCGTTGTGCCCTGCCTACGTTTGCGAGGGGTACGCCCTCTCTTAAAAACACCCAATTACCTCAGATAGAATTTTTCGGATGCTGTCATTTCGATAGAAATTTCGGGACACAGAACCACAATAAGAGCAGGTTCCAAATCAGTGAGTGCTTGAAAGAACTCGCCATCAAATGAGTAGATGACTTCATAAGCGACATCACTCCAATCGATGATGGTCGAAAAAAACTTTTAAAAATCAACTATTCACAACAAACGCTTGCTGTATATAACTCTGATGCTCACTCCAGAGTCTCTGACCAGAGAATGGCTAAAACAATCAAGGTATGCTTCAAAGCTCAGTTCACTGACACAGAAGAGGTAACTTCATCCACGTGTGAAGGCCAGCCCCGGACACTAGGCAGGAAATTTCAAAAGGAGATTGCCAATCGAATATTCCAGTTACGTAAATCTGAATAGGAAATCATGGAACACTTTCTAATCAGATGCCCATAAGGCTAGTCTGACGCATTGTGATTTAGACGTTGGTAATTATTGAGTTGATAAAGTCATATAACTTATATTAGAGGGTAGTGGTATCATAGATTATGAGTTTTCGGAAAAGTCAGTTAACTTACTCCCTACACGTAGATATAAGCTACTTAGTCTATACTGCGGCTACCTACTAGTTAAATGTTAATCATAACAGTAATAGTTTCATAAGGGCAGAATACTACTTTGGATAAGAGGACCCACTTGCGCGTAGTAATATGGTTCTCATAGGCAATGTTCTGTAACATCTTACAAGTTACATTTTTCTAAAATGCTTCAATTTCAGTTTTCTTTCTTTTCAAGAAAATGAGGCATCCGATCGGTCATTCGAGTCGCTGACATCATGATCAATATACTGCGCTTGTAAGCTGATGCCACAATCAAATGACGTAGGTCCGACATAGAATGGGAACAGCTCTGACCCAAAATTGAAAACGCTCCAACAGTAATGGCCATGAAAGGTATATATTTCCAATGCAATACACATTTTGTTGAACATTTTGAAACCAGTTTTACAGGAAGCTGGTGCTGCCTTGACAAACAAATTCCATTCAAATGTGTTTCAAAATATTGAACAGCATGCTAGTACAATTACTTTGATTTGAGAATTTCGGAATTCAGTCTGCAATGTGCTAAAAGGTGTTCCGACGTGTGTACAATGTGGGCGGCGCTTATTGCGTAAATCATTATCTGAATAAGGCACTGACACTCATCATCATCATCATCATCATCATCATCATCATCATCATCGGCATCATCATCATCACCACCACCACCACCACCACCACCACCACCACCACCATCACCACCACCATCATCATCATCATCATCATCACCTCCACCACCACCACCATCATCATCATCACATCATCATCATCATCACCACCACCACCACCACCACCACCACCGCCACACCACCATCTTCATCATCATTATCATCATTATCATCATCATCATCATCATCATCATCATCACCATCACCAACATCATCATCGTCGTCATTGTCATCATCATCATCAACATCATCATCGTCGTCATCACCATCATCATCATCAACCACCACATCAGCATCATCATCATCATCATCATCATCATCATCATCATCATCATCATTATCAACCATTATCTGGGATAAATAACCTGCAGAACACAGGCACTCGTCATCATCATCATCATCATCATCACCATCATGATCATTATCGTAGAAAATCCGAAAAAGTCTGTGAAATCCGAAAAAATGAGAAAACCTATAACAGCTGCGAGGGCGTGCATATGTCGTTGCTTAGTTGTCTTTATGATGCAGACAATGTGATAGTGGCAGTGAACAACATGTTATTGATGCTCCATTAAGGCTGTAACATTCTTCTCCATCAAATAAGAATACATTTTGTAAACATGGGATTTGTGGACTAGCAACCCACGAACCCCACGCCTAACTTTTGGTACCCGGGAAAATATTTGCAGGTGACCTTTTTACACTGTGCGGGTCAAGTATGTTTTGGGTCACATCCTCAGTCTGAAAGTGAAATTGAATTAGCCATGTTAGCTTTCCGTGTGATTAGGATTGGTTGCCACAATCAATCTAGTTTCGTCATTTTCACAATTATGATTCAGAGTGAATACTTTAGACAAATATTCAACCCACGGTAAAGTCATAATCTGTTATGAGCAATACACTGAAACTTCCTCCCTTTAAAGGCTAGAAACTGGTTCTGGCACTTTAGTGCGTGTTATAGATACTGTGACGGCAAGACGCTGTTGAATTTTGTTCAAGATATGTCTTAAGACGACTTCTTGGTATTTAATACAACAAGGTCTTAAAAGATGGTTAATTAAGAACGTTTATTACATGATTCGAAGAAGTTAGCCAGATAGCAGGAATAGGGTATGCAGATACAGTTATGTGATCCAGCACCGTGCAGAAATCCTGTGATGTATGTGTAATTCTGGTAATTACTCAGAATGTACATGTATGTATGTATGTATGTATGTATGTATGTATGTATGTATGTATGTATGTATGCATTTATATAGCGCCAATTCCAGAAGTAACTGCCCAAAGGCGCTTTACAAAAGTTAAAGCTAATTTAAAATAGTGAAATATGCTTTTTGGAACAAATGGGTTTTTAGAAGAGTTTTGAAAGCCTCAACATTGTTGCTGTTTTGAATGTTGGATGGAAGGTCGTTCCAAGGTTTTGGTTCAGCTATGGAGAAAGCACGCTCTCCAATGACAAGATTGGAATTGGGTACTACGCAGAGTAGCTGTTCACCTAGGTATACACCATGACGACTCAGAGCAATTAGTTAGCAAGTCCAAATATAGTTTCCCTAAAAGTAAAGTAATGCTGTTGAGTTAATACTTGAATGGTTAACGCTTTTGTCATAATAAAGCCAATGAATATGAGGCACGAAGTAGGCAAGGAATTGATGCTTGACGAGGCTTGTCAAAGCAGAATTATATACATATTCTGGCAAGGGGCATCACTTGCATACTGATTACGACCAGTTGAGTCTTTTGATTGTGGGAAGAACAGTGTTAACCAATCGAAGTAGTCAGATTTTGGAAATCACCAGGAAAGCCATCTGAAACGGCATCAGAACGACGTCATGCACGGATCCACTTTTATTGTATATAAGGACGTGCATGACAGAAATTAATTAATCTTCCGATTGCGCTCTTCTTGAGAAGTCATCGCTTTCGATGTGAGTTTAACATCAGCAATTGAAATGCATTATTGTTAGAAGCTAGAAATTTTGTCAGAACAAGTTTGTAAAAATTTAACTCATAGTTAGTTAGAAAATCGTTTTAGCTGTGAACATTTGTTAGAATTACAAACCTGTAATACTGCTGTATTAATGTGCATTAATAAATTATTGTTTATGTTATACTTTTGAAAAGTGTTGATTTATTCATCGAATCAGCGAAGGCAGACTCCCTTCCTGAACTCGACAGTATTCCCGAGACAACTCCAGAGAACCGTGAATGTTTAGTCCAAGTAGAATAGAGAAGAGATATCCTAATTGTTCAACTTGTTATCAGATGTCATGCTTCTACTACTCCTACTACATTGGTAGTGGTTGTACTGTTGGTAGTAGTAGAAGTAGTACTAGTAGTAGTAGTAGTAGTAGTAGTAGTAGTAGTAGTAGTAGTAGTAGTAGCAACAGCGGAAGCAGTAGCAACAGCAGCACCACCACCACCACGACCACCACGACGACCACCACCACCACCACCACCACCACCACCACCACAACCACCAGCAGCATTAGAAGCAGCAGAAACAGCAGCAGCAGCAGCAGCCGCATAATCCATTCTCTCCTAGATCCGTCCTATAAGGAGCGTCCACAACCAATTAACCATGGGCCCAGATATGCTTAATCCGTCTCTCTCTCTCTCTCTCTCTCTCTCTCTCTCTCTCTCTCTCTCTGTCTCTCTCTCTCTCTCTCTCTCTCTCTCTCTCTCTATATATATATATATATATATATATATATATATATATATATATATATATATATATATATATATATATATATATATATATTTATATATATATATATATATATATATATATATATATATATATATATATATATATATATATATATATATATATATATATATATATATATATACATATGTATGTATGTATGTATGTGTGTGAGTGTGTGCGCGCGCGCGTGCGTGCGTGCGTGCGTGTGTGTTTCCCTCCCTCCCACCCAACCACCCACACACTCTCTCCCACCCACCCCCGCCCTCCCTCACTCCCTCTCCCACTCTCTTTCTCTCTCTCTCTCTCTCTCTCTCACTCGCTCTCTCTCTCTCTCTCTCTCTCTCTTTCTCTTTCTCTCTCTCGCTCTCTCTCTCTCTCTCTCTCTCTGTCTCTCGCTCTCTCGCTCTCTCGCTCTCGCTTTCTCTCACCATACAGTCACGTGTGGACGCAATCTGATATTGCATCTATCATGTATGTTTCAATGAATTTATTTTATGTCTCCTGCAATTCTTTCAATCCCTGTCTATGATATTTAACGTAACTCTGGGAGCTAGTACAGAGCCTCGGCGCATCCAGAGTTCACAATACCTCGAATGTCTCCTCCAACGAAACTCCACCAAAATGACAGCAAATCATGGTCGATCCTGATCTTTCGGGAACAGCTCCCATATATAACAAGCGGAAATCAGAATGGCTAGACACATATCCTTAAGTAATGTCATGGCAACACACGTAGCAATTCTATCTATCAGACATTAATCACCGAATCAACCAGATTATGGCACAGCGACACAGTAGTCTGGTAAGAGTTTCATTTCAGCTTACATCAAATGCCAGGTTTCGTTAAGAAATTAATTCACTGTCCAACAAAATCGCCTCAAGGCTGATGTTTTACCTCGCTGTAAATTAAAGCAAGAGATGCATATAGAGTTGTGTTGAGATTGAGAAATTGAGAAAGGTTTTGTGAATGTGAAGTACACGCTATTGATATCACATTTCCTATTTTGTTCATAAATCGGTTATATGCTCTAGCTCTCATTGTACGCATCGTTTGTAACCAATGGAGGGATAGCTATGCCATGCCAATAGAGGCCTAGCTATGCTGAGACAATATTGGGATAGCTATGTCATGCCAATAGAGGGATAGCCATGTCATGCCAATGGTGGGATAGCTATGTCATGCCAATGGAGGGATAGCCATGTCATGTCAATGGAGGGATAGCTATGCCATGACAATAAAGGGCTAGCTATGCTGAGACAATGGAGAGATAGATATGCCATGACAATAAAGGGCTAGCTATGACATGCCAATAGAGGGATAGCTATGTCATGACAATAGAGCCCTAGCTATGCTGAGACAATGGAGAGATAGCTATGCCATGGCAATAGAGGGATAGCTATGTCATGCCAATAGAGGGATAGCTATGTCATGCCATAGAGGGATAGCTATGCTGAGACAATAGAGGGATAGCTATGTCATGCCAATAGAGGGACATGACACTAGATGGATAGCTATGCTGAGACAATATAGGGATAGCTATGACATGCCAATAGAGGGATAGCTATGTCATGACAATAGAGGGATAGCTATGACATGACAATAGAGGGATAGCTATGGCATGACAATAGAGGGATAGCTATGTCATGACAATAGATGTATAGCTATGACATGCCAATAGATGGATATCTATGTCATGACAATAGAGAGATAGCTATGCCATGACAATAAAGGGCTAGCTATGACATGCCAATAGAGGGATAGCTATGCTGAGACAATAGAGGGATATCTATATCATGACAATAGAGGGATAGCTATGTCATGACAATAGAGGGATAGCTATGCCATGACAATAAAGGGCTAGCTATGGCATGTCAATAGAGGGATAACTATACTGAGACAATAGAGGGATATCTATGTCATGCCAATAGAGGGATAGCTATGTCATGCCAATAGAGTGATAGCTATGTCATGGCAATAGAGGGATAGCTATGTCATGACACTAGGGGGATAGCTATGGCATGCCAATAGAGGGATATCTATGTCATGCCAATGGAGGGATAGCTATGCTGAGACAATGAAGCGATAGCTATGCTGAGACAATAGAGGTATATCTATGTCATGCCAATAGAGTGATAGCTATGTCATGGCAATAGAGGGATAGCTATATCATGACAATAGAGGGATAGCTATGTCATGCCAATAGAGGGATAACTATGTCATGCCAATAGACGGATAGCTATGTCATGCCGATAGAGGGATAACTATGCCATGCCAATAGAGGGATAGCTATGTCATGCCAACAGAGGGATAGCTATGTCATGCCAATAGAGGGATAACTATGTCATGCCAATAGAGGGATATCTATGTCATGCCAATGGAGGGATAGCTATGCTGAGACAATGAAGCGATAGCTATGCTGAGACAATAGAGGTATATCTATGTCATGCCAATATAGGGATAGCTATGTCATGACAATAGAGGGGTAGCTATGTCATGCCAATAGAGGGATAGATATGTCTTGACAATAGAGGGATAGCTATGTCATGACAATAGAGGGTTAGCTATGTCATGACAATAGAGGGATAGCTATGCCATGCCAATAGAGGGATATCTATGTCATGCCAATGGAGGGATAGCTATGCTGAGACAATGGAGGGATAGCTATGCCATGCCAATAGAGGGATAGCTATGCTGAGCCAATAGAGGGATATCTATGTCATGCCAATAGAGGGATAGCTATGTCATGCCAATGGAGGGCTAAATATGTCATGCCTATTTCTAGGTAAGTTCCGCACAGATTTGACCCGTTTTGGAAACGATTTGACACTTTGAAAATCAAATTCCCAGAGTCTAAGTTGCAAGGTAAAAATATGGGTAAGCTGTTGGATATTTTGAAAATGATTTGTCCGGCTAACGTTGCTGCCTATGGCTGCAACAGCTCACAATCAAATTACTTTCAAAATATTAAGGAACATGTTTATTAAATTGATGTTTTAACAAAGACATTCAATACGTACACTAGTGACAGAGCTATACACCATTACATTATATATGTATTCACTACCCACTAATGATGATGATGGTGATGATGATGATAGTGATGATTTTGGAGCTGTCGAGCATAATGTATATTGTAAACACGGGTAGGATCACATAGCTGCTTCCTGATTTCCATGGGTATTTTAAGAGCCACGCATCTACAACTTTCAAAAGGACTGGAAGGCGATATGTGGTTACAACATCGAGTTCCAATCTCAGTAGAGCTGCAGAGGATCGAAACCAATATTGTCCTCTTCCTCTACTTCACAGTGCCTCATGTTACATTTCTCTAGTGCTGGATAAGTATTCGTGAGTGTACTTAGATGTGGCTTTATTCGTGAAGATGTGTGCAGCCTTGAGCTGTGTTCTACAGCTATTGGAGGTTGTGTATCAAGAGGAGCGTTTTACTCCATCAATAACGTTATATCATCCGCATACTCCATCTCTAGTGGCATACCTATCATTGAGATTGAAGGGTTTGTTCATGTGCAGTGTTCTTTAGAAATTGAGATTCAGATAGTGCAGGCATCGATTGATCCCAACGCGAGAAAAGGATGAGTGAAGCATAGGTAGGGATAGGCGAGACATAGCTAAAACAGTATTCCGTCATTAAACATGCATCTTAAAGAAGATGACAAATCTAGAAATCTCGTATACGTGACCATGTCCATAACCCACGTCTAGTGCGTCATAATGGGCCTTTCCATTTTTAGCTATGTCCCGCCCATCACTAGCTAAGCTCCACCCACACATCGCCGTGTTGGGATTGATCGAAAAAGCCCTAGCTATCAATTACCTGAAACCTATACAGGGAAGCTGTTGAATAGTTTGTAACTAATTTGACTGAGTGCTGTTGCTGCCTATGGCAGCAACAGCGCCCAGTCAAATTAGTTTCAAAATATTCAACAGAATATTTATCAAATAGTAAAAGCAAACAATTTGTACAACAACGTATAGACCGTCTTCAAATATGCGTTCGTGACGTACTTATCGACGTTATTCATGACGTCTTCCATTATGATGTCAATCCGCACACCACGTAGATGATTATGACGGCATCTGATGGGGGCATACTCTGGAAAGGTGAATTAGTATTTTAACAGAAATTCATACCATATAATCGAGCAGCCAATATCTAAAAAGAAAGTATTATGATGCAACTTATTTCTTTGATGGCTTCATATAATTCGTCGCTATGCTGACGAAGAGGCGAATATCGAAAATCACAATTTTGAGAAAATCGCATTCAGGTTTTTCTGTATTTACCATCACAAATAATGCTACTCTTAAAGACATGTATTACTCAAAGTGGCATACCAATAGAAAGCGCTTGGTCCCCTCTACGGACTACATATTACCATTATGTGTTTATCTAATTAATAAGGCAGTAATTAACTAATGCTGGTGAAATTGGCATATTCGCCCAATATTCGCCTGTTCGTTATATACAATTCGTTGCATTTACTACATTTTCGCGTCCTCAATTTTTCAATCCAACAGTACTTAGCGATATTAATACTTCATGTTCGGCTGTTCGTGAAACACATGTTGACGTGTCAAGGCAACGTTCGCCCGCACCACCAGTGATATGTCCCTTAACCAGCGTGTTTGCTATTACGCAGCGTATTGTAATGTTTAGTTAATTTCACCAGTAAACAACAGGCGGTGTTAACGCTAAATTTACAAAATGTAATATTCGCCCCTTCGTCAGCACAGCGACGAATTGTTTGCTCGTTCTGTCTTCCCGACGTGTACGTCTTTGAGATAAGTGTTTGCTGTGTCTGTCTTCCCGACGTGTACGTCTTTGAGATAAGTGTTTGCTGTTTCTGTCTTCGTGACGTGTACGTCTTTGAGATAAGTGTTTGCTGTTTCTGTCTTCGTGACGTGTGCGTCTTTGAGATAAGTGTTTGCTGTTTCTGTCTTCGGGACGTGTACGTCTTTGAGATAAATGTTTGCTGTTTCTGTCTTCGTGAGGTGTGCGTCTTTGATCTAAATGTGTGGTGTTTCTGTCTTCGTGACGTGTACGTCTTTGATATAAATGTGTGCTGTTTCTGTCTTCATGACATGTGCGTCTTTGATATAAATGTGTGGTGTTTCTGTTTTCGTGGCGTGTGCGTCTTTGATATAAATGTGTGGTGTTTCTGTTTTCGTGACGTGTGCGTCTTTGATATAAATGTTTGCTGTTTCTGTCTTCGTGACGTGTACGTCTTTGATATAAATGTGTGGTGTTTCTGTTTTCTTGACGTGTGCGTCTTTGATATAAATGTTTGCTGTTTCTGTCTTCGTGACGTGTACGTCTTTGATATAAATGTGTGGTGTTTCTGTTTTCGTGACGTGTGCGTCTTTGATATAAATGTTTGCTGTTTCTGTCTTCACGACGTGTACGTCTTTGATATAAATGTGTGGTGTTTCTGTCTTCGTGACGTGTGCGTCTTTGATATAAATGTTTGCTGTTTCTGTCTTCGTGACGTGTACGTCTTTGATATAAATGTGTGATGTTTCTGTCTTCGTGACGTGTGCGGCTTTGATCTAAATGTTTGCTGTTTCTGTCTTCGTGACGTGTACGTCTTTGATATAAATGTGTGGTGTTTCTGTCTTCGTGACGTGTACGTCTTTGATATAATGTTTGCTTTTTCTGTCTTCGTGACGTGTACCTCTTTGATATGTTCGAACGCCGAGCATTGTAACGCTCGTATTTTGTCTGAGGCCTGAGAAATGGCAAGACATATTTAATATTTTCTGATAGTTGTTTAGTAAACATTCTTCCATGAACTGAGAATTCCAGTTTCCAGAAAAACAACAAATAATGACAAATATGTGTGACGGAGCCGGAATCTGTGTACACAATTTCGTATGTAGCAATAATACACATTGGTCGCTGGACTACAACATTACAAGCAATCAAGATTCACAGCGTCGACGTTCATTGAACACTTGCGATCATTATTCACAGTATCCACGCTCATTGATTGCTGGCCATCAGTATTCACAGCGTCCACGCTCATTGATCACTGCCCATCATAATTCACAGCGTCCACGATCATTGATCACTGGCCATCATTATTCACAGAATACATACTCATTCATCACTGACCATCATTATTCACAGCATCTACACTCATTGATCACTGGCCATCATAAATCGCAGCGTCCACGCCCATTGATCACTGGCTATCAGTATTCACAGCGTCCACGCTCATTGATCACTGATCATCATTATTCACAGCATCCACATTCATTGATCACTGGCCACCATTATTCACAGTTTCCACACTCATTGATCAGTGGTCATCATAATTCACAGCGTCCATGATCATTGATTACTGGCCATCATTATTCACAGTATGCACACTTATTGATCACTGGTTATCAGTATTCACAGCATCCCTGGTCATTGATCACAGGTCATCAGAATTCACAGTATCCACGCTCATTGATCAGGGCTCATCATTATTCACAGCGGCCATGCTCATTGATCACTGGCCATCATTATTCTCAGTATCCAGGCTCATTGCTCACTGGTCATCTGTATTCACAGTATCCACACTTATTGAGCACTGCTCATAATTATTCACAGCGGCCATGCTCATTGATCACTGATCATGATTATTCTCCGTATCCAGGCTCATTGATAACTGGCCATCAATATTCACAGTATCCACGCTCATTGATCACTGGCCATCATTATTCACAGTATCCACGCTCATTGATCAGGGCTCATCAGTATTCACAGCGGCCATGCTCATTGAACACTGGCCATCATTATTCTCAGCATCCAGGTTCATTGATCACTGGTCATCATTATTCACAGCGGCCATGCTCATTGATTCCTGGTCATCATTATTCACAGCGTCCCCGCTCATTGATCGCTGGTCATCATAATTCACAGCGTCCATGCTCATTGATCTCTGGCCAGCATTATTCACAGCGTCCCCGGTCATTGATCACTGCTCATCATTATTATCAGCGTCCATGCTCATTGATCGCTGGTCATCACTATTCACAACATCCACATTCATTGATCGCTGTCCATCATAGTTCACAGCATCCAAACTCATTGATCGCTGGCCATCATTATTCACAGCATCCACCCTCAGTGATTGCTGGCCATCAGTATTCGCAGCATCTATGCTCATTGATCACTGGTCCCCATGATTCACAAAATCTACCCGCATTGATGGCTGACCATTATTATTCACAGCGTCCACACTCATTGATGGCTGGCCATCATTAATGGCTGCATCCACACTCATTTATCACTGCCCATTATTATCCACATAACCCATGCTCATTGATCGCCGGTCATCATTTTTCACAATATCCACCCTCATTGATCACTGGCCATCATAATTCACAGCATCCACACTCATTGATGGCTGGCCATCATAATTCACAGCGTCCACACTCATTGATGGCTGGCCATCATTAATCGCTGCAACCACACTCATTTATCACTGCCCATTAGTATTCACAGAATCCACCCTCATTGATCATTAGCCATCATAATTCACAGCATCCACACTCATTAATCGCTGGTCCTCATAATTCACAGCACCCACACTCATTGGTCGCTGACCATCATAATTCACAGCATCCACACTCATTGGTCGCTGGCCATCATTATTCAGAGCATCCACCCCCATTTATCACTGGTCATCATTATTCACAGCGTCCACACTCATTGATGGCTGGCCTTCATTAATCACTGCATCCACACTCATTTATCACTGCCCATTATTATTCACAGAATCCATACTCATTGATCGCTGGCCATAACAATTCACAGCGTCCACGCACATTGATTGCTGGCCATCATACTTCACAGCGTCCAGCGTCCACGCTCATTGATCGTTGGCCATCATTCACAGAATCCGTGCACATTGATCACTGACCAGCATAATTCATAGCATCCACGGCCCGCATCACTGGCCATCATAATTCACGGCGTCTACGCTTATTGATCGCTCGTCACCGTTATTCACAGAATCCATGCACATTGTTCACTGGCCATCATAATTCTCAGCATCCACGGCCATTCATCACTGGTCATCATTATTCACAGCATCCACACTCATTGATCACTGATCCTCATAATTCACAGCACCCACACTCATTGATCACTGGCCAGCCTGATCTTAACGCACGACCATATATGGATATGGATAGGTGCGTTATCTTATGAGCATGTGTCCTTATTATATCACACAGTAAACAACACATCCTTTCTCAATATGATCCCGGCTAATACCAGCACATGAGAGCGAGTAATGGCGTCTAAATCCAGAAGTAAGAATTGTGTCCTTTTGGATATCCCTGTTTAATATTCGGGATCATGCTTAAGGGGATGCTGTGAATATTTAGCTGTCAAATAATGAATTCATTTTTATTTTATCCAGACACTCACACGGGGATGAATCGATCAGATGCTATCCGATCCACATAGCGGACTCTTCGGCGCATTAAGCAATCGCCACCAGCACATCTTGGGAATATTTCTAGATGTCGTGATAATGAAATTAGAAAATAGGTCAAGGTCCTATACGCCGAAACGTGGAAAGTATGTGCATCAGGATTGTGTGAAGCTTCTGTTTTAGTTATATTTTGGAATATGATTGAATATAATTCAAGTAAACAAACCCATTTGCGGAATCCAATGTGTCACTCAATTATCTGGCATCATAATTAATCACGTCCCTAGTTAGCTGACGTCACAATCATAATGGCACATAGTTCAGTCGTTGAATATAATTCAAGTAGACACATCATTTTGAATGAATAAATTTGAGGCATTAATATGCATCCACACTAAGTCTCTTTAGACTATAGTGGCCCGGATGTTGAGACGTTTCTCTGGTCTATGGAGGTTGCCATGATTTACTTTTCATCTAATCCAAGGCTCCTTGTCTTTGTACATATGCTCAATAATAGTACAATACAGTTTGGTGATGTTATGTGAAAACATGATAGATGTACGTTATTGAGTATCTGAAACAATCCTGCTACTTCCATCGAACAGAGAACTGGAAGCAGCAGGTCTGGGCCTATTATGCTCGCAATGATATACACGAGGCACGCGTAGCCATGCTAGCTATAAATCGCACATCAGTGGAACAAGTGTGTCAATGCGACGCATTAGAAATTCCCTGTTCAGACACTTAGTCTGGTCGCTGGTGGATCTGGCATTGAGTAATTTTAGCTTATGGAAATACACTGGCCGATGATGTATGATACAAGGCCGTCGTCCTATCCCGCATGGCTATACCATAAAATATTTACATCTTTTCTGAATATTTGTGCACGAAAATATATTCTATGATTCGTATCTCCTTCCTCATATTGATTATTGTTGTAGCATCTGGTGGAACGCAAATTATAAAACCTTATAACATTACAATAAACGTGATGCGTGGATTATTTTTAATATGCCGCGACGATCACCCTCACATGCCCTCTTCAAACAACTTGACTGGCATACAATATATGATAGAATTACAATCCAAAAACTCATCGTTGTATAGAAGGCAATGGCTAATCTGGCACCAGACTACATACAACGCATTTACATGTACACACATGGTCACTCAGATCCACAACCACAAACCTGATCCACATTCCGAGATGTAATAAAGAGATGTACAGAAGTAGTTTTTCATATCCAGGTCCCCATCTTTGGAATACACTTAATGAACAAATAAGAGCAGCATCTTCACTGATGGATTTCAAACACAAACTTAATCAACCATTGCCCTTCAGAATATTTGAGGATTCGATGGATTGGTGAACATTTTGGAGATGTAACGCTGGAAACTATTGCAAAGATAGAACATTGTATGTAATAATAATAATAATAATAATAATAATAATAATAATAATAATAATAATTTAAAAAATAATAATAACAAAAATAATAATAATAATAATAATAATAATAATAATTAAAAAATTAATAATAATAAAAATAATAATAATGATAATAATAATAATAATAATAATAATAATAATAATAATAATAATAAAGTGTAACATGTTCGTAAATATATAATTTAATATGTTATATACATGTCTATATTATGTATAATGGATCTCTAACAACAGAAGGCCCTAGGGGAGACCAGTTATTGGAGCTAACTACGTTATATTCTATAAATACAGATTATTGTACCATTATGAACTCAATGTTTGATGCACACGAGAGATATGGTAAAATTATTCACGAAAAACTGTCTTTCTATAGTTTCTACAATGGGTTTGTCAATTGCCACCCTAAAGCGAAGAGGTTTGGAATAGCTTTGGGAGACACGCGTTATCTTCAATTCCAAAATGGCCTCCAATTTTACAATTAACTCAGAAATTATATGGAATCTATTTTCCGACCTTGTCCATGAAATGGAAAAGTCTGTCACGGCGTGTAAAAACGGTATGTCTGTGATGAACATACAATTTAATAAAGATTCGGTTGAATATTGTCAACAGCAACAACCCCGAGTCAACATAGTTTTAAAATATACAGAACAACTTATTTGTAATTTAAATGAAGGGAAAAGGGAAATAACAAATAATGTTTATTGGTAATTTCATTCAAAATTAAGTAAACTACCACCGGTAAAAATGGAGATGGATCGGGATTATTAAGAAAAAGTAATTACTAAATCTAGGAGCGCTTAATTTGGAACCAATTAGTGGCGTAGCCGGTGCTTCGCGCTCCGCAATGTGCCAACTGTGCGTGCAGGTATACCATGTACTCGAATATAACAAAAGCAAACCTGAACCTAGTTTCGTAAGAGGTGTGTATACTATTATATTCGCTATAGGCGTTGTTGTCGAACGATTAATTCGCTACTCATAATTCACTATTGATCCTTTTGAAAACATTATATTTGAAAGTCACTGTTTCTGGTGGAAGCAACGAGTTTCGGTTAAAATGGTTTCAAAATACACTGCTGGTTTCAAATATCGCAATATAATGCTTACGGAATAGATTTTCAAACTATTCCGTAAGCATTATGTTGCGATATTTGAAACCAGGTTAACTGAATGAAGATCCTGTCTCTGGAAACAACGGTTTCAGTCAAATTGTTTTAAGATTAGACAGTATTTTACCTGTATGAAGTAGTGGCTAAACAGCTTAACTGAAATATAACTGAGCTTATATGACCGGCTGTAGCGGGTATTATTTATTCGCTCGGCGGGCATCGGAGCACACAGCGCCCCTGCGTCACTAATTGGTTCCCACCAAAGAGACATACATGGTATTTATTTTCTTTTTTAAATTATTCTGATTTATTTCAGTTTATTACTGGTGACTGTTGGTTGATTGTTATCTAAATCTATCATTCAAGAGCATTTATTAGTTCCCTGGTCATTTCGTTAACATTGAAATTTAGATTGCGTTAGTTCAGATTTCAGAGTTTCAAATCGATTCCAACATGTGTAGAGAAGTGGGCGGATCTCAGCTAGATATGGGCATGTCATAGGTAGCCAGCCACGCATCCCACTAGTAATATAGATCTACAGCTGCAGCGATAATTGCATACACACATCACGGCCCGTGTGTGAGTCAGTGGCGTGAGTGCTGTCACTATCAGGTTTAATAATCACTTCCTATCCTACTCATTCAGCTCATTTTCCCTCTTTAGGCAAAATTGTAACCACACCTTTTCTATTCTATGGTGACACATAGCGTCCCATCGCGAAAGGCAGATCTTCTAGAAATCAATTGGATCTATCCAATCTAGAACTGATAACAAACCAAGTCAATGTATATTAGAAGTTCACGAAATTGCAAGTTAATCGGAGCAAAAACAGTTTGAAGGATTTTTTTAATGCCATTTCGTTTTCAATTTTTTGCGTCCATTTTTGCCAAAGGAAACCGGTAATTTATACCAAAATGTGCGCTGGCACATGTAATACGGTATCTTTTCCTATGTGTATTGAATGTACAACAAAACGTGCAACGCCATTTGGGGTGGGGTGAGGAGGGGTGGGTGTGGGCGGCTGACATTATCTTCCATTATATCCATTGACAGTATTTAATCAAGATGAATTCATTTCTTTGATCCCTCTGATCAAGGGAGTTAGTTTCTTCTAATAGACGAAAGTTGGTAAATTTGGCCCATATGGCGTAGCCTTGACATTTGATCATTGGCGCAAAAATCTATATCTTCGGGACATCAAGGGCAACATCCAGCCAAAGTACGAAGATGCTAAAAAATATGTAGGTGTTGTCTCAGTTCAAAGTTCAATGCTGACAAGTTCCATACATTTCTTATAAGAAAAGCATTAGTCAAATCCAGATTATTTTGATTAGCATACGGTTCATCGAAGTGTCCTGAAATCATACTACGTTTGAGTTGGTGGCATCAAAACAGTAATATGAATGTGGTCCAAAACCTTTAACCGCGATCGAAATGAAGAAAACCATGAATACCGAAGAAAGAGCTAAGCTCCGCCCACGCTTTGGGGGTGTTATGATCGATTTGTATATGTTGAACCCTGTCTTCCCAGAAATCAATGTTCAAGGTAACTATACCGGTACGCTTTCAGTAAAATTAGTTTCAAAATATTCAGTAGAATGTGTATTAAATAGTAAATGAGGCAAACATACAAATCGCACACTTGGCAGACTTTTAAATGTGCATGGCAGAGCTAGATACGCATTTGATTATGCATTCTGATTGTGACGTCAGTCTACGTATGATGTAGTTGAGTATGACGTCATATACTCTCCAATATAATAATCTGCCGTTTCCAGATTAGCTATCATGTTCTAAATTTGCTCCAATGCATGCATCTAGTATATGGATTGAATACTAGATGCAAGTGGTATTTGGTACTAATAGCATAAGAACACGGCACAGTGTTGCCGTACGTATGTATGTATGACAACTCAATGATCACTTAATAAGGGGCTGATATTGAATGGATTAACGTAAGGGTGTTGGTCACTGATTCAACGAATTAGAAATCTAATACACATTGCAAGGGTGCCTAGGGAGGTGTCAGAAGACTGCATCTCTAAAAACTAAAGTCAAAACGTTACCTGATTTGTCGATTTATATCAGGACAAACTTGCACGTGTCTGTGGTTTGTGAAAGAGTCTCACACATGCATTTACTAATCCGTTTCCATTTCCTTCTCTGTGCATACGGCTTTTCAGATCTATTGCCCCACATTACTTCGCAGATATCTACTACACAACACAACGAGACACCAATCAGCTTGAAAATATCCACACGTTAGAGGCTCTGACTTAAATTGGCAGTGTATTCTCAAATTCTCGACCCCATGTGCATTTTCACACTATATGAGTAAATGTGTCCATAGTTTACCAGCTCATGCGACGGCGCGTCCTTTATAATCGTCCCTAGACGATTGGGGTAATATGAAACGCCCGAACGTTAACTAGCTATTGAAATGGCACAGATCACCAAGTTACTGCCTGGCTTATTATGAAGCGAGACATAAGAGATCTCAAGTGGACAGCTAGCCACACATCTTGTTGAGGATGATAGCTGGGCTGAAAGTGCAAATACAGTGTTAACTCCTATTCTGACAGAAGGGTCTAATGCACTTCTTTATTATCCCTAATCAATTGTCGGCCACGATAGCGATATCCCGATGTATGATATAATTTAGTCCTAACTTCAGTTTCAACTGATCGTGTTACTGTTCACATGTCAAGCAGTGGTTGGCCTACAACCACAGTCCTGCTCACATGTGTGTCTACTGGGGCAGATCACAGTTATTGTCTTGCTCGTCCTCTTACCAATAGGACGCTGATCAGATCGGTATTGAGGAGGACATCACAACCACCCCCTCATGAATTCTGAGCCGCAGGGGAACCGGCGGA
Source organism: Chaetoderma sp. LZ-2023a (assembly GCA_034401795.1). Classification (NCBI taxonomy): domain Eukaryota; kingdom Metazoa; phylum Mollusca; class Caudofoveata; order Chaetodermatida; family Chaetodermatidae; genus Chaetoderma; species Chaetoderma sp. LZ-2023a. The sequence goes on from CM067359.1 coordinate 175,570,386, forward strand.
CTACAAAATCTCATGTTTCTTTCGATTTGCCTCAATATATCGTCTCTGAGAAGATAGTCTTTCACTTGTACGAGCTGGCACTTGGACTGCTACTATAGTATACCAAGTCTGGACGATGTTTGAGGTCATACATCATGGAGGTTTGCCGGGTGCGAGACTCCCGTCGTATCCGTCTTTATAAATAATATCTATTTTCCATGTTAAACTCATTAGCCGCATACAGGCTACCTGTAGCTTATGTTTGGTCCGCAACCTTTTTATAATGTTTTGTTTCGCAATCTCAATGAAATTAGTAAGGGTTCTTAGGTATTCGTATCTGGAATATATCTGCAATTTATGGCACGTTTTGCCTAGCGTTGGGGAGGCGAGTGCTCTACCACTGGACCACCACCCAGTGGACAAGAATTCTCACCAGACCAGCTTTCAACCTATGAGCCCTGTCATTGACGACACACTGTCACTCGAATATAGCTAAGGCATGCTAGTAGTAGTAGTAGTAGTAGTAGTAGTAGTAGTAGTAGTAGTAGTAGTAGTAGTAGTATTAGTAGTAGTAGTAGTAGTAGTAGTAGTAGTAGTAGTAGTAGTAGTAGTAGTAGTAGTAGTAGTAGTAGTAGTAGTAGTAGTAGTAGTAGTAGTAGTAGTAGCAGCAGGTGGCCTGATCGGTTGGGTTATATTAATTATATGTTATCTTCTGTAAGGTGTTCGACTTGATTTTCCGAAGTTGGCGGGTGGAGTAGCCTCTTGTTGTCAGTGCATGAAATAAGGTTGAACATTCTGAATTTAGACTTTCTTTATCGCTAGAGTTCCTATGAAATCGAGTCATTTTACTAGTCCTTCGAAAGTGTGTGGTGAACAGATGTTTTGTGGAGCAGCTGCTGTGAATCTGTGGATGTGAAATAAACCTTATGATCTAAATAACTGGATGCATTGAATTTAGTGTCTTTGTAGACCGTTGGGTCTAAGAAGTCAACTGAGCTATCATGATATCTGCTTTAAGTTTGATATTGGGATCATGACTAGAGTGAGTAAGAATTATGTGAAGTCTTCTCTAGAGTGTGTTCAAATTAAGAAGATGTCATCCAGATACCTGTTAAAGTTAAGAGGGCTTTTATTGCACTCTTTAAGGACTGCGTCTTCCCATTTTGCCATGTAGATATCTCCATAGAACTCAAACGCATTGCCTGTTAGACTAAGTTCTAATAGGGAAAAGATCTCTGTATTAGGACGTTGAATATCTGGGAATTTCTTAAAACGCCCGTCCGACCGAGTTCATACCATATTCAATATCAATGTTTGTGTACATTGAATCTACATCTAGAGTTATCAGGAAAGCATTCTTTGGGACTTTGATTTGGGCCAATTTTGATAGGAAATTTTCAGTGTTTTTAAAGCTCGGGTGCCTATTAGCAATGGCTTGTAGATGATAATCGATAAACTCACTGATCATGTATGATTCAGAGCCACATTCTGAAATAATCGGCCTTCATGGTGGTGTCATGGGATTCATCCAAGAGCTTATCGATTTGTGAATTTTAGGCAGTAAGTTGAATGTACGTGGCTTGGAATCATATTTGGCAAACACGTACTTAAATTGTTTTAGTGATCTTATCCTTTTTAGTAATGCCTAGAGAATGCCATTAAATATGGGATAGTTATGTGGCCACATCCGATTTTTTGTAGTGCTTAACGTTATTCAGCTGTTTCAGAGCTTCTTGTATGTAATTATCTGTTGTCATTATTACTGTAGCCGAGCACTTATCTGCTGGTTTGATGATAATATTATTATTGTTGCGTAAACCTTTTAATGCATGGCGTTCTTGTGCAGATAAAGTTTGCTTATCTGGTGTGGCTACTAGCCCACCTATTCGCTCTTTTGTGATTTTTACATTGTCACTGATGGCTGGATCAACAAGTTCCAATTTCGGTTCCCAGCCCATTTTGTCTACAAAAGGGAGAAAATCACTTGTAGTATTATCAAAAACGTCTGCTAATTTAACTTGACGCTTAAATTCCTCAATTTCCCATGTACCATTATCGAGTAGGGCGTCTAGCTCAGTCTTAGATTTAGGTGTTTGAGCACAGGTTAGTCCGTAATTTAGAAGTGATCTTTCTGATTCACCTAATGACGAGCCAGTGAGGTTAACAATATTAGTACCTAAGCCAGTGTATGGGTGATTATTACCTTGACCCGAAGTTTTTTTTAATCTACGCAATGCCGCCAATGGGTGTATATGTTGTTTGCTGTTTCCTCTGTCCAGTGAAGATTATCAGAGCCCACTGTGAATTGGGATGCAGGGATTGCTGGTATCGTTTTGATACTGGACCCAGAAGATAGGGCTGCTGAGCTTATCTCTCAGATGGATGCTTGCTGTGCAGAGTCTAGCTTGTTTGAATAGTTTATGAGGACAAAGAATATTTGTGCCGTAGGGATATTCAGGCAGATGCCGCTTGCAATCATGATTTCGCGATGTTAAGATTTGCATCTGTATCATTAATCCCCATGTTAATGATGATTTTCTCAAGTTTATGTGTACCTTTATATTGCCTGATTATGTACCAAAGCATTATTCAAATTGGCCTCTGGGAAACAGGCAACATCTCAGGGTGGCGGGACAGATTTATCCTACTAAGATTGGATGAGCCAAAGAGTAGAACTTTATTGGATATTGTAGGAAGACACCAATCAGTTTTGACTGTTGTCTCAGCTCGGAATTTCCAGAAAGTTTTCTTTCAGTTGTTCTGAACCTGTAGGTGTGGTCGATTACTAGGTTGGGCTGGTGTGGGTGTGAAACTAGGCTGGGGTATGATAGAGGAAGGAGGTGGCATGTTGATGTTGTGTCGGCTACCATTTCTCTTCCACAGTCATGAAGACCTTGGAGCGAGTGGTGGAAATTCCGTCGCTGATGATATACCGCTGGCAAATTGAGTACTATTCTGTGCATTCCGTGATGCTGGTGTATCACCAGGCAGTGGGATGGACGATGAAGATTGACAAGCAAATCTGTTAGCATAACTGCCAATAGAACTAGATGTTGATGGGCCACCCACTATTGCTATTGTGGAGTGTTTCGTATCGCAACGTTTCAACCGGGGTGAGATTTCTGCTGGTGATCTAGAGCGTTTATTTTGTCGTGGTAGTGTATTTGGCTCAACAGTCTGCGGAATTGTTGGTGTCGGAGGGTCTTGAGACGTTTGGACTTTTTATTTCGTATCTACTGGTTTGATGAATTCGAAACATGCAGTAATAGCATGGTCTTCTAATTTGCGTTGATAATTGGTTTTAGTCCAACCTGCAGCAACATTTTAAGGTCAACACCTGGCGATTTTTGTGCTGAAGCGAGTTCATGGCTCAAAGCCCCAATTTGGAATTCATAGTGGTGCATCAGGGTTGTAATAATGGATCTACCCCATGTGAGACTGACCTTAGCCAGTGAGTTAAACACCTCTGTGCATGGCATAGTGCGTATGCCGAACCTATTCAATTCATTAATTTTGTTGCCCATGTCCATAAGACGAGAGTCCTCTCCCAAGTGCGTCTTGAGGACCATCATGTGATGAAAACATTGCAAGATGCGGTAATATACCTTGAGTAGCCTTGCAATGGCTGGGTCGGTTGGTTTGTGCTGGTGATTATTGTGGCGAGGGTTACTAGCGAGACCAAGGTTGTTATACTGTTGGCCATTGTGTCTCTTATGAACTCTCTTGTCCATGATCAAGCAATCAACCAACCAATCAATCAATCAATCAATAAAGCAAACAATCAATCAATTAATCAATCAATCACTCACTCACTCACTCACTCACTCCCGCACTCACTCACTCGCTCGCTCACTCACTCACTCACTCACTCACTCACTCAATCAACCAACCAATCAATCACTCAATCAATCAATCAATCAATCAATCAATATATCAATCAATCAAGCAATAGCTCAATCAATCAATCAACCAATCAATCAATCATACAATCGCTCAATCAATCATTTAAACAATTAAGTGGGTCTCAACCAGTAAATCAATCAATCAATCAATCAATCGAGAGCTACGAAAACTGGAAAGGTATGAGTAGTATAGCCGGAATTAGAAACATACCACCTCCATCCTCGAGCCGCCGATCCATGATCCATGGCTCTGCCATCCTCTCAATTTTGTCGCCTTAATTTTGTTGATCATGGACCCTGCCCGCTGATTTGTTGCATCGAAATGACAACCTTGTTCGTTGTTCAAATCAGAACGACATCAACAAAATTCGCATTTAGAGAAACAGCAACTCGCACTTCATCAGTCATTCCATTTGTCGTCCGATGCGTAGACATCATTGAGAGCATAGTCGTTCCGACTGCTGTCTGTCATTCCGATTCGTGCAGAGTCAGAATGACAAACCATGGTAGGTCGTGTTGCGTCGTTCTGACACTGATACTCGATGGCCTCGGTGTGATCACCATCCGGTAGGTAGCACATATCTCTTATCGTAGTAGGCGGAGAGCCCAACAATTGTCCAACAATTGTCCAACCATTGCAACAATTCCAACAATTGCATGAAAAACTTCCATTTAGACAAACACAAGTAGTAGGTTAACACATCGACTGCGTTGCTGTTTCAAAAACCGTCAACCTTGCTGCTTGTGCATTTACTGCACAAATAAACGCCCATTTAGACAAACACATTCTGTTGATATTGTCCTGTCGTTTCGACTTTCAATATCATGACTACTGTATCACAACTTCATGCGACTGCAAAGCAATTAGGTCTTAGAGACTATTCTAAGGCATGTAAAGCTGATCTGCTCCAGATGATTGGACAGCAACTTGCTCAAGATTTGCAACAGCGACTCTCCCGAGCACAACGGAATGGTAGATTTCCAGCACTTACCAGATGTGATCCAGAGAACTACCATAATTAAGCACAGCGCCGCTACGAATTGCATCAGTTAGATGAGGTTGTGACCACTATCTTACGAGCCAAAGCTGTAGCAGCCCGGATGGCAAAGAGTCCACTCACACAATGCGTACCCTTTCTAGAGAGAATCGTTGATCGGCTGATGAAGAGATGACCGAGAGCTGAACCGTTAGCCCGGAGTATGAAGCAAGAAGGTAAGCAGATTCTCGAACAGTGCCTGTGTGAGAGGGACGTGGAGGAGAAAGGACGACGAACAGTACACTTGTCATTCTTCGTAGGACTAGAAGGAGACATTACAGATCGGATCATGGAGAAGCTGAGGACTGTTCAGAACTCCTTTTACCGACGGTACACCCATACATATCGCATCAGGCACATCGAGGATGGTAGGGTAATGGTCTTCCACAAGAATGCTCCAGGAGGTCATTGGATAAACACGCTAGATGCAGTCGAGACCTGGGTGGAGAACAGAGAACGAGAACGTCTCGACCCAGATAATATCGATCCTCCCAACACCGGATTGGCCTTCGTCAGATCAATCAACGTTGAGGTTAAGATTGTCATTGATCATCAGCCTCTGCTAGGGACAGGTCCCCTCCCAACCAGGCTTCGATGGAGGAAGGGAATGAGGGCACCCGATACCTACAAGGACAACATATGTCTCTGGAGTATATGACCGCCACGCGTTCTTTATTAAGGATATCACTAAGCTAGCCATGGCATTCATCTGTGGTCACTGTCAACAGCAGTTCACCCAAGCATGTAATCTCCATTGCCACGCTGACCACTGTACAGGTGGAAAAACAGCCATTGACGGTCCGGGGAGAACGTATAATTACCACAGTCAGTGTACCAGAAGGCCTTCTATCCAACCCAATCGACCAGCTCAGCGTCTAACAATTGGATTGAATACGAGTCATGAAACAGGGGAATTCACATACACCACACAAAGTATTGTCACGGTGGTGAACGTTGGAGCGAGGGTGCTCTTGTAGATGGGTATGATCCGACAACTGACACAGTATGCCAGTTCCATGGCTGTGACTGGCGTGGATGTATAAAACACCAGCAAGGTGACGAGGCCAAGAATGGTGCAGCAAGACAATCACGAGGCACGAGAAACTGAGAGCAACTGGACATGGGCTTGTAGTGCAGTGGGAATGTGCCATAAAACCAAGCGTCCATGCACATATGCAGACGATACGATACCCACACTTCATCGTCTATGATTTAGAAGCCCTTCTCGATGGCGTCAAGACCCACCCTACAGAGACTCTTACGATCGAGAGTATGCACATACATATATCAGTGTCAGTCAGCTGCTCCTTAGATGGGAGCGTGAAAGAGCTGACTCACCTCTGCAATGCAGACCCTAAAGTGTTGATCTCAGAGTTCATGCAGGAGACCCAACGACGAGCAAACCAAATCCGTGAGCGTGTCTGGGCCCAATATCTAGCCGCAGATTTGGACAAGTTACCAAAATGACAGCAACGTCTGATCAACAAGTAGCGTGACCAGGTGCCTGTGCTAGGGTTCAACTCTGACTGGTACGACCTGAACATCACCGAGAAGTACTTCGTGGATAAGCTCACTAGTTCTGCACTAGCACATGGAACAGGAGACATGGTGAAAGTCGCCAAAAAAGTCTAGCCAGACAATGTGCCTCATCACACCCGAACTAAGGTTTCTAGATGTGCTGAACTACAGTGGACCCAGGGTCTCCTACGAGGCGTTGATCAAAGCCTATGGGTGCACACAGCAGAAGAGCTGGTTGCCTTATGAATGGTTCGACACGCCCGAGAAGCTTGACTGTGCAGTAGACAGAACCTTGCGCAGTGCATGGTTTGAGGATCTCGAGGAGATCGGTGACTCCTACGTGCTGCAGAGTCTAAAATCACCATTCGTCACCCCTTCCATGTAAGCATAGCAGTATACGAGCTCGCGAGGCTGTGATTGCTGGAGTTCTAATATGACTTCCTCGACCACTACGTAGCTCATGACAGCTTCGAGTACCTGCAGATGGACACCGATTCTGCCTATATCGCCATAGCAGGCTCCAAACTTGATGAGGTGATACATCCAGAGATGCGTGTGGAGTATGAAGCCTGCAAACGGGACTAGTTGGCATGGGACAAATGGTCTGGTTGCACTCGGGGACTGTTCAAGCTAGAGTTCAACGGCACTCGTGGTATTGCTCTCTGCTCCAAGTGCTACTACGTGGAGAATGACAAGCAAAACGACAAGCAAAGTGCTCGGCCAAGGGAATGTCTAAGCGGCTGAAAGAGCTCTCCTGGCAGAGATTCTACAGCGCCCTCCACGGTGTAGTGGACAGAGCCACCGATCGAGGCCTCCGTCTGCGCAACCAGGGTATGGTGACGTATGAACAGGAAAAACTTGGGCTCTCCGCATGTTATGATAAGAGGAATGTGCTACCGGGTGGTGTCCACACCGAGCCCATCGAGTATCATTGTCGGAATGACATGATGCAGCATACCATAGTTCATCCTGTGCAAGCGCACGGCAGCACTTATGATTTGGAGGATGTCTATCTGGATGGTGTCCACACCGAGCCCATCGAGTATCATGTGACGCAGCCTAACATGGTTCAACCTGTGCAAGCGCAAGACATGTAAGCACTCCCGGTGGAGGCGGCTGGGTGTCTATAGGGATAGGCTGGAGCTCCTCTCGTACACACGGCCGCCTAGGACTGCTCTCCGACTATGCCAGGTAGTACAGTATTGGCTTCTAGCCGCCTCCACATACCTGTCAATCTTGTGTACATCTACCAACCAGTTGTGGTCAGTCACCCACCTACATCCACCCTCCAACTCGCCAGGCTCATACAGGTACCGAACCAGAGCATTGGACAGAAGGCACACCACTCCCTTGTCAGCTCCTCCGGAGCTAGTGACATGTGAGCAGTGAATGATGTGAGCAGTGAATGACTACCAGGGGATGCGGCCCTATCAAGCGAATGACCTCAGCATTGGATGTCTCCACCACAATGGGTAGGCTGCTGACTCATACTCTGGAACGACCAACCGCTGGACGGTCATCTCCTGAGCATACTGATGTGGGAACAACCTCTCTACCAGTGTCTGGTTCCACCACTCGACGATAGCCTGGGCATAGTGATGTACCACCTTGCCTCCCCTAATCGCGATACCCTGTTTGCGCATGAGGGTCACAGTCTCACCTCTAAACACCTTACCCTCATCCACTTGTAGTAACTTTGGCCACTGGATGGGATTTTGTGGGTGCTCATAGATACTCTAGAACCCAGCTGCCACGTGACCTGCGGATTTATCCATGTGCGGCACTGCTGCCTTGTATCTGCTGGCGACATCGACGATGGTGAGGAGTACTTGTAGGTCTTGCATGTTCCTCTAGAACAGAGCCGATCATGCGGAAGGAACAGCACATATGCCTGGTGAACTCTGTTTGGAACAGGTTCATCAAAGTGTGCATACCGAATGTGCCATAAACGAGGTCTGTAAATCTGCCACAGTGCTTGCCTGGTAAGCCACTGGCTAACCATCTCCATGGTGAATCTGTGACCCTTGCGACGTGCAGCCTCGAACAGCTGGTGAAGCTTGCGATAATAGCTGCGGGACAGTAATAGAGATTTTCAAGAGAGATCGCGGATGAACTCTCAGACTTCATCACTGACGTCAACACCCATCCTCTCCTGTACAGCTCAGGCAAACTCTAGACAGACGAACAGATGATCGTTGTTCATCCGACCATCGATGAACACCTCTTCGAATACCTGTGAACACCACGATCTGATCTCTGGAGCACTAGCATACTCGAAGAAACGAAGCTCATCAACGAAGGCTTGCCAGTTAAGAGTCTTGACGAGGTCATGCAGAGAAGCCATCGTATGTAGCACGTCTTAAATGTTGGCAGCCCAGATGACTGCCAGTGCTATGGCAACATATGAGAGCCATGGACTAGCAACGCCAAAGAATGTACTTAACCCCGAGGCGATGGCTGGAATAGCCTCAGAGATCTTCTCAACTCCATGGAGAGCATTGTTGGTGATTATGCAGACCATCTCACCAGCCTTCGCCATGAACAGAACAATCAGAGCCCCAACTGCCGCTAGTGGGCCAAGAGAGCCATTCACGTAGGTACGATAAATTCCTTTGGCTCAGTGGATTAGTCGGCAAGATTCTGGCTCTACATCACCATCATCATAGTCCTCGTCATAGGCGCCCTCATCATATGCATCCTCATTATTGTCCTCGTCTTCATCATAGTCGTCCTCATCGTAGTCCTCATTGTAGTCCTCAAGTGGATCCTCGATATACATATATATATATATATATATATATATATATATATATATATATATATATATATATATATATATATATATATATATATATATATATATATAGTTTGAATACATGTTTGCGTTGGCGATCTGGGGTCTCAGCTTCGCTCACCATAAGGCGGAGGAGGTAGAGAGAAAACGTCATAACCAGGCGATGGAGAAGCTGTTTAAGGAGAAGTTTGAGTACAGCAAGGCACTCGAGCATATGTACCAAAAGGAGGCACGCCGACGGCAACAACGGGCTCAAGCCATCCGGAACATCCAAGACACTGATGAGAGTCTCGATGAGTATTACGAGGTTGTAACGCTCTCCAAGCCAACACTCGACTATGAGGCATTAAGAGGTCAGAAGATGGTCAGGGCCATAGTAGTAGTTGGAGCTGTGGTAGCTGGGACAGCTGCTCGAGTTATGCGCTACGCGTGTTCAAGCTGAATACCTCCATTTTGCGAGAAGCGAGCATTGCTATATCCAAAGTACAGCACCATTAATCTGATCAAGTGAGTGCCCCCTTGCTCTCCGAGCATTTCCAAACAGCTGAGCTGGTTGCCATGGTTAGGCGGGATGTCCCTGCCTCCGAGGTGGTACTGACCATTGGGTGTCAACTCGAGATCCTCGTGGTCACTGGTTAGGTGGAGTAGGGCATATGGCTTCGTTTTCAGTCGATAGAGACTGCAATCAGCCAGATCGCACACCTGACTGAGAATGTTGGTCCCAGTTACAACAAGTTTGAAGTCGTCTAGCTCCCCCACCTCCTAGACCACCCCTGCTTTCTGATCCAAGACTGCTACAGCTACACAGTCCGAGGCACCTCGTTGCAATGTCAACCCTACATGCTGGTTAGCCATGGCCTGGCCTGCTGGTGCTCTCACTCTACATTTAGGATTCACTGCCTAGAGCCCGCACGTTTTAGTTCATGGTCGTTCTCATCATGCCAGACCTGAAGTCGTTGAGAGGTCATCGTTACATCAGTAAGATGTTCTGTGTACATCTGGAGGAAAAGCTTGTCCTGCATCAAGGCTGGGTTCACATGTGTGTTCTCGAGGAGGGAGAAGGGTGTCACCATGACAGGTATTTCTACATCTGGCTGTAAGGTGAATTCTGTGAAGCCTTCATTACATCCGGCGGCATAGTACCCTTTCCCCTTCGCATAGTAAGAAGGTCCACGAGCCAGTTGAGCCAGGACCCGGTACTCACTAGTCACATATGTGGTGTCCAGGGTGTTGTTGCGCTGCATAATCTCCCACCTGCTCACCACCTGCGGGAGCTCTACCTCCTTCACCACTGTGCTCTTGAGCTTGAACTTGAGCATCATGCTCCCAATCTCATGGATCTGTCCCGAGAGGCGAAGTCGATGAACTTCCCCACAGTGGATAGAGGGTTCACATCATGTATACTAGGTCGAATGACTGTCAGGCGGTACCTTCGAGGATCGGTGTGGTGCGAGGTCACGGGCTCAACTGCCCCATCTGGATGCTGTACATACTGCTGCATTGTCTAGGTATATACAGGTTTTCAACGGGAGATGTACAAAGTGCTACTTCACGAGCTCATCTTCGGTCGGCAGAAGCCCTCCAAGAAGAAACCAGATGGTGGTCACACCGCCTCCACCCTGCTCCCAAAAGGCGTGCCAACTTACAGGGTCCAATGACTATCTCGTGACGTCAACATTATCCACGAACGAGCAAAGGTCTCACCTCTGTCTGATGTCGAGATTCTGACTGTCATAGAGGAGACAACACCAGCACGTATTACGAAGGATTTATTGACTCGGATACTCTACCAGAAGCTTGATAGATCTCCCCAGGACACCCACTAAGAGTCCTGTAATTCTAGCTCGCCAGAAGGTTAGGGTTGACCCCAACGGTCTCCTAACAGTGGGGAAGTGGACTGGCATATTCCACCTCCACACTGATGATGAACACCAGATGTTGGATGATATACAGGCTGAGGCCACAGATTACTTCCGAGTGGAGATCTGTACAGCTGTGACTGAGGGCCATGAGGCTGGGCATGCCACTGGTCATACCGAAGGTAGAGAGGAGGTGTTGGCCGTCGGCCACGGGGAGATCGCTGAGCACATCTTCAACACAAGAGGTAGGAAGCAGTTAGAGAATAATCTTGAGGTATTTCTAAAGTTCCCCGCCCAGAACTACCAGAACCACCTCATCAAAACTGTTCCCAAGTCTGATGCCCGTAAATCGGGGCTGAAGTGGGTCATCCGTGAGATGTTTCAGAGGAAGAGAGTCTTGGCATCTGATCCTCAATGGATAGAGTTTCAGAAACATCCTCAAGCTTCTGACGAAGTTCCTCAAGCCACTGACGAAGTTCCTCAAGCTTCTGACAAGGTTCCGCAAGCTTCTGAGGAAGTTCCTCAAGCTTCTGAGGAAGTTCATCAAGCTTCTGACGAAGTTCCTCGACCCTGCACAAAGAGTGGATAGAGTTTCAGAAACATCCTCAAGGTTCTGACGAAGTTCCTCTAGCACCAGATGAAGTTCCTCGAGCTTCCAAAGAAGTTCCTTAACCTTCTGACGAAGTTCCTCTACCCTGAAAAAGCATCCCATCGCTACTGTCTCTACGCTTTCGTTTAGCTTCCTGGTGTGATCCAGCTTGTAGCTGAAGGTTTCCGCTTTCACCAGAGAAAGCTTGAAGTGGGACAGCTCACATGTCTCCTTGTCGTCGAAGATGAATTGGTACCATTTAGCCACACTCTGTACTCCTGCGTCAAAGTCGCGTTTGGTCTCCTTGTGGATCAGGCTGTCATATACGGTCTCAAGAAGGGAGCACCCACACCTGGAGCTGAAATACAGCAACCGAGCAGTGTGGCGGATATCTGGCGAGATCTCATTGGTGTAATTCTGAAAGAAGATGAAGACAGTAATCTAGGTGTGACGGATGCGCCCGGTGATGTCACTGAGGTAGGTGATCGTTTTCTGGACCATTGCATGGTCATCGATGACTAGAACAAGTGGGTCGGTCAGTCGAGCCACTAGAAGCTTCTCCATCAATGCCTGTAGGTTCTGTGCTTTCACTATCGGGCCCGTATACTACTGGTCGTTGTCGTCGGCAACGTCAGCGGCAGAGTCGGACACCAGGAGTATGTAGCGCTCACGCGACTGTTCTGCCAGCAAGGCACGCAGTAAGATGGTTTTTTCCCGTGTCCCGAGGGGCCGATGATCAATACCACCTGCCCAGGATCGGATGGTCTACTGATGTATGGTAATTCCATATTGCGCGTGCATGTGAAGGATGGCCAGAACCTGTTTGGCTGTAGCTTCATCTATATCTGGGAGCTTAAATGGAAGCACTTCCTGTGTGAGCTCTATTGCCTGCAGGACCGCTGGCAGAGAAAAATGATGTGATGGAGGTGTCGAGCATGAAATCCCAAAAACAGCTGAGAAGGGAATGCAGAGGGCCTGTATCAGTAGCTGTGTCCAGAACATCGAGTATCCGTATGAGGCAAGCACGTAATGTCATGAGTTGTTTAGACTATTAAAAGGTCTTAAACGGCAAGCTGAAGAACCCTGACTTCTTCACCTCGGGGGGGTTGGAGTTTAGAGGCAGCCCCTTTTTCACCATCAACGCTAACTTCACTGACCCTGATCCTACCACTCTTTAAATAATTTCCATCCATTCAGCTTATGTGCCCATGATTCAGCCAATAGCTTCATAACTCCTTCATCACTCGTCCCAATGGCACATTTGACAATTAGCCGGTCCTGGAATGTCATACCTTTGTATGCAGCGGTGGCACTGTTAAGGGCCGAGGCTCCTATAGATTATACATTTCTGATGAGGTCTCTGACCGGTACAGTACCACGGATTTCCCGTAGTTTTCTTATCCAAGTCCATGAAGGAGATGGTGGGAACTGTGTCCTCTTAGCCGAGGCGTGCCTCACCTAAGTGGGCCAACTCCCCAATCTCCATGCTTTCTAGGTCTGTAAGTGATAGAGACTCCTTCTTGCCTAGCGTGGGGGAGGCGAGTGCTCGACCACCGGTCCACCACCCAGTGGACAAGGATCCTCACCAGACCAGCTTTCAACCCATGAACCATGTCATTGACGACACACTGGCAGTCGGATATAGCCAAGTCATGTCAGCAGCAACAGCAGCAGCAGCAGCAACAGCAGTAGCAGTAGTAGTAGTAGTAGTAGTAGTAGTAGTAGTAGTAGTAGTAGTAGTAGTAGTAATAATAATAATTGTAATAGTAGTAGTAGTAGTAGTAGTAGTAGTAGTAGTAGTAGTAGTAGTAGTAGTAGTAGTAGTAGTAGTAGTAGTAATAGCAGTAGCAGCAGCAGCAGTAGTAGTAGTAGTAGTAGTAGTAGTAGTAGTAGTAGTAGAAGAAGTAGTAGTAGTAGTAGTAGTAGTAGTAGTAGTAGTAGCAGCAGTAGTAGTAGTAGTAGTAGCAGCAGCAGCAGCAGCAGTAGTAGCAGTAGCAGTAGTAGTAGTAGTAGTAGTAGTAGTAGTAGCATTATTTTTATTATTATTAGTAGTAGTAGTAGTAGTAGTAGTAGTAGTAGTAGTAGTAGTAGTAGTAGTAGTAGTAGTAGTAGTAGTATTAGTAGTAGTAGCAGTGGTAGCAGCAGCAGCAGCAGCAGCAGCAGCAGCAGCAGCAGCAGCAGTAGTAGTATAGTAGTAGTAGTAGTAGTACTAGTAGCAGTAGTAGTAGTAGCAGCAGCAGCAGCAGCAGCAGTAGCAGCAGCAGTAGTAGTAGTAGTAGTAGTAGCAGCAGCAGTAGTAGTAGTAGTAGTAGTAGTAGTAGTAGTAGTAGTAGTAGTAGTAGTAGTAGTAGTAGTAGTAGTAGTAGTAGTAGTGGTGATAGTAGTAGTAGTTCCTAGCTTCACCCCATAAGAAACTTCCACAACCAATTCACCATGGCCCCAGATATGCGTAATCTCTCTCCCGCCCTCCCTCCCTCCCTCCCTCCCTCCCTCCCTCTCTCTCTCTCTCGCTCTCTCTCTCTCTCTCTCTCTCTCTTTCTCTCTCTCTATACATGCACGTGTGCACGGAATTTGCATCTATCACGGGCGTTTAAATTCATTTGTTCTATGTCTCCTGCAACTCTTTCAATCCCTTGTCATGTAGATCTGCCGTAACTCTGAGCATTATCACAGAGGCTCGACGCATCCAGAGTTCGCAATGCCTCGAATGCCACATATAAAGAAACTCCAACAAAATGACGGCAAATGATGACACGTTCTGATCTTTCAAGAAATCAGAATGGCTAAACACATAGCCTTAAGCAATGCCATGGTAACAAGCGTAGCAATTCTTTCTATCAGCCCTTAATTACCGGATCAACGGGATTATGTCACAGAGACGCATTTAGTCTTGTAAGTGTTTCATTGGCAGGTTTCGTTAACTCAGGAAATCTCTGTCTAGCTAATTAGCCTCAACACTGAAGTCATCTGCCGTCTGTGAATAATTGTAAGTGATGTATAAAGAGTTGTGCTGACATTGAAAAATTGAGAACGGTTTCATGAATGAGAATCAAAATACGCGCATAATCATTCTATTGTTATCACATGGTCTATTTTGTTCATAAATCGATTATATTCTCTGGCTTTCATTGTAAGAATCGTATGTATCCACTGGAGGGCTAGCTATGCCATGCCTATTTCAAGGTAAGCTCCACCCAACTTTTACCGGGTTTGGAAGCGATTTTAAACTTTGAAAATCGAATACCGAGACTCTAAGTTTCAAGGTAAAAATTTAGGTAAGCTGTTGAATATTTGAAACCAATTTGTCTTGTTGCTGTTGCTGCCTATGGCTGCAACATCCTACAGTCAAATTAGTTTGACAATATTAAGGCCTATGTTTACTAAATTGTAATTTTCTCAAAAGACGTGCAATGCGTACGAGAGAGAGAGAGAGAGAGAGAGAGAGAGAGAGAGAGAGAGAGAGCAATACATGATTGTGACGTCTGCTAACTAATGACGTAATTGGTTATGCCGTTGGATACTTGAGTGGCAGATCTCTCCAAATTAACATACAAGAGGCAGCGGATGTGTGATCTCGCAAGATTATGGAGGAATGCCTAGTGTTAATTTAGAGAATTACAAGTGTTGAATTCAATTATAAATGAATTCACTACTCACTAATAATGACGGTGATGATTCTTCTTCTTCTTTTTCTTCTTCTTCTTCTTCTTCTTCTTCTTCTTCTTATTATTCTTCTTCTTCTTCTTCTTCTTCTTCTTCTTCTTCTTATTATTATTATTATTATTATTTTTATTATTATTACGACGACGATGAAGACGACGTCTGCAGTGGCGGCGGCGATGACGACAGCGACAATGATGACGACGACAACGCCGTCGATGACGACGATAACGGCGACGACGACGATATCGGGCACGACGTCGACAAGGACGGTGACGACGTTAATGACGGCAATGACGACGATGACGACGACCACAACGACCACGATGGGTGGCACTGTGTTCTACAGTTGAAAAAGTCTCTCAACTGCAATTAATGTTTCTTTAAACTTCTTCACTGTGTCTTGTCCACTGCGTCGGTGCTGAAATCTTTTAAGTTCTTCCGCGTCTTTACTCGTCCCAGATCAGGTTAGTTGTGGTTTGACGGCAAAACATGTAGCGAGTTGCTGCTGTGTCGGCCTTTGACTGTCTAATACATGTTGTCATCTGCCACTGCAAATTCTGCTTTCTATTAATGCGTATTGTCTGGCATTCGAAGAACCCGCCCAAATATAAACCATGACTGATGCACTTCCCTCACAAATTGTGGCTCTGTCCTACACAGTGCATAGAGTGTTGCATTTGATATTAGACTGTGTGGCCAGCGATGTTTGTAACGGCTTGCAGGTGTCTGCGATGGGTGTTTTTCAAGATGGCATTTAGAGGTGCTGAGCAGATGCAATTATTCGGTATAATGGAAACAGGTGTAGCATCAACATAGTTGCGGCTTGACTTTCATGGGGAATTTAGAACCACGAATCTGCAACTTCCAGAAATACTGGAAGGCGATATTTTGCTGCACATATACATCGAATGTCGGCAGAATTGCAGAGGATCGAGACCACTATTTCTCAGTGCCTCGTCGTATATTTCCCTGGTGCTGGATACGTATTCGTGAGTGTACTCAGGTGTGGCTTCATTCGTCTTACCTATATAGTTTTCTGGAATTGATCGTCAGGGAGAAGTGTGGGTGGAGCTTAGCTAAAATCTTGTCTCTGATATGGACGGTCGTCAGTTGGTGTTGTTCTTGTCGTCGTCGTCTTCGGCATCGTTGTTCTTTCTACCGCTGCTTTTATAGGCTGATATTATAATCAATTACTTCATGAATGATGGTTTGTTCATGTAGCGTCTTTCTCGAACAGATGATAGAGCTGCGGTGAGGTAGCAAGTGACGAGCATTGGGAATATCCCATCACCGTGTGGTTATCCTCTTGTTGTTCCAAACGGTGAAGAATACGGTAATATGACGTGAAATTTTAGTCTCACTTGACGTAGTTTGTCATCATTACAGCCATATTGATAAACAAATTGAAGGATATGTAATAGGCATAGACAGCAACAGCACCCACTCCAATTAATTTCAAAATATTTAACAGTTTACCCGTGTAGTTTTCTGGAATATTGATAATGAGGGAGTTCATGGATCGATCGATCACAACACGGGTGAAGTGTGGGCGGACCTTAGCCAGCGATGGGCGGGGCATAGGTAGAACTGGATTCTTCATTAGTATCTCGTATAAGGCGGAATGGGAATCCCTAAATAACAGCTATCCTCGACATAAGCCTGCACATGAGATAATATGTGAGATAGGTAATTAGTTAATGGTAAATAAGACGTGTATATACTATAGACCTGGGCAAGATCTGTATCTACTAGACACCTGCCCGTCAGCGGTCATGGACATGTGGCCTGGGCATCAGTCGGTTACTTAATAAAATGTTGCTTTCCATATAACATGTTTTATCTGTCGCAAGATGGTAACTATTTGTAACAGATGTATGGCGGTAGTGGTGGGTTCTGGGCCGTAAGGCGGTGGTGGTTTGGGTTTTTGCTTACATTTGCTCGTATAAGTTGGCCAAATTAATAAATTACAGATGTTGATGAATTCTCCCACATACAGTACACACCTTGCGTTTTGCTGTCTGTTTGTGTCTGTCTGTCCGGAGATGTATCGCAAACACTACAGATCCGGTTTGGTGGAGAAAACAAACAAAACAACGCAGGAACTAGCAAGATGATTTTCAGCCCTTGGCCGGGATCCGGATAAGATAACTCGGATCTGGATCAGATTAATTCTGGATCTGTTAATATTTCGGAAACTGCTGGTCCGATTTGCCTCACATCTTAACATGGGAAATGATGTGACAATACACTTTGATTCCACAACGTTGGACGTAACCCAGGAAAATCCGAAAACGTTCGGAAATTCCGTAAAACTCCGAAATCGATTTACATCTTGACAAAAACGGGAGGGCGAGGGCATGCATCTCTAGTTTCTCTTGTTTTCCTTCTGATACAGACTACAATCCGATGATGGCAGAGGGCAACATGTTAATGAAATCAGATAAGTCATAAAAGCTGTACCATTCTTCTCTATCTTGGGAAATGCCATACGCTGGATGCCATTTTGGTCGCCATGACGAGCCACCCTCCGTGGCTTCGCATTGTGCTAAACGCAAACATTAACATGTATGTAAATTTGTCTCAGGATAAGCTAAGCTCCCTCTCTGCGAAAATATGGGCAAATTAAAGAAAATATTAACGCTCATATGAACTAACCCACATACACGCGGACAGACACATGCCACGGCAAAACAAGGAACGCGCCCATGCCGAGGACGATAGCCATAACGCACATGAATGGGCAATATAGAACTACCTACGTACCGACACACGCAATCAACACTAGAATCTACATACAGTTTGGGCAAGACGTCACCCAGAGCGCGTGCATAACGAACATTACTTAAACGCCAACGAATCAATACTTTAACTGGGCATTGTGAATGGTCTCAAGGATTAATGGCTGATATGTAAATTAATTATTCATATAACTTTATTATCAAAGTGTACAGCACATTGAATCTACATGTACGTTCGCGTATTAAATAAGTATCCAGTTATCTCGTAACTAAATGTTTACGTACGCCTTGTATTAATTAATGTGAATATTAAAAGGACCATATATGCTTGAATTTACATGACTGGATGGACGATGTGACGTCATTATGATATATTTAAGTGACACGGAATGAATTGAGTGAGGTTGTTCGTGGTTCGTTGGTCGGTTGGGCGGCTACCCATGAAGGTACTGGTGAGGATATTGTTGTAGGTTATTATCAATAGTCAGAAATGGTAACAATAATTGTTAATTATGCCAGGCGGCTGTTTATCAAACCAGTTATCAGTCCGTCTGGCATTCGTCGCTTAGGAACATAGGTTAGGTTTATAATTGTTAATAAAATCAGTATTTACGTGTTACCTTTTTTATCTTAAAGCTGGATTGTCAATCTCGTTTCGCCAGGGGTAATCATCCACATGGGTGGGAAATATCCATACATTATGATTTCTTTGCAGGATTGACATCACCCTCATCTGGACATGAGAAGCGTACGCACAATTTCACTGGACGAATTGTCGGTACTACAAACCCTCCCTCTCCAGCCGTCTCCTCCCCCCCCCCTCACTCTCTCAATCTCTCTCTCCTTCTCTCTCTCTCTCTCTCTCTCGCCCTATTTCCCGTCACTCCTTCCCTCTTTTGCTATCCATCTCTCATGTCCCTCCCTATCTCTCCCCTTATCTCTTCCATCTATAACTGTGTTGGCGAATAATATGCATGAAAATTCAACAATGACTTTAGCTTTTGTATTCGTACAGTTACTGCAACCTTTCTTCATTGATGCATTTCGAGCATCATAGTTTGTGATTGCGAAACACTCCTTAATAAGAAGGAAGCACCATCATGGCAAACCTGTAAGTCATCGAATATATTCTACAGAGGCTTGAGCTCTGATCCGCGATGTCGTTAGGATTCGTGGGCATGATGCTAAATCAACACAGCCATGTTGAAATGTGGCTTCAATTAGATTTTGGCAAAGAAATGGAGCCCTATTTCGTCTCACTATTGATACCCGCAGAATGATAAATCCATACTGGAACTGATGCTGACAAGAAATGAGATTCAGCAGCCTACGCCATAATTCAAGCCAACAGGACTTTCTGAGTTATAATGGACTATAGAAATGTAACTGCCGAAAACGGACGCACCCCTCCGTCTAGTGCAAACAATATAGAATAAATTCACTTGGCAATTCCTCAGATGCAATGCTATTTCTCCGGATATCCTATTCCGTAACTGCGATGACGCAATGACGTCGCGTAACTGGATCGCGCCTGAGATAATGCGATGTGACTGCTCATAAATAGAGTAAATACTCCACCGCGGAATTAACAAAATGCATAGATGTAGAATTTGTACAAGCGCCTTTCATTATGGCCGTTCTGCATGCGATTCTGTGATTATTTCTCATCGCGTCCATAAAAACAAATTGACAATATTACTTTATGGCGCATAACGATCACCAACGAAATTTAAAAAAAAAACTTGCATTTAGAGAGATGTAACGCGGCAATATCCAATTTACGCCATTCACCCACAGCGTGAGGAGGAATTGTCGAATTAGTTATTGGCACGGTCGTTGGTTCATGGCGCATGGGACGAATAATAATTGCTATATTTGTGCCGATATAAAACTATCAAATTACTTTGCACAGGTGTTAAGTAAAGTTGTATATGTAACATAGAAATACAAATGGTACATGCAATGACTGAAAGCATGCAACGAACTCAATATGTACAGATAACAAGATAATCATTTAAACTTTAGTTTTTTAATTACATAAATGTTAAAGCCCTGAAATTCACCAACGCCATAGCACGATCAGATACAGTTCAGAATAGATAAGCCTCTTGTAATAATAACAAAACAGCGCTGTTATCAAACCGGATCTGAATCTTCAATCCGTTACGTATAAGGTTATATCGGCTACATAGTGTTGGCAATATCAGGTATGGAGCTGGTACGCGTTCACGCAACATCTCAGTAAACACCAGATATGACTATAAACGCGATATCCGAAATTTTGGGTAATTTAATATTGTTTCATATCAGCGCAAATATAATACTTGATATGTGTCCTTTGGTCAACAGCGCAAATTAGATTGTTGTACGTTACGCAAACACATCGACAGCGAAGTTGCATTAGCTGGAGGCATGTGAATGGTGATTTGACATTGTGGTCTGAAACTCACGAGCAGACTGGATGATGATGATGATGATGATGATGATGACAAGTTTGGAAGGGTGGCGATCAGTGTTCTGGCAGGTGTAGTGTGCTGATGACCGGGAAGAATGATGCTAATATGGTATGGTGCAAAGAGCCAGTGGGCAGGCTTGACAGACATAACTAACTGGTGATCCGATTGCGTGCAAGTGATTAGTAATCAGACTGGCTGATGGTGACTGGTTTCCATGTTTGGTGACAATGACTGGAAATCTATGTGAGATGATGGCTAGGACGTATTATGGTAACTGGTGATTTTGACATGATGTAGTTGACTGGTTGACCAGACTGGATGGCGATGAGTGGATACATGTTTAGATGGTCTTTATACATCACATCCAGCTAAATTGGTTTCAAATTATCCATCAACATACATGTATGGTGACCTTTATGGCATATTTTCGGACCCTCATCGGCTGATTGGTACCACACATAAACTCATAACTGTAAAGAACTTGCCTCACCCCTTGCGATCTGGGGTACAAGTAAGCTGCTTTGTCTGTCTTGATGACTGTCCTTTAATAGCGATATTCTGCTTCAGAATTCACCTTTCCAGAGTACCCACCCATCATATGACGTCATAATGAACTGCGTGATGTGTACAATGACATCATAATGAATGACGTCAAGAATGACGTCGATAAGTACGTCACGAACGCATATTTGAAGACGGTCTATGCGTTGTTGTACAAATTGTTTGCTTTTACTATTTAATAAATATATATTAGCAACAGCACCCAGTTAAATTAGTTTCAAAATATTCAACAGCTTCCCTGTATGGTTTTCAGGAAATTGATAGCTATGGCATGTGGGGATCGATCTATCCCAACACGGCGGCATAGCTAAAAATGGAAAGGTCCATTGGCGATGAGTATAACGTTAGATATGTACAAATATTGTCAAGAAGCATTCGATGTAATTAAAATAACTATTTTCTAAGCGATGCATATTGATATAGCTTCAAGCATTAGAGTTATGCAATCATTAGAAGTATCCATTTCTAGCTATGCTCAGCCCAATTTCAACTAAGCTCCACCAACATTTTAACAAGTTTTAAACTCGAATAGAAAAACTCTAAATTTCAATGGAATTATACAGCTACGTTGCTGAATATGTTGACACTAATGTTACCAGGATATGTAAACCCCCAGTCAAACTGGGTTCAAAATATACAACATACCGTTTGTTAAATTGCACACTCATCATAGATATACACTTCGTATAAGTTAGGAGTCGTGACGGAGGTAGTCCTCATTATGATTGTGGCATCAGCTAACAAGAGACGTAATTGACTATGACGTCAGATACTCGAGTGACATATCAGATCCATCCGTTATAAAATTTTTAGAAATGAATTCCCCAACTGACACAGTCACTCTCACACAATACGGGTATTATCACGCATGCCCAGGCTTGGGTAAACATGCAGGGTATTGCATTTAAATGCAAATGCAAATGTGTATAAATGATTCAAATGCAAATGCAAGTGCAAATGCAGCCTAGCGCCATTGCATTTAAATGCACATGCAAATGTTTGCAACTTATTCAAATGTAAATGCATTTGAATATGCGGACACACCTCTGGTACTGAAATTCTGGAACCCCGTAGTATGCATCTGTCAACTATGCGTCTGCTGGGAGTGACTATCTTTAGGAAAACATGTTGTAACATAATCATGTGGTGGGTTCTAACTAGGGCTGGGCACGTGTACACGTTCAGGTGACGTTCCAGGTTACAAAAAATCGTAAACGTGGACACGGGAAAAATGTATACAATATACATATTTATGTGAAATATGTAAGATAGCCCTCAAAGAAAATTATATATTTTTGGACAAATTAATTACCCGAATTCACCGCCACTCTCTCTCTCTCTCTCTCTCTCTCTCTCTCTCTCTCTCTCTCTCTCTCTCTTTCTGTCAATGATGTCCGATTTCCGAATTAACTATTTAACGCACAAGCCTGTCAAACACGGCTCCTACTGTGGTCGTGAGAAATGTCAATTTGCAGACAAAGAGGAGACCGGTTTTGTTTTTAAATATTATCACTGCCAGTCATTGCGATGGTAAATTTTCAAAAACAATCTTCTCTTGGTCTGCCCATGGGGAATTTTATGGGAAAACTTAAACTTTCTTGAACAAATTTGAGAGTCACCGGGGTTAACTAATTATCCACATGTATCCGCTTATCGAACTAGTCATTGCAGTGTAAAATTTTCAAAAATAGTTTTTTGTCCGCAAATGTAACTTTTCTATGAAAGAAAGAATACCTATTTGACCTTTAAGGGATAACCATTAGAGAATTTTCAGATTTGTTGGACTATTTTGAAAGTAATTTCATTGATCGTTATTGTGTCCATGGAAACAACATATGTGCCAGTCAAATTACTTTCAAAATAATGAGCAAATATAATGTTGAATATCTGGAAAGTAATGTGATTGATAGCTGCTGCTGTGCCTATGGCAGTAACAGGTTCCAGTCAAATTACATTCAAAATACAGCTGTAGGCATAGGTGTCCAGTCAAATGTGTTTCAAAATATTCTCAGCTTGTTCAATACCTGAATTAAGATTCTCGCATTTCTGGATTCAAGTGTTTAAATGTTAACTCCTATGGCCGAGATAACACAGGGATGAGTATGTGTGTATAGTTAGACTTAATGGCAAGTGCTTCTAATCACAATGGGTGAACTGTAAATTAACCCATGTCATGCGGAATTATCAGCATCTATTATTTATTGATCTTGGTAAATATGTCTATTTGTATTCCAAGAAGATAATCTTTGAAGATTTACCACTGGAATGACTGACTCGATTACCAAGCCAGTCATATCAGTCATACATTTTCAAAAGGTGTCTTCTCTTGTAATGCAAATGACCATTCAAACAGGCCAATCTTGACAAATAAAGGATTCAGAGATTTCTGAATGAATGTGGTTAACAACACAATACCCTATTCATAGATTGAACAACCAGAGATATATTACTAAACTCACGCTAATCACTTTGAAAGGATCTTGACAAAAAATATGGCAAGTACTTGTTGAACAGATTGTACAGTCAAAAGTTCTCTAGTGACCACCTGTATTTTGGGGCAACAAGATTGCGGTTCTTTAAATCAGATGATTGTCTGAATATTATTAATTTTCCTGAAAATCAACATATTGATTCGCGCAGCAACAACGTTTAGTTCAATTGTTTTATCAACCCTTTTATGCCCAAACCTGAAAGACCGGCCTTTGTAGTGATCTTTACAAAGGCCCATTTGCAGACCGAGAGAAGCGGATCACTGTTCAATACATTGGACAAGAGAATGGGGGCACCCATTTCTTACTATTTAGGGGATCATATTTATTATACTCTACTAGAGACACGTTGCTGTAGATTATCTCAGAAACAAATTAACTAAAATGTGTTGGTTTGCTAAGATGTCAACTGACTTAAGTTAAACTAATTTCAAAATATACATGATTTTGCACATACATATATATGTATATGTATGACTGACAGCTACATGTTAAGAAATTCAGAGTAAAATGTATTAATAAATCACAGAGAATTAAAATTCTAATTTCTAGCAACAGAAATGCAATTTTTATGATTTAAAAAATAATTTGGTTGAATATTTTGAAATTAATTTGACTGGGTGCTGTAGCTGTTATTTACAGCAGCAGCAGCTAGACTCCATCCTATTTTGAAAGAAATGCAAAATGGGTGCCTTTGAAAAAAACTCAAATGCATTTGAAAACTCAAAATGCAAATACATGAGATTCAAATGCAAGTGCAAATGCAAATGCGTCAGAAATTTCATAATCGCATTTAAATGCAAATGCAAGTGCAAATGCATTCAAATGCAAATGCAAATGCACTTGCACTTGTACCCAAGCCTGCGCATAACCGGTCTGGATGAGGATGTCTAGTGACCTCTGATGACGACAGCTGTGTGCTTGGAATATGACACCTATATGTAGTAGCTAAATGCACATCATAATCTAAATGTACACTATGTTCTAAGTGAAATTATATGTCCAAACGTACTGATCATTAGACGTCATCATCCTAACGAGCGAGAGCATATTTTTCCGTAACTATGTGCATTCTCTTATAAGCAGGTGTGCTTATGTCACGCTGCAAACAACGCATCCATTCTCAATATAAACCCGGCTAATACGAGCACGCGAAGGCGAATACTGAAAACCAAGACCAGAAGTAAGACTTTTACCTCTTTGCATATCCTTGTTTAATGTTCAGAATTATACTTTGGGGGATTCTGCGAATATTTATTGTAAAATGATGAATTTACGGTTATTCTACTCAGACACATATCCGGAAGAACATAGCAGATGCCATTTGATTCATATAAAGGACGCCTCGGCGCATTAATCAGTCGCCATCGGCACCTCTTGGGAATATATCCAGACATCTTGATAATGAAATTGGAAACTAGGTCAAGGTCTGTATACGCCGAAGCGTGGCAAATATGTTCATCTGGATTGCGGTGAAGCTACAATGATAGTTACTGGTTTAACATATCGCAGAATATAATTCAAGTAAACATACCCATTGGTGAAATCCATCCTGTCTATCATGTATTTTACGTTATAACCAATTACATTACTAGTTTGCTGACGTCACAATCATAATGACACATAGTTCAGTCGCTGATTATAATTCAAGTAGACAAATCCTCTTGAATGATACATTTGTAACTTAGAGCAATAGTGTAGCTTTGATGTTAATGTTTTAATATATCTAGGAGGATAACTCAAGTAGAGAATCCCATTGAATGATTAATTTTAGGCATTAATATCCTTAGCTTATGATCCCACAGTCAAAGTAAGATATCCATACATTAATGGCCCGACTCTTGAGACATTTCTCTGGTCTATGGAGGTTGCCATGATTTACTTTTCATCCAATCCAATGCTCCTTGTCTTTGTACACAGGCTCACTAATAGTACAATACACGTTGGCGATGTTGTGTGAAAACATGATAGATGTACGTTGTTGAGTATCTTAAGCTGTCGTGCTGCTTTCCCTCGATCAGAGAACAGGAAGCAGTAGGTCTAGGCCTATTATGCTCTCAATCATATACACGAGGCACACGTAGCTATGTTATCTGTCAGTCTCACAGCACTGGAACAAATGTATCAATGTGACGCATTATAAATTCCCTGTTCAGACAATTAGTCTGATCTGGGTTATCTGGCATTAAGTAATTATAACTTAGGGAAATATACTGGGTGATGATGTATGACACAGTGGCGTTGTTCTATCCCGCATGGCCATGACTTTCTGAACTCAATGATTGAGGCAGTTTCAATCGATATCTAATTCATTTATAACAGCACACATAATAGATATGGTGAAAAGTAATCAATGAAAAATTGCCATTCTATTGTATTAGCGTTTCCTCAGTGGGTGTGTCATGCTCAAATAACGACGTTTGAAATTAACTTTCTGAGCCACGCGCTATTATGCTTCATTTCCAAAATGGCATCCAATTTTAAAATTGACCACCAAAATTACAGGAAATACACTGAAAATTCCATACACAAACCACGGTCCGTGTGTGAGGTAGTATCACATCACGATCCATGTGTAAGTCAGTATCAAATCACGGTCCGTGTGTGCCTCAGTATCAAATCACGGTCCATGTGTAAGTCAGTATCAAATCACGGTCCATGTGTAAGTCAGTATCAAATCATGGTCCGTGTGTGCTTCAGTATCAGATCACGGTCCATGTGTGAGTCAGTATCAAATCACGGTCCATGTGTGCCTCAGTTTCAAATCACGGTCCATGTGTGCCTCAGTATGAAATCACGGTCCATGTGTGCCTCAGTATCAAATCACGGTCCATGTGTAAGTCAGTATCAAAGCACGGTCCATGTGTGCATCAGTATCAAATCACGGTCCATGTGTGAGTCAGTATCAAATCACGGTCCATGTGTGAGGAAGTATCAAATCACGGTCCATGTGTGCCTCAGTATCAAATCACGGTCCATGTGTGCCTCAGTATCAAATCACGGTCCATGTGTGAGTCAGTATCAAATCATGGTCCGTGTGTGCCTCAGTTTCAAATCATGGTCCGTGTGTGCCTCAGTATCAAATCACGGTCCATGTGTGCCTCAGTATCAAATCACGGTCCATGTGTGAGTCAGTATCAAATCACGGTCCATGTGTGCCTCAGTATCAAATCACGGTCCATGTGTGAGTCAGTATCAAATCACGGTCCATGTGTGAGTCAGTATCAAATCATGGTCCGTGTGTGCCTCAGTTTCAAATCACGGTCCGTGTGTGCCTCAGTATCAAATCAAGGTCCATGTGTGAGTCAGTATCAGATCACGATCTATGTGTAAGTCAGTATCAAATCATGGTCCGTGTGTGCCTCAGTATCAAATCACGGTCCATGTGTGAGTCAGTATCAAATCAAGGTCCGTGTGTGCCTCAGTATCAAATCACGGTCCATGTGTGAGTCAGTATCAAATCAAGGTCCGTGTGTGCCTCAGTATCAAATCACAGTCCGTGTGTGAGTCAGTATCAAATCAAGGTCAGTATGTGAGTCAGTATCAAATCATGGTCTGTGTGTGCCTCAGTATCAAATCACGGTCCATGTGTGCCTCAGTATCAAATCACGGTCTGTGTGTGCCTCAGTATCAAATCAAGGTTGGTGTGTGAGTCAGTATTAAATCATGGTCCGTGTGTGCCTCAGTATCAAATCACGGTCCATGTGTAAGTCAGTATCAAATCACGGTCCGTGTGTGCCTCAGTATCAAATCACGGTCCATGTGTGCCTCAGTATCAAATCACGGTCCATATGTGCCTCAGTATCAAATCAAGGTCAGTGTGTGAGTCAGTATCAAATCATGGTCCGTGTGTGCCTCAGTATCAAATCACGGTCCATGTGTAAGTCAGTATCAAATCACGGTCAGTGTGTGCCTCAGTATCAAATCACGGTCTATGTGTAAGTCAGTATCAAATCACGGTCCATGTGTGCCTCAGTATCAAATCACGGTCAATGTGTGCCTCAGTATCAAATCACGGTCCATGTGTGCCTCAGTATCAAATCACGGTCCATGTGTGCCTCAGTATCAAATCACGGTCCATGTGTGAGTCAGTATCAAATCACAGTCCATGTGTGCATCAGTATCAAATCATGGTCCATGTGTGAGTCAGTATCAAATCACGGTCCGTGTGTGCCTCAGTATCAAATCACAGTCCGTGTGTGCCTCAGTATCAAATCACGGTCCATGTGTGCCTCAGTATCAAATCACGGTCCATGTGTGAGTCAGTATCAAATCACAGTCCATGTGTGAGTCAGTATCAAATCACGGCCCGTGTGTGAGGCAGTATCAAATCACGGTCCATGTGTGAGTCAGTATCAAATCATGGTCCATGTGTGAGTCAGTATCAAATCATGGTCGGTGTGTGCCTCAGTATCAAATCACGGTCCATGTGTGCCTCAGTATCAAATCATGGTCCATGTGTGAGTCAGTATCAAATCACGGTCCGTGTGTGCCTCAGTATCATATCACGGTCCGTGTGTGCCTCAGTATCAAATCACGGTCCATGTGTGCCTCAGTATCAAATCACGGTCCGTGTGTGAGTCAGTATCAAATCACAGTCCATGTGTGAGTCAGTATCAAATCATGGTCCATGTGTGAGTCAGTATCAAATCATGGTCGGTGTGTGCCTCAGTATCAAATCACGGTCTGTGTGTGAGTCAGTATCAAATCACGGTCCATGTGTGAGGCAGTATCAAATCATGGTCCGTGTGTGCTTCAGTATCAGCTTACGGTCCATGTGTGAGTCAGTATCAAATCACGGTCCATGTGTGCCTCAGTTTCAAATCACGGTCCATGTGTGCCTCAGTATGAAATCACGGTCCATGTGTGCCTCAGTATCAAATCACGGTCCATGTGTAAGTCAGTATCAAAGCACGGTCCATGTGTGCATCAGTATCAAATCACGGTCCATGTGTGAGTCAGTATCAAATCACGGTCCATGTGTGAGGCAGTATCAAATCACGGTCCATGTGTGCCTCAGTATCAAATCACGGTCCATGTGTGCCTCAGTATCAAATCACGGTCCATGTGTGAGTCAGTATCAAATCATGGTCCGTGTGTGCCTCAGTTTCAAATCATGGTCCGTGTGTGCCTCAGTATCAAATCACGGTCCATGTGTGCCTCAGTATCAAATCACGGTCCATGTGTGAGTCAGTATCAAATCACGGTCCATGTGTGCCTCAGTATCAAACCACGGTCCATGTGTGAGTCAGTATCAAATCACGGTCCATGTGTGAGTCAGTATCAAATCACGGTCCGTGTGTGAGTCAGTATCAAATCACAGTCCATGTGTGAGTCAGTATCAAATCATGGTCCATGTGTGAGTCAGTATCAAATCATGGTCGGTGTGTGCCTCAGTATCAAATCACGGTCCATGTGTGCCTCAGTATTAAATCACGGTCCATGTGAGAGTCAGTATCAAATCACGGTCTGTGTGTGAGTCAGTATCAAATCACGGTCCATGTGTGAGGCAGTATCAAATCATGGTCCGTGTGTGCTTCAGTATCAGCTTACGGTCCATGTGTGAGTCAGTATCAAATCACGGTCCATGTGTGCCTCAGTTTCAAATCACGGTCCATGTGTGCCTCAGTATGAAATCACGGTCCATGTGTGCCTCAGTATCAAATCACGGTCCATGTGTAAGTCAGTATCAAAGCACGGTCCATGTGTGCATCAGTATCAAATCACGGTCCATGTGTGAGTCAGTATCAAATCACGGTCCATGTGTGAGGCAGTATCAAATCACGGTCCATGTGTGCCTCAGTATCAAATCACGGTCCATGTGTGCCTCAGTATCAAATCACGGTCCATGTGTGAGTCAGTATCAAATCATGGTCCGTGTGTGCCTCAGTTTCAAATCATGGTCCGTGTGTGCCTCAGTATCAAATCACGGTCCATGTGTGCCTCAGTATCAAATCACGGTCCATGTGTGAGTCAGTATCAAATCACGGTCCATGTGTGCCTCAGTATCAAACCACGGTCCATGTGTGAGTCAGTATCAAATCACGGTCCATGTGTGAGTCAGTATCAAATCACGGTCCGTGTGTGCCTCAGTTTCAAATCATGGTCCGTGTGTGCCTCAGTATCAAATCAAGGTCCATGTGTGAGTCAGTATCAGATCACGATCTATGTGTAAGTCAGTATCAAATCATGGTCCGTGTGTGCCTCAGTATCAAATCACGGTCCATGTGTGAGTCAGTATCAAATCTCGGTCCGTGTGTGCCTCAGTATCAAATCACGGTCCATGTGTGAGTCAGTATCAAATCAAGGTCCGTGTGTGCCTCAGTATCAAATCACGGTCCGTGTGTGAGTCAGTATCAAATCAAGGTCAGTATGTGAGTCAGTATCAAATCATGGTCTGTGTGTGCCTCAGTATCAAATCACGGTCCATGTGTGCCTCAGTATCAAATCACGGTCTGTGTGTGCCTCAGTATCAAATCAAGGTTGGTGTGTGAGTCAGTATTAAATCATGGTCCATATGTGCCTCAGTATCAAATCAAGGTCAGTGTGTGAGTCAGTATCAAATCATGGTCCGTGTGTGCCTCAGTATCAAATCACGGTCCATGTGTAAGTCAGTATCAAATCACGGTCAGTGTGTGCCTCAGTATCAAATCACGGTCTATGTGTAAGTCAGTATCAAATCACGGTCCATGTGTGCCTCAGTATCAAATCACGGTCCATGTGTGCCTCAGTATCAAATCACGGTCCATGTGTGCCTCAGTATCAAATCACGGTCCATGTGTGCCTCAGTATCAAATCACGGTCCATGTGTGAGTCAGTATCAAATCACAGTCCATGTGTGCATCAGTATCAAATCATGGTCCATGTGTGAGTCAGTATCAAATCACGGTCCGTGTGTGCCTCAGTATCAAATCACAGTCCGTGTGTGCCTCAGTATCAAATCACGGTCCATGTGTGCCTCTGTATCAAATCACGGTCCATGTGTGAGTCAGTATCAAATCACGGTCCATGTGTGAGTCAGTATCAAATCACGGCCCGTGTGTGAGGCAGTATCAAATCACGGTCCATGTGTGAGTCAGTATCAAATCATGGTCCATGTGTGAGTCAGTATCAAATCATGGTCGGTGTGTGCCTCAGTATCAAATCATGGTCCATGTGTGCCTCAGTATCATATCACGGTCCGTGTGTGCCTCAGTATCAAATCACGGTCCATGTGTGCCTCAGTATCAAATCACGGTCCGTGTGTGAGTCAGTATCAAATCACAGTCCATGTGTGAGTCAGTATCAAATCATGGTCCATGTGTGAGTCAGTATCAAATCATGGTCGGTGTGTGCCTCAGTATCAAATCACGGTCCATGTGTGCCTCAGTATCAAATCACGGTCCATGTGAGTCAGTATCAAATCACGGTCTGTGTGTGAGTCAGTATCAAATCACGGTCCATGTGTGAGGCAGTATCAAATCACGGTCCATGTGTGCCTCAGTATCAAATCACGGTCCATGTGAGAGTCAGTATCAAATCACGGTCTGTGTGTGAGTCAGTATCAAATTACGGTCCATGTGTGAGTCAGTATCAAATCACGGTCCGTGTGTGCCTCAGTTTCAAATCATGGTCCATGTGTGCCTCAGTATCAAATCACGGTCCATGTGTGCCTCAGTATCAAATCACGGTCCATGTGTGAGTCAGTATCAAATCACGGTCCATGTGTGAGTCAGTATCAAATCACGGTCCATGTGTGAGTCAGTATCAAATCACGGTCCATGTGTGCCTCAGTATCAAATCACGGTCCATGTGTGTGTCAGTATCAAATCACGGTCCATGTGTGAGTCAGTATCAAATCACGGTCAGTGTGTGCCTCAATTTCAAATCATGGCCCGTGTGTGCCTCAGTATCAAATCACGGTCCATGTGTGAGTCAGTATCAGATCACGATCTATGTGTAAGTCAGTATCAAATCATGGTCCGTGTGTGTCTCAGTATCAAATCATGGTCCATGGGTGAGTCAGTATCAAATCACGGTCCGTGTGTGCCTCAGTATCAAATCACGGTCCATGTGTGAGTCAGTATCAAATCACGGTCCGTGTGTGCCTCAGTATCAAATCGCGGTCCGTGTGTGAGTCAGTATCAAATCAAGGTCAGTATGTGAGTCAGTATCAAATCATGGTCCGTGTGTGCCTCAGTATCAAATCACGGTCCATGTGTGCCTCAGTATCAAATCACGGTCCATATGTGCCTCAGTATCAAATCAAGGTCAGTGTGTGAGTCAGTATCAAATCATGGTCCGTGTGTGCCTCAGTATCAAATCACGGTCCATGTGTAAGTCAGTATCAAATCACGGTCAGTGTGTGCCTCAGTATCAAATCACGGTCTATGTGTAAGTCAGTATCAAATCACGGTCCGTGTGTGCCTCAGTATCAAATCATGGTCCATGTGTGCCTCAGTATCAAATCACGGTCCATGTGTGCCTCAGTATCAAATCACGGTCCATGTGTGCCTCAGTATCAAATCACGGTCCATGTGTGCCTCAGTATCAAATCACGGTCCATGTGTGAGTCAGTATCAAATCACAGTCCATGTGTGCATCAGTATCAAATCATGGTCCATGTGTGAGTCAGTATCAAATCACGGTCCGTGTGTGCCTCAGTATCAAATCACAGTCTGTGTGTGCCTCAGTATCAAATCACGGTCCATGTGTGCCTCAGTATCAAATCACGGTCCATGTGTGAGTCAGTATCAAATCACGGTCCAAATGTGAGTCAGTATCAAATCACGGCCCGTGTGTGAGGCAGTATCAAATCACGGTCCATGTGTGAGTCAGTATCAAATCATGGTCCATGTGTGAGTCAGTATCAAATCATGGTCGGTGTGTGCCTCAGTATCAAATCACGGTCCATGTGGGCCTCAGTATCAAATCATGGTCCATGTGTGAGTCAGTATCAAATCACGGTCCGTGTGTGCCTCAGTATCAAATCGCGGTCCGTGTGTGAGTCAGTATCAAATCAAGGTCAGTATGTGAGTCAGTATCAAATCAAGGTCAGTATGTGAGTCAGTATCAAATCACGGTCCATGTGTGCCTCAGTATCAAATCACGGTCTGTGTGTGCCTCAGTATCAAATCGAGGTCGGTGTGTGAGTCAGTATTAAATCATGGTCCGTGTGTGAGTCAGTATTAAATCATGGTCCGTGTGTGCCTCAGTATCAAATCACGGTCCGTGTGTGCCTCAGTATCAAATCACGGTCCATGTGTGCCTCAGTTTCAAATCATGGTCGGTGTGTGCCTCAGTATCAAATCACGGTCCATGTGTGCCTCAGTATCAAATCACGGTCCATGTGAGAGTCAGTATCAAATCACGGTCTGTGTGTGAGTCAGTATCAAATCACGGTCCATGTGTGAGTCAGTATCAATTCAAGGCCTATGTGTAAGTCAGTATCAAATAAAGGTCCGTGTATAAGTCAGTATCAAATCAAGGTCCGTGTATAAGTCAGTATCAAATCAAGGTCCGTTTGTAAGTCAGTATCAAATAATGGTCCGTGTGTGAGTCAGTATCAAATCAAGGTCCATGTGTGAGTCAGTATCAAATCAAGGTCGGTGTGTGACTCAGTATCAAATCACGGTCGGTGTGTGACTCAGTACCAAATCACGGTCCATGTGTAAGTCAGTATCAAATCAAGGTCCGTGTGTGAGTCAGTATCAAATAACGGTCCGTCTGTGAGTCAGTATCAAATCAAGGTCCGTGTGTGAGTCAGTATCAAATCACGGTCCATGTGTGAGTCAGTATCAAATCACGGTCCATGTGTGCCTCAGTATCAGATCAAGGTCCATGTGTGGGCCAGTATCAAATCAAGGTTCGTGTGGGAGTCGGTATCAAACCATGGTCCGAGTGTAAGTCACTATCAAATCACGGTCCGTGTGTGCCTCAGTATCAAATCACAGTCCGTAAGGGACTCAGTATCAAATCAAATTCCGTGTGTGAGTCAATATCAAATCTAGGTCGGTGTGTGACTCAGTATCAAATAAAGGTCCGTGTATAACTCAGTATCAAATCAAGATCCATGTGTAAGTCAGTATCAAATCACGGTCCATGTGTAAGTCAGTATCAAATCAAGGTCCGTGTGTGAGTCAGTATCAAATAAAGGTCCGTGTATAAGTCAGTATCAAATCAAGGTCCGTGTGTGAGTCAGTATCAAATAAAGGTCCGTGTATAAGTCAGTATCAAATCAAGATTCATGTGTGAGTCAGTATCAAATAACGGTTCGTGTGTTAGTCAATATCAAATCAAGGTCCGTGTGTGAGTCAGTATCAAATAAAGGTCCGTGTATAAGTCAGTATCAAATCAAGATTCATGTGTGAGTCAGTATCAAACAACTGTTCGTGTGTTAGTCAATATCAAATCACAGTCCGTGTATAAGTCAGTATCAAATCAAGGTCCGTGTGTCAGTCAGTATCAAATCAAGGTCCATGTGTGAGTCAGTATCAAACCACAGTCCGTGTGTGAGTCGCTATCAATTCAAGGCCCGTGTGTGAGTCAGTATCAAATCAAGGTCCGTGTGTGACTCAGTATCAAATCATTGTCCATGTGTGAGTCACTATCAAATCACGGTCCATGTGTGACTCAGTATCAAATCACGGTCCATGTATAAGTCAGTTTCAAATCAAGGACCGTGTGTGAATCAGTTTCAAATCAAGGTCCATGTGTGAGTCAGTATCAAACCACAGTCCGTGTGTGAGTCGATATCAAATCAAGGTCCGTGTGTGAGTCGATATCAAATCAAGGTCCGTGTGTGAGTCAGTATCAACTCAAGGGACCGTGTGTGAGTCAGTATCACATCAAGGTCCATGTGTGAGTCAGTATCGCAAACAATGTCACTATCACGTTCAATAATCGCTTCCTATCATATTCACCCAGCCCAATTTTCCTCTTTCTGGAAAAACTGTTTCTGCTCTTCCTCTATTGGGACTTTACCCTTTACCGTGTACTTTCTGTATCTGTATCATAACTGACGTCGCTGTTTGTTCATGTCAAATTCTGATGTCTGTATTTACACCAAGATTGATATAATAATATGAAATAGAGCAGATTTACTGTATGTCCACCAGGATTGGTATATTAACATAAACTAGAGCGGATTTACTGTATGTACACCAGGATTGATATATTAACAAGAACGAGACCAGATTTACTGTATCTATATCATGATTGATATATTAACATGAACGAGGCCAGATTTACTGTATGTACACCAGGATTGACATATTAACATGAACGAGAGCAGATTTAGTGTAGGTGCACCAGAATTGATATATTAACATGAACTAGAACAGATTTACCGTATGTATACCAGGATTGATATATTACTATGAGCTAGCATAGATTTACTGTATGTACACCAGGATTGACATATTGACATGAACTAGAGCAGATTTACCGTATGCACACCAAGATTGATATATTAACATAAACTAGAACATATTTACTGTAGGTACACCTGCATTGAGTTCAGGAAGGAAAATGTTCGACGAACGTTCGCCTAATTATGATCGCTGTTCGTGGCGAACTATATTCTCCTTCCTGAACGAGTTGTCACACGTAACTTTGACGAGCATTCTTTTCCGACATCACGTGATTGCTATGAGAGTTAACTTTTTGTCAGATCCGATGCATTATGATGTCATATTTATTACGTCATAATGAATATCAATGTCTCAGAAACAATCTACAAGCCTACACATATTTGTTGAAGACTAACATAACACTACGATTGCTAAAAATGCATTGGTATGCATTAGTTATGGCTACATACGCAATCAATGTGTCTCAATTGACGATGCTGTATATTTTGCCGCCATCTTTGTTTTCACAGCAACTCATGGCGAGTCACATATAAAGTTGTTCGCCTAGCCACAAAACGTTTGCCATGAACGTTCAGTGAACAGCCCGTTCAGGAGGGCAAACGTACCACGTGACCTAACAATTGTTCGACGAACGGAAAATATTCGCTCTCCTGAACTGACCCCAGGATTGACATATTAATATAAACTAGAGCAGATTTACTGAATGTATACCGGGATTGACATATTAACATGAACTAGATCAGATTTACTGTATGTACACCAGGAGTGATATATTAATATAAACGAGAACAGATTTACTGTAGGTACACCAAGATTGATATACTAACATTAACGAGAACCGATTTACAGAATGTACACCATGATTGATATATTAACAGGAAGTAGAACAGATTTACTGTATGCACACCATCATTGATACATTAACAGGAAGTAGAACAGATTTACTGTATGCACACCATCATTGATACATTAACAGGAAGTAGAACAGATTTACTGTATGTATACCAGGATAGGTATATTAAGATATATAGAACGAGATCATATTTATTGAAGTACGGGTCATCTGTATCATCTGTAGTGTAGTGAAGTCTGTTAATTCTGGTACCATCAATATAAGAATAGCACAATTTATTAGAACGTCTATGTAGGTATAGACAGTGTTAGGCAGGGTAAAACACACTTTTTCTGATTTTGAAAGATGTATTTTTCACTAAAATGATACCATTGGGCCAATTCCAATTCTATAAATGTTAGTGTATGGCGGATGATCATAATTCGAGAACAAGTGGGCCAATGCTAATTCTATAAATGTTAGCGTATGGCGGATGCTAATATTTCAAGAACAAGTGGGACAATGTTAATTCTATAAATGTTAGTGTATGGAGGATTCTAATATTTCGAGAACACGTAGGTCAATGTTAATTCTATAATTGTTAGTGTATGGAGGATGATTATAATTCGAGTTCGAATGAGCCAATGCTAATTCTATGAACGGTAGTGTATGAAGGATGGGGTTAGGGTTATGGTTGGTATTATACAGCTATCGTTATGGATTAACATATGGGTATTGGTTACCGAGTTAAGGACTTAGAAATCTTGACATGTATTAATGCTGTATTCAGTCATGATGCAGCGTTCCTTGCGGACGGACACGTTTCTGTAAGAAAGACCAACCTGACATGCATGGCGTCATTGATCTTTGATGTTAAATACAATTCTTAACCTGAAATCCAGTGCCTTGATAATATGTATACGGATCTGTCAACAAGGGATGAATTAGGCAAATACATCGTGCACGGATGCCTAGGCTGGTGTCAGAAACCTAAATTTCTAATAACGCCAAAACGATGAATGATTTGTGTATTTATACCTGGCAAGTGGCTGTGGTTTGCCAACAAGACTCACGCCATGCATTTACTCTCATATTTCTAATATAGTTTATCCATCAATAATATGACGTCATAATCAACTACGTGACGTGTAGCTTGACGTCATAATCAATTACGTCATGAATGACGTAGTTAAGATAGCCACGAACGCTTAATTTAGGACGGACTACGGGTAGTTGTACGAATGGTATGTTTTAGTAAACATGCTGTTGAATATTTTGAAACTAATTCGACCGTGCTCTGTATAGGCAGCAGCATAGCCTAGTCAATTGGTTTCAAAACATTCAACAGCTTAGCTGTATAGTTTTCTGAAAATTGATAGTCAGGAAGTGCACGGATCGATCGATCCCAACATGGGTGAAGTGTGGGTGGAATTAGCTAGCGATGAGTGGAACAAATCTAAAGCTTGATTCGTCCTTTCCCTGTGTGCACATACTGTTTTATATATCTATTGCCCACATCGCTATGCAGCTGTCTGCTACACACTCCAACGACATATCAATCATCTGGAAAATATCCACACGTTAGAGGTTATGATTTAAATTGGACTTATGTTCTCGAATTCCCAACCTCATGTGTCATTTTTAGATTAGATTAGCATAAAGAATCCATATTTTACCAGCACATGCGAAGCTGCATCCTCTATAATCGTCACCATACGACTGTGGTAATATGAAACACCTGTGCGCAAACCTGCTGTTGTGACGTCACACATCATTAAGTTATTATCTGGCGTATTATGAAGAGATACATGAGAGATCGCAGGTGGTCAGCCAGCTTTATAAATTGTTGAGGTTAAAAGCTTGGCAGAAAGTGCAAATACAATGCTAACTGCTATTCTTACAGAACGGTACTAATGTACGTCGATATTGTCCCTTCAAGTATCGGATATCATAGATATATTGCGATGTACGAAATAATTTAGCTTTACCGTGATTGTCAACTGTTCATGCTACTGTTCCCAAGTTAAGCGGTAATTGGCCTCTAACCACTGTTTTGCTCAAATAAGTGTCTACTGAGGCAGATCGCATTGATTGTCTTGCTAGTGGTCTTACCAATAATATGGCGCTGATCAGTTCGGTATTGAGGAGGACATCGAACCACCTTTAGTGAATTCTGAGCCAC
Organism: Chaetoderma sp. LZ-2023a; assembly: GCA_034401795.1. Taxonomy (NCBI): domain Eukaryota; kingdom Metazoa; phylum Mollusca; class Caudofoveata; order Chaetodermatida; family Chaetodermatidae; genus Chaetoderma; species Chaetoderma sp. LZ-2023a. Next base: position 175,608,336 of record CM067359.1, read on the forward strand.
AAAGGAACCGACGGACTACAAAACATGTTGTTTCTTTCGATATGCCTCAATATTGCTTCTCTGATTATTTTGCGTTTCACTGGTACGACTTGGCAGTTGGACCGCTAACATAGTAGAGCAAGTCTGGACCATGTATGAGGTCTTGCATCATGAAGGTGTGTCGGGTGCTAGACGTCCCGTCGCATCAAGGGTATTATCAGACTCATTACGGTTCGCCGTGTCTTTGAATCTTATAGACGTGGCCTTGTTAGTAGCTACCCAATGCTGGCATATGCTCATAAATAATATCGAGTTTCCATGTTAAGCTCATTAGCTGCCTATAGGCTGCCTGTAGCATATGTTTGGTCCGCAACGTTTTTATAATGTTTTGTTTTTCAATGGCAATGGCATCGTTAAGGGTTCTTAGGTATTCGTATCTGGAATGTAATTTTTACCTTGTTCAATTTTCGCCCTGACTGCGTTTCCAACACAGGCACCTTTATGGTACCGTTTGCAATGCGTTTGGGAGGCAAGTGCTCTACCGTTGGTCGACCATCCAGAGGACAAAGATCCTCACCATACCAGCTTTCAACCTGCGAACCCTGTCATTGACGCCGCACTGGCACTAGGATAGAGCTCAAGCATGTGAGTTGTATTAGTAGTAGTAGTAGTAGTAGTAGTAGTAGTAGTAGTAGTAGTGGTGGTGTTTTTGTTGTTGTTGTTGTTGGTGGTGGTGGTGGTGGTGGTGGTGGTGGTGGTGGTGGTGGTGGTGGTGGTGGTGGTGGTTGTGGGGTGGTGTTAGTGGTGGTGGTGGTGGTGGTGGTGGTGGTGGTGGTGGTGGTGGTGGTGGTGGTGGTGGTGGTGGTGGTAGAGGTAGAGGTAGAGGTAGAGGTAGTGGTAGTGGTAGTGGTAGTGGCAGTAGTAGTAGTAGTAGTAGTAGTAGTAGTAGTAGTAGTAGTAGTAGCAGTAGCAGTAGTAGTAGTAGTAGTAGTAGCAGTAGCAGTAGCAGTAGTAGAGGCAGTAGCAGCAACAGCAGCAGCAGCCGTAGCAATAGTATCAATTCCTTTTTAGATCCACCCTATAATGAGCTTCAACAACTAATTCACCATGTGCCCAGATGTCCTTAATCTCTCCCCCCCCTCCCTTCCTCCCTCCCTCCCTCCCTCCCTTTTATGTGCACGTAATTTGGTGTTACATCTATCATGGACGTTTAAATGAATTTGTTTTATGTCTCCTGAAACAGTTAAAATCAATTGTCAAGTAGATCTGAGGTCACTCTGAGTGTTAGTACAGAAGCTCGACATATCCAGAGTTCGCAATGCCTCGAATGCCACATATAAAGAAACTCCAACAAAATGACAGCAAATGATGACGTCCTGATCTTTCGAGAAATCTCTCCGCGAAAAGCGACAAGCGAAAATCAGAATGCCTAGACACATAGCCTTAGGTAATGGCATGTCAACCCACGTAGCCATTCTATCTATCAGACCTTAATTACCGGATCAACCAGATTATGTCGCAGCGACGCAGTTAGTCCGCTAAGTGTTTCATTTCAGCTTACGCAATTGTCAGGTTTCGTTAGGAAATGAATTATCTGTCCAACTAATTAGCCTTAACGTTGAAGTCTTCACCCGACTGTGAATAATTGTATGTGGTGTATATCGAGTTGTGTTGAGATTGAGAAATTGATGAAGGTTTTCTGAATGAGAATCAAAATACGCGCATAATCACTCTATTCTTCAATTTAAAAATTGAGGCGTGGCTTCTTCGAGAATACGCCTCTAATGTAATGGCCGGCCATCTTATTACGTCATCACAACGACTAGACTGTTACACAGACTCAACTTCGGATACCAGATAAAACTGGACCCAGTCTATCTCAGTAGCGGACTGTAAAAACAACAGTGTGGCCCTTGTTGATTTAGGTATCACCTTAGCCTCTGTATCACTAGCTTGATGCAGACATTAAAATCGACTCTATCCATTCAGTGGTTCGTGTGATATAAGCATCTACACAACGTCAGCAAATTTTTTACCTCATTTTGTGCGCTACAGATTTGAATTTTACGACGAATTCAAAGGGACAATTTTTCTGTTAACTAATTGTCATACAGACTACTATAGGCTTTATATCATCTCGTTGTACGTGAATTAATATTTTCTGCTGTGAACGGAGTAGCGCTCGTGTTCTTTTAAGTTTCAATTCTCTCTACAACCATATTCTGGTGGAAATCACTCCGCCAATGGCTACTCAATACATATGAGATACTTTTCTCGATCTCGTATCGAAGGAGATCTCGTCAGATACGAATGTATATTCTTATCACATTGCCTATCTTGTTCATAAATCGAGTTTATTCTCTAGCTCTCATTGTGGCAATGGTATGTATCCAATGGAAGGCTAACTATAGCATGCCTATTTCAAGGTAAGCTTCGCCCAACTTTTACCCGTTCTGGAAGCGATTTGAAACATTGAAAACCAAATACCCTGACTCTAAGTTTCAAAGTAAATTTATAGGTAAGCTGTTGACTATTTTGAAAATAACTTACCTGGTCGCTGTTGCAGCCTATTAGTTTAAAAATATTAAGTAGCAAAACTGTTTATTAAATTGTGTTGTAAATGGCATACAATGCGTACATTAGTGACGGGGCTATGCATTATTATAATTGTGACGTCAGCTAACGAATGACGTAATTGATTATGATGTCAGATAAATTAGTGACAGATCTCTACAAAATAGCATGTAAGAGGCGGCGCGAGGGCTGTGCGATCTTGCAAGATTACGGATGAATGCGCAGTATTAATTTAGAGAATTACAATTGTTGAATTCCATTATTACTCGCTGCTGCTGCTGCTGCTGCTGCTGCTGCTGCTGCTGCTTCTGCTGCTGCTGCTGCTGCTTCTGCTGCTGCTGCTGCTGCTGCTGCTACTACTACTACTACTACTACTACTACTACTACTACTACTACTACTACTACTACTACTACGATGGCGACGACGACGACGGCGACGGCGACGGCGACGACGACGACGATAGGTGACTGTTTTACAGCTGAAGAAGTCTCTTTCCATTAACAATCAGTGTTTCTTTAACATTATTCACTGTGTATTGTCCACTGCGAGGGTCCTGACCTCCTTGAAGTTCTTCATCGTCTTTACGGATTCCAGATTACGTTCCTTGTGTTCTGATAGCAAAACAGGTTACCTGCCACTGCAAATTCTGCTTTCTGAGCAGGTGTATATTACACCTAGACCATAACTGTTGCACTTGCCTCACAAATAGTGGCTCTGTCATACACACTTTGTAGATTGTTGCATTTGGTAGTGTGGCCAGCGATGTTTATGATGGCTGGCACATGTTTCAGATGATATGCTTCACGTTTTTGGGGTGTATATACCATACACCTGGCCAACCTACCCAGGACCTCTATACACCAGAGAGGTGTCACTGGCATGTGGTCTGAGCATCATTTGGTCAGGAAGACGTGCAGCATAGATTGATTGTAAATTGAATCGTAATGATATCAATTTTGTATATTAATCATCGATCATCCAGAGCCATCATCATCATCATCATCAGCGTCATCGTCGTCGTCGTCGTTGTCGTCGTCGTCGTCATCATCATCATCATCATCTATTCTATACCGGTGTTAATTCGTAAATTTATAGATGTCACTCTTAACCTTCAGAAAGATCATCATGATCAACATCATCATCATCATCATCATCATCATCATCATCATCATCATCGCCGCCGCCGCGGCCACCACGGCTGCTGCCGCTGCCACCACCATCACCACCATCACCACCAACACCACAACCACCACACCCACCACAACCACCACCACCAGTAACACCACCAGCACCACCACTAACACCATCACTAGTATCATCGCCACCAACAGCACCACAACAACCACCACCACCCTCAACAACACCGTCATCGTCGTCGGCGTCATCATTGTGGTCGCCGTCATCATTATCTACAACATGTTCATCAAGACCTATATTATCAGTGAGAATCTACAGATAGGTTATTTACCAGCTTCACCGATGCACCAGTGCACATATTAAAGCTGTTTCTTAGCGATTTCAGAGGAGCTGTCGTCAAATCATCAATCTGGATAGTGCAGGTGTTTCTCCCAAGTCCTTTCTATTTATAGGTATCGCTAATCCCGAAGTCACATGTGACTCATGTCTCCGTAACAACGGGAGATACGTGACCTTGGACAAACTTAACCACAGAAAACGAGACAATCGCAGAAATTACGTGGGTGGCTTAAGCAACAAGCTGTGAATAATCGACTTCACTTGACACAAAGCAAACCAACTCTTTCAACTTCTCCATCCACACTCATTCTGTTCCTGCCGCTAAAATCTTGTCTCTGTTGTTGTTGTTATTGTTATTGTTATTGTTGTTGTTGTTGTTGTTGTTGTTGTTGTTGTTGTTGTTGTTGTTGTTGTTGTTGTTGTTGTTCTGGTCGTCGAAGGCATCGTCGTCGTTGTTGTTACTTCTGCGGCTTATGCCGCTGTTGTTGTTGTTTGTGGTGGTGGTGGTGGTGGTGGTGGTGGTGGTGGTGGTGGTGGTGGTGGTGGTGGTGGTGGTGGTGGTGGAGGTGGTGGTGGTGGTGGATTTGTTGTTGCTGCGGCTGCAGCTGTAACGCAGTAATGTTGTAGTTCATGGGACCTTATAAATGACTATGATAAGCCATCAGTACATGTTAGCAGTAATGTTATAGTGCGGGGGCCTTTGATAAATGACTATGATAGGTCATCATCACATGTTAGCAGTAATGTTGTAGTGCTGGAAACTTTGACAAATAACTATGATACGTCATCATTACATGTTAGCACTAATGTTGTACTGCTGAGGACTTTGATAAATAACAATGATAAGCCATCATTATATGTGAGCAGTAATGCTGTAGTGCTGGAGACGTTGATAAAGAACTATGATAAGCCATCATTACATGTTAGCAGTAATGTTGTAGTGCTGGGAACTTTGATACATGACTATGATACGTCATCATTACATGTTAACAGTAATGTTGTAGTGCTGGGGACTCTGATAAAGGACTATGATATGCCATCATTAAATGTTAGCAGTAATGTTGTAGTGATGGGGACTTTGTAAAATGACTATGATACGTCATCATTGCATGTCAGCAGTAATGATGTAGTGCGCGGGACATTGATAAATGATTATAAGACACCACTATTACATGTTAGCAGTATTGTTGTAGTGCTGATGACTTTGATAAACGACAATGGTAAGCCATCACTACATGTTAGCAGTAATGTTGTAGTGCAGAGGACTTTGGTAAAGGATTATGATAAGCTATCATTACATGTTAGCAGTAATGTTGTCGTGCTGGGAACTTTGATAAATGACTATGACACGTCATCATTACATGGTAACAGTAATGTTGTAGCGCCGAGGACTTTGATAAATGACTATTATACGTCATCATTACATGTTAGCAGTAATGTTGTAGCGCGGAGACCTTTGAGAAATGACTATGATACGTCATCATTACATGTTAGCAGTAATGTTGTAGTGCTGGAAACTTTGACAAATGACTATGATACGTCATCATTACATGTTAGCACTAATGTTGTAGTGTTGAGGATTATGATAAATGACAATGATAAGCCATCATTACATGTTAGCACTAATGTTGCACTGCTGAGGACTTTGATAAATAACAATGATAAGCCATCATTATATGTGAGCAGTAATGCTGTAGTGCTGGAGACGTTGATAAAGAACTATGATAAGCCATCATTATATGTTAGCAGTACTGTTGTAGTGCTGGGAACTTTGATACATGACTATGATACGTCATCATTACATGTTAACAGTAATGTTGTAGCGCCGAGGACTTTGATAAATGACTATTATACGTCATCATTACATGTTAGCAGTAATGTTGTAGCGCGGAGACCTTTGATAAATGACTATGATACGTCATCATTACATGTTAGCAGTAATGTTGTAGTGCTGGAAACTTTGACAAATAACTATGATACGTCATCATTACATGTTAGCACTAATGTTGTAGTGTTGAGGATTATGATAAATGACAATGATAAGCCATCATTACATGTTAGCACTAATGTTGTACTGCTGAGGACTTTGATAAATAACAATGATAAGCCATCATTATATGTGAGCAGTAATGCTGTAGTGCTGGAGACGTTGATAAAGAACTATGATAAGCCATCATTACATGTTAGCAGTAATGTTGTAGTGCTGGGAACTTTGATAAATGACCATGATACGTCATCATTAGATGTTAACAGTAATGTTCTAGTATTGAGGAATTTGATAAATGACTATGATACGTCATCATTGCATGTTAGCAGTAATGTTGTAGCGCTGGGGACTTTGATAAATGACTATGTTATACGATCATTACATGTTAGCAGCAATGTTGTATGGCTGATGCCTTTGATAAATAACAACGATACGCCATCATTGCATGTTAGCAGTAATGTTATAGTGCTGTGGACTGTGATAAATGACAATGACAAGCCATCATTACAGGTAGCAGTAATGTTGTCGGGCTGAGGACTTTGATAAAGGACTTTGATAAGCCATCATTACATGTTAGCTCTAATGGTGTAGTGTTGAGGACATTGATAAATGACTATGATACGTCATCATTACATGTTAACAGTAATGGTGTATGGCTGAGGACGTTGATAACTGTCAATGATAAGTCATCATTGCATGTTAGCAGCAATGTTGTATGACTGATGACTTTGATAAATGACAATGATACGTCATCATTGCATGTTAGCTTTAATGTTGTATGGCTGATGACTTTATACATGTTGTAGAGCTGGGGACTGTGATAAATGACAATGATAAGCCATCATTACATGGTAGCAGTAATGTTGTAGGGCTGATGACTTTGATAAAGGACTTTGGTAAGCCATCATTACATGTTAGCACTAATGGTGTATGGCTGAGGACTTTGAAAAATGACTATGACACGTCATCATTGCATGTTGGCACTAATGGTGTAGTGTTGAGGACTCTGATAAATGACTATAATACGCCATCATATTATGTTAGCAGTAATGTTGTAGTGCTGGGGACTTTGATAAATGACAATGATAAGCCATGGTTACATGTTAGCAGTAATGTTATAGTGCGGGGGACTTTGATAAATGACTATGATAGGTTATCATTACATGTTAGCAGTAATGGTGAATGGCTGAGGACGTTGATAAATGACATCGATATGCCATCATTGCATGTTAGCAGCAATGTTGTATGGCTGATGCCTTTGATAAATGACAATGATACTCCATCATTGCATGTTAGCAGTAATGTTGTATGGTTGATTCCTTTGATAAATGACTATGATAGGTTATCATTACATGTTAGCAGTAATGGTGTATGGCTGAGGACGTTGATAAATGTCAATGATAAGTCATCATTGCATGTTAGGAGCAATGTTGTATGGCTGATGACTTTGAGAAATGACTATGATACGTCATCATTGCATGTTAGCAGGAATGTTGGATGGCTGATGCCTTTGATAAATGACAATGATACGCCATCATTGCATGTTAGCAGTAATGTTGTAGGGCTGATTCCTTTGATAAATGACAACGATACGCCATCATTGCATGTTAGCAGTAATGTTGTATGGCTGATTCCTTTGATAAATGACAATGATACGTCATCATTGCATGTTAGCAGCAATGTCGTATGGCTGATTCCTTTGATAAATGACAACGATACGCCATCATTGCATGTTAGCAGTAATGTTGTATAGCTGATTCCTTTGATAAATGACAACGATACGCCATCATTGCATGTTAGCAGTAATGTTGTAGTGCTGGGGACTGTGATAAATGACTATGATAAGCAATCATTACATGTTAGCACTAATGGTGTAGTGTTGAGGACTTTGATAAATGACAATGATAAGCCATCATTACATGTTAGCAGTAATGTTGTAGTGCTGATGACTTTGATAAATGACTATGATACGTCATCATTGCATGTTAGCAGTAATGTTGTAGGGCTGAGGACGTTGATAAATGTCGATGATAAGTCATCATTGCATGTTAGCAGCAATGTTAATTGGATGATGCCTTTGATAAATTACAATGATACGCCACCATTGCATATTAGCAGTAATGTTGTAGTGCTGGGAACTGTGATAAATGACAATGATAAGCCACCATTACATGGTAGCAGTAATGTTATAGGGCTGATGACTTCGATAACGGACATTGTTAAGCCATCATTACATGTTAGCACTAATGGTGTATGGCTGAGGACTTTGATAAATGACTAGGATACGTCATTATTACATGTTAGCAGCAATGGTGTATGGCTAAGGATTTTGATAAATGTCAATGATAAGTCATCATTGCATATTAGCAGTAATGGTGTATGGCTGAGGACTTTGATAAATGTCAATGATAAGCCATCATTACATGCTAGCAGTAATGTTGTAGTGCTGATGACTTTGATAAATGACTATGATAAGTCATCATTACAGGTTAGCACTAATGGTGTAGTGTTTAGGACTTTGATAAATGACTATGATACGTCATCATTGCATGTTAGAAGTAATGTTGTAGTGCTGAGGACTTTGATAAATGGCAATGGTCATCCATCATTACATCTTAGCAGTAATGTTGTAGTGCTGATGACTTTGATAAATGACTATGATAAGCCATCATTACATGTTAGCAGTAATGATGTAGTGTTGTTGTCCTTGATAAATGGCTATGATAAGCCAGCATTACATGTTAGCATTAATGTTGTAGTGCTGAGGACGTTGATAAATGACAATGATACACCATCATTGCATGTTAGCAGTAATGTTGTAGCTCAGTAAAATACTCATTCAGAAGAATGAAAGGATCTGTTATGTCACTCATGAATCTGAAATCATAATCAAGTACGTCACATATTAGCTAACCGGATAAGCATAATAAATAAGCATAGTCTGGACAATGGGCGGAATGTGGGTAGAAATGGTCGGACCATAGCTAGATATGGGTGGGACATAGCTAGAAATGGTCGGTGCATAGCTGGAAGTGAGCGGGGCAAATCTAGAAATGAAATGCCAGAAAGGAGCGGGGCATGGCTAGAAATGGGCGGTGCATAGCTAGAAATAATAATAATAATAATAATAATAATAATAATAATAATAATAATAATAATAATAATAATAATATTAATAGTAATAATAATAATAATAATAATAATGATGATGATGATGATGATGATGACAATAATAATAATAAAAATAATAATAATAATAATAATAATAATAATAATAATAATAATAATAATAATAATAAATAATAATAATAATAATAATCGGTATTTATTGAGGGTAAATCTTCAAGTACACGGCCTGATCTAACAGAGGCCCACATTAACATATATACAAATTTATACATCTATGTACACACAAAGAAATTCTGACAGACTATTAGTGTAAATTCCGATATGACAGTAAATATTATTATTATTATTATTTTTATTACTATTATTATTATTATTATTATTATTATTATTATCATCATCATCATCATAGTCATCATCATCATCATCATCATCATCATCAGCATCATCATCATCATCATCATCAGCAGCAGCAGCAGCAGCAGCAGCAGCATCATCATCATCATCATCATCATTATTATTATTAGTATTAGTATTATTATTATTATTAATATTGAAACTCGCACATACACTCTAAATCATAAACAGTTTCTCTCACCCATGCGGACAAATGAGCGGGACATGGATAGAAATGGGCGGGCCATAGCTAGTCCTGGACGGGCCATAGCTAGAAATGAGCGGGGCGTAGATAGAAATGAGTGGGACATAGCTAGAAATGAGTGGGACATAGCTAGAAATGGGTAGGCCATAGCTAGAAATGGGCCTGGCATAGCTAGAAATGGGCGTGGCAAAGCTAGAAATGAATCCCTCTATTGAGCAGACAATGTTCTGACTATTTTTAAATTGTCATCTCATGGAAGCCGTTGATAAATAAATCATCACGTATGTGTCGGTTCCGGGCTGTAAGGTGTTGGTGGTGGGTTCTGGGATGTAAGGCGGTGGTTGTGGGTTCGGAGGTGTAAGGCGGTGGTGGTGGGTTGTGGGTTGTAAGGTGGTGGTTGTCGGTTCCGGGCTGTAAGGCGGTGGTTGTGGGTTCTGGGGTGTAAGGCGGTGGTTGTGGGTTCTGGGATGTAAGGCGGTGGCTGTGGGTTCTGGGCTGTAAGCGGTGGTGGTGGGTTCTGGGATGTAAGGCGGTGGTTGTGGATTCTGGGATGTAAGGCGGTGGTTGTGGGTTCTGGAATGTAAGGCGGGGGTTGTGGGTTCTGGCATGTAAGGCGGCGGGTGTGGGTTCGGGCTGTAAGGCGGTGGTGGTGGGTTCTGGGATGTAAGGCTGTGGTTGTGGGTTCTGGGATGTAAGATGGTGGTTGTCGGTTCCGAGCTGTAAGGCGGTGGTGTCGGGTTCCGTGCTGTAAGGTGTTGGTGGTGGGTTCTGGGATGTAAGGTGTAGGTGGTGGGTTCTGGGATGTAAGGTGATGGTTGTCGGTTCCGGGCTGTAAGGTGGTGATTGTGGGTTCTGGGGTGTAAGGTAGTGGTGGTGGGTTCCGGGCCGTAAGGTGTTGATGGTGGGTTCTGGGATGTAAGGTGTTGGTGGTCGGTTCTGGGCTGTAAGGTGTTAGTGGTCGGTTCTGGTCTGTAAGGTGGTGGTGAGTTCTGGGATGTAAGGCGGTGGTTGTGGGTTCTGGGGTGTAAGGTGGTGGTGGTGGGTTCTGTGATGTAAGGTGCTGGTGGTTGGTTCTGGGCAGTAAGGCGGCGGTTGTGGGTTCGGGGGTGTGAGGTAGTGGTGGTTTGTTCTGTGATCTAAGGTGGTGGTGGTGGGTTCTGTGCTGTAAGGTGGTCGTGGTGGGTTCTGGGATGTAAGGACGCTGGTGGTGGGTTCCGGGCTCTGAGGCGGTGCTGGTGGTAGGGGTTAATACTTAGAGTTGCTCGTATAAATTGGCCAAATTAATAACTTACAGATTTATTGTTTGTGTGTGCGTGCGTGCGCGCGTGCGTGCGTGCGTGCGTGCGTACGTGCGTGGGCGTGCGTGCGTGCGTGCGTGCGTGCGTGCGTGCGGTGAAACAGGATTTTCCGACGTTGTCCATGATCCAGCTAAGAGAACCCTGATCCGGGTCAGATTAAGCCTTGATCTGTGAATATCTCGGAAACTGCTGTTCCGATTTGGCTGAAATTTCAATATGGGAAATTGTATGGCCATAAACTATGATTCCCAAACTTAGCACGCAATCCCGGAGAATCCAAAAATGTTCGTAAAGTCCGGATAAATACGAAAACATGAGGGCGTGGAATTGCGTCTCTGGTTGCTCTTGTTTTCATTTTAATTCAATGTCATGGTAGCAGAGAGAAATGTGTTATTGAAATCCGATAAACCATTAAAATTACACCATCATGAGACTGCAATGTGATGATGGCAAACAGCAATGTGTTATTGAAATCTGATATACCATTAAAGCTGAACCATTATTATACAGACTGCAATGTGATGATGGCAGAGATCAATGTGTTATTGAAATCTGGCATACCATTAAAGCTGAACTATTATGATACAGACTGCAACCTGATGGTGGTAGAGATCAATGTGTTATTGAAATCTGATAAACTATTAAAGCTGCACTATCATGATACAGACTGCAATTTTATGATGGCAGAGAGCAATGTGTTATTGAAAGCTGATAAACCATTAAAGCTGAACTATTATGCTATAGACTGCAATGCGATGGTTGCAGAGAGCAATGAGTTTTTTGTAATCTGATAAACCATTAAAAGTACGCCATCATGATACAGACTACAATGTGACGATGGCAGAGAGCAATGTGTTATTGAAAGCTTATAAACGATAAAAGCTCAACCTTTATGCTACAGACTGCAATGTGATGATGGCAGAGAGCAATGTGTTACTGAAATCTGATAAACCATTACAATTACACCATCATGATACAGACTACAATGTGATGATGGCATAGATCAACGTGGTAATGAAATCTGATAAGCCATTAAAGCTGTACCATCATGATACAGACTACAATGTGATGGTTGCAGAGAGCAATGTGTTATTGAAATCTGATAAACCATTGCAATTACACCATCATGATACAGACTATGCTGTGATGATGGCAGAGATCAATGTGGTATTGAAATCTGATAAGCCATTAATGCTGTACCATCATGATACAGACTACAATGTGATGGTGGCATATATCAATGTGTTATTGAAATCTGATATACCATTAAAGCTGAACCATTATTCTACAGACTGCAATGTGATGATGGCAGAGATCAATGTGTTATTGAAATCTGACACACCCTTAAAGCTGAACCATCATGATACAGACTACAATGTGATGGTGGCAGAGATCAATGTGTTATTGAAATCTGATATACCATTAAAGCTGAACCATCATTATACAGACTGCAATGTGATGATGGCAGAGATCAATGTGTTATTGAAATCTGATACACCCTTAAAGCTAAACCATCATGATACAGACTACAATGTGATGGTGGCAGAGAGCAATGTGTTATTAAAAATGATATACCATTAAAGCTGAACCATTATTCTACAGACTGCAATGTGATGACGGCAGAGATCAATGTGTTATTGAAATCTGACACACCCTTAAAGCTGAACCATCATGATACAGACTACAATGTGATGGTGGCAGAGATCAATGTGTTATTGAAATCTGATACACCCTTAAAGCTGAACCATCATGATACAGACCACAATGTGATGGTGGCAGAGATCAATGTGTTATTGAAATCTGATACACCCTTAAAGCTGAACCATCATGATACAGACCACAATGTGATGGTGGCAGAGATCAATGTGTTATTGAAATCTGATATACCATTAAAGCTGAACCGTCATGATACAGACCACAATGCGATGGTGGCAGAGATCAATGTGTTATTGAAATCTGATACACCCTTAAAGCTGAACCATCATGATACAGACTACAATGTGATGGTGGCAGAGAGCAATGTGTTATTGAAATCTGATATACCATTAAAGCTGTGCCATTCTTCTCCATCTTGTGAAATGGACTGCGCTGGACGCCATATCGTATTGTCATGGCGAGCCACCCTACGTGGCTTCGCATTGGTCTAAACACAAACATTAACATGTATATAAATTGTCCCCAAGATAAGCTGAGATCATCCTCTGTGAAAATATGGGTAAACTAAAGAAACTTATTTCAATATGATGCTGAATGGATGCGTGGGTTCGCATTGAACAATTCTGTAAAGCTTAACTAAAATTGTGTCTTAATAAATGTTATGCGTATTTTAAAAAAAACCCGTAGCATTCTTCTAACTCTTGGCATAAGGAGGAGGGGAATGATAGAGAAAATCGGTAATAGATTATGGTAGATTGTCTATGATACAGACGAATACTCAAGATGAACACCCCGAAATCTGAGAGGAATCCATAAATTATGATTTCCGTGTAAAGAATACATTTGCAGGATTTACATCAATCGCATCGGAACAGGAGTATCATATGCTCCAAGTCATCGGATGAATTCTCGGTATTACAAAGCTTCTATCCCTCTTTCTCCCTCCTCCCTCGTTAGTTATCTATGTCTCACACCATTTCTGTCTCGTTCCCTCCCTCTCTCGGCCACCCTACCTCTCCCTCTTCGTCCCTCCGTCACCGCTTCCACCTCCCCCACCCACTGCTCCCCTCCCTCCTCCGTTCTTGTCTCAATCCGCCCCTCCCACCCAACCCCACCACAGGCGATTTTGGAAAAGAAGTTGAACCATTTTTCATCTCACTATTGATTCCCGCATAATAATAAGTCCACACGTGAACTGATGCTGACAAAGAAATGAGATTCATGACGCTACGCAATAATTCATGTCAACATGTTTTTAATGGAATATAGAAATGTAATTTCTGAAAACGGATGCACCTCACCGTCTAATGCAAACAATATAGACTAACTTCATTTGACAATTCCTCAGATGCAATGCCATTTTCTACGGATATCCTATTCCGTAACAGCGACGGCAGAATTACGTCACGAAACTGGATCGCGCCTGAGATAATGCGATGTGGCGGCTCATAAATAGTTTAAATACACCCCCTGCGGAATTAAACAAACTGCAGGGGTTGTAGAATGTGTCCAAGCGGCTTTCATTATCTCCGTTCTGCATGCGATTCTGTCATTATTTCTCATCACGTCCATAGAAACAAATTGACTAGATTACTTTATGGCGCATCACTTAATTGAAAAACGGCAATCAGAGGGATGTAATGTGCCAATGTCGAATGTACGTCGTTGCCTAATGGCATGGACCCACAATCGAATTCGATATCGATGAGCATGCCGATTGGAATGGATGTTGTTGGTTAGATATGGAAGTATGCAGGGAACTGGTAGCCAGACTGAATGGAGAAGCGGGTGTACGAAATGGATGCTAATTCGTGAACTGATAGGAAGCAGGTGGTTGTATGGTGGTGACTGGTTTCCAGGATGAATGATAATGGATGGTTATCAGGATTGCAATATATGTCTTGTCCTACCGATTGGATATATCTGCTGTTTCATCTATGGGTGCCACTCGTCGTGATATGGCGAGCATAGATAACAGAGTAGGTTACCTTTGCCGACTACAACATCGTCGCGTTAATATCCTCGTGCTAAACATTAGTAATTAATCTGCGATGCAATCGCAGATTATTAAAATCACTCAAGATCTGTCTTCTTTCTTTCTTCCTTTCTGTCTTGTTCTTCGTCAAAAACTTCGCACTGCATCTCCCCCTACAGCTTTCATCCGATCAACTCAACACTTGCGCAATTTCTGCTACTCTGCTTGCAATCGTGCGCTAGTGCTTTTATTCAGGATTGGCCAAAAGGTTTTCGAGCTACCCACATTTGAGTGGACAAAATTGTTCCATACGAAATGTATGGTGATTTTCAGTATTAATCTCAACTAGAGTTCTAAACGGATCACTACCATACTTGGCGAGGAAGTTACCACCTGCGAATCGCTTTCGGAAATATTTATTTCAAAATATCTGCCAGACATTTAACCCCAAACCAGGCCCCCCCCACCACCCCACCCCCAGCCCACCCCACCCCACCCATGCATGGAATAAAGTCCCTTAGGAAATGTATGGGGATTTTCAAATGGATGTTTGAAGTGCTACTACACCTAGCGTTTTGGTCGGATCACTATCAAACTTGGGCAGCATGTTACCACTGATGATTATTTTTGACAAAACCATTATTTTTCAAAATATCCGCCAGGCGCATATTTTGTGGTCAAATATACCAGGTTTCGATTTTTTCAAAAAATGAACTCAGGATCACAAACGGAAAACACATTTTTTGGAAATTTCTTTTTTTGTTCAAAATTGTCGCCGAAATTTGATTTGTCTCCCATCGATTTGAAATTTGGTGAAATTTCAGGTCTTACATTGATGTTAGTTGGTGTCAAATTTAAATTTGATCCATTTAACAGTTTTCTAGAAATCAGCTTTTTGGTGCCACATATCCCTACAATAAACATATGGGAGCAATATTTGAACAACGTTTTCTCCTAGAGTTTTCTTCCGATTCTCTTAGAACCTGGCCAAATTCTAGAACATTGAGGGATCTAAATAATTTCCAATCATAATTTGAATATCATTCATGGGTAAAAATTTCTAATTTTCATGTTTGGCATGAGCTACCTACCTTTCATTAGGTGTAGCACGGATCGCGTAGGACAGGGCTAGAATAGTCTTCATCTCCATAATACCACCATCAAGGTTGGATACATAGAGCATGTATCATAGCATGCTTAGGAACCACGTCCATAAAATCGCCTACCGAATGGAGACGGCATCTTTTATGTATGCATTTCCCGTGTTTGCTAAATTGTTAATACGGGTTCTTTCCGCTCCATCTTTAAGTGAATCGCAAACAAAAACGCCTCAGGAATACAAATCTGTCATCAGAATTTAAGGTGTCAGGTGTTTGGTAGGGCGGGGTGGGGGATACTCAAATTCACCTATCAGCCGAAGCTAGACGTGGAGTCCCGTGTTTGCCAGTGTCGAAAGATACTCAAATGCACCTATCAGCCGAGGTTAGACGTGTTGTCAGGTAGTTGGCAGGGTGGGAAGTTACTCAATTTATCGTATCAGCCGAAGCTGGACGTGTTGTCAGCTGTTTGGTGGGGGGGGGGGGAAGAGGATACTCAAATTCACCTATCAGCCGAAGCTAAACGTGTTGTCAGATATTTGGCAGGGTGGAAACATACTTAAGTTCACATATCAGCCGAAGCTAGACGTGTTGTCAGGTGTTTGGCAGGGTGGGAAGATACTCAAATTCACACATCAGCCGAAGCTAGACGTGTTGTCAGGTCTTTGGCAAGGTAGGAAGGTACTCAAATTCACCTATCTGCCGAAGCTAGACGTCTTGCCAGGTGTTTAGTAAGGTGGGAAGATTCTCAAATTCACCTATCATCCGAAGCTAGGCTTGTTGTCAGGTGTTTGGCAGGTACGAAGATACTCAAATTCACGTATCAGCCGAAGCTAGACGTGGAGTCAGGTGTTTGCCAGACTGGAAGGCTACTGAAATTCACCTATCAGCCGAAGCTAGACATGTTGTCAGGTGCTTGGCAGGGTGGGAAGATACTCAAATTCACCTAATAGCCGAAGCTAGACGTGTTGTCAGGTGTTGGCTTGGTGGGAGGATACACAAATTCACCTATCAGCGGAAGCTAGACATGTTGTCAGGTGTTTGGCAGGGTGCGAAGATACTAAAATTCATCTATCAGCTGAAGAAAGTCGTCCTGTCTGGTGCTTGGCAGGGTGGGAAGATACCCAAATTCACCTATCAGCCGAAGCTAAACGTGTTGTCAGATGTTTGGCAGGGTGGAAACATACTTAAATTCACATATCAGCCGAAGCTAGACGTCATGTCAGGTGCTTGGCAGGGTGGCAAGATACTCAAATTCACACATCATCCGTAGCTAGACGTGCTGTCAGGTCTTTGGTAAGGTGGGAAGGTACTCAAATTCACCTATCAGCCGAAGCTAGACGTGTTGCCAGGTGTTTAGTAAGGTGGGAAGATACTCAAATTCACCTATCAGCCGAAGCCTGGCTTGTTGTCAGGTGTGTGGCAGGTAGGAAGATACTCAAATTCACCTATCAGCCGGAGCTAGACGTGTTGTCAGGGGTTTAGTAGGTTGGGAAGATACTCAAATTCACCTATCAGCCGAAGCTAGATGTCCTGTCCAGTGTTTAGCAGGGTAAGAAGATACTCAAATTTACCTATCAGCCGAATCTAGACGTGGAGTCAGGTGTTTGCCAGGCTGGAAAGATACTCAAATTCACTTATCAGCTGATGCTAAACGGGTTGGAAGGTGCTTGGCAAGGTAGGAAGATACTCACCTTCACTTATCAGCCGGAATTAGACGTTGTGTCATGTGTTTAGCATCAGCCGAAGCTAGATGTGTTGCAGGTTTTTGGCAGGGTGAGAAGATACTCAAATTCACCTATCATCCGAAACAAGACGTGTTGTCTAGATGTGTTGTCCGGTGCTTGGCATGGTGGGAAGATACTCAACTTCACCTATCAGCCGAAACTAGACGTTGTGTCATGTGTTTAGCAGGGTGGACACATAATCAAATTCACCTATCAGTTGAAGCTAGCCGTCCTGTCCTGTGTTCGGCATGGTGTGAAGATACTCTAATTCACCTATCAGCCGAGGCTAGACGTGGAGTCACGTGTTTGCCATGGTGGGAAGGTACTTAAATTGCACCTATCATCCGAAGTTAGACGTGTTGTCAGGTAGTTGGCAGGGTGGAACCATACTCGAATTCATTTATCATCCAAAGCTAGACGTGTTGTCAGGTTGTTGGCAGGGTGGGAAGATACTCATATTCACCTATCAGCTGGAGCTAGACGAGTTGTCAGGTATTTAGTAGGGTGGGAGATACTCAAAGTCACCTATCACTCGAAGCTAGATGTCCTGTCTAGTGTTTAGCAGGGTAAGAAGATACTCAAATTCACCTATCAGCCGAAGCTAGACGTGGGGTCAGGTTTTTGGCAGGATGGGAAGATACTCAAATTTACCTATCAGCCGATGTAAAACGTGTTGCCAGGTGTTTAGTAGGGTGGGAAGATATTCAAATTCACCAATCAGCCAAAGCTAGACGTCCTGCCAGGTGTTTGACAGGGTGGGAATTTACTCAACTTCACCTATCAGCCGAAGCTCGACGTCCTGTCAGGTGTTTGACAGAGTGGGAATTTACTCAACTTCACCTATCAGCCGAAGCTAGACGTGTTGTCCGGTGTTTGGCAGGGTGGAAAGATACTCAAATTCACCTATCAGCCGATGCAAGACGTGTTGCCCGGTGTTTAGTAGAGTGGGACGATACTCAAATTCACCTATCAGCCGAAGCTAGACGTGGAGTCAGGTGCTTGTCATGGTGGGAGGATACTCAAATGCACCTATCAGCCGAAGTTAGACGTGTTGTCAGGTATTTGACAGGGTGGAAACATACTCAAATTCACATATCAGCCGATGCTAAATGTGTTGTCAGATGTTTGGCTGGGTGGGAAGATGCCCAAATTCACCTATCAGCCGAAGCTAGAAGTGCTGTCAGGTGTTTGGCTGGGTGAGAAGATGCTCAAATTCACCTATCAGCCGAAGCTGGATGTCTTGTCTGGTGTTTAGCAAGGTAGGAAAATACTCAAATTCACCTTGCAGCCGAAGCTAGACGTGTTGTCAGGTGTTTGACAGGGTGGGAAGATACTCAAATTCACCTATCAGCCGAAGCTAGAAGTGCTGTCAGGTGTTTGGCTGGGTGAGAAGATGCTCAAATTCACCTATCAGCCGAAGCTGGATGTCTTGTCTGGTGTTTAGCAAGGTAGGAAAATACTCAAATTCACCTTGCAGCCGAAGCTAGACGTGTTGTCAGGTGTTTGACAGGGTGGGAAGATACTCAAATTCACCTATCAGCCGAAGCTAGAAGTGCTGTCAGGTGTTTGGCTGGGTGAGAAGATGCTCAAATTCACCTATCAGCCGAAGCTGGATGTCTTGTCTGGTGTTTAGCAAGGTAGGAAAATACTCAAATTCACCTTGCAGCCGAAGCTAGACGTGTTGTCAGATGTGTAGTAGGGTTGGAAGATACTCAATTTCACCTATCACCATAAGTTAGACGTCCTGCCGGGTTTTTGCAAGGACAGTAAGTTATTCTAATTCGTCGGCCGACTGCCGTGCGTCTCCTCTGACATTGTTGTGGTAAGGGAAATGTTCTTAACACTTGGATGCCTAAATTCGGTCAAGAATATCAAACTATTTGCTTATATATAGCTATATGTTCATCTGTAGGCAAAGAGAAGACCATTTTCATGAATATTTCCCATTGGAATTACTAGCTCGTCTACCGAGCGTGGCATACCCGTGGTAGCTTTTCAAAAAGAGTCTTCTATTGACCTGAAAATGTGAATTCCTCGAGCGCACTGCAGAGGTCTGTTTTGAACGGCTTTGTCATGAAAATGTTAAATTATTGTCCTGAAAGCACGTGTACGTACGTAGCCTATCATCCCGAGATCAAACACATAATGTCACTGCGACATATTCAATCTGCTAAGAAAAACTACCATTGTGACGCATCTCACTCATTGTCAGAAGCAGGGTTCCTTGTGTAATCAATTATTCTCGCCGCTGATGTTTCCGGTTTGGACTAATTGGACCTTAGGGAGAGAGAATGATGTACGATCCAAAGCATTTGCCTTGTAGCGTACAGTGGCGTGGCCCTAGACACGCTGTTCCATTCCATAGATGGTTTCACAGAATAGTCCAAATAGTTTGATAATTTATGAAAATTAAAATGAACCTGCATCTGAGATCGCAATTAACTTTGTTCCACCATTTTAGTTCGTGACTTATGACACAGCTCATCATTAGTGTTATGTTGACGACTGCCTTAGGAGATTTGGATGAAGTAGGAAACATAGCCAACTTGCTCGGTTACACACATTGAAGACATTCGAAGCCATCAAGGGCAAGCTAGCAGTGCACAAGTACGTCACAAATGCGTGGTGCTGCTTTGATACACTAATTATGTTTTGCCAACGTATGGTTGACAGATCGACCAATTTAATTGCTAGAATAAATTGGATTTTTCTCATTAGCGTGTGGGTAATGATAGCATAAGTAGATGTTAGACTCACTTATTCCTCAGCGCAAACATATGCTACTTGTTTAAGGTAAGTAAATAGCATCGTTATGCGTCCCTGGCAAGCCATTGCCTATAATTAGCCTGATGTGACAAGCTCTGCTCGCAGCTAACAATTGTCTCTTGCATGTGCCTTGATACGGTGCATGACACAATTGGTGGACAATTTGGGAAAGGCTCTGCTCTAGATGCATTGATTCAAAGACCAGATAACAAGTACTGGTACAAGAAGTATGGTAGTTACCAGGCAACAAACTAGTATCCTGCCCAGGAGGAATAATATATTCTCAGCCACTTACTGCCATGGACACCACTATGCTCCTATACAATATACATGCATGTGTCTCTATGCATACTTACATGCACTGGTCTGTATATAGGCTTGCATGCACTGGTCTGTAAACATGCACCGGCGTATTGGTGTGTATATACTGGTATGTATGCAAGCCACGCAAACACATGCCACCTTATTGAGGCAACACCTGAATGCACTAATACTCAGTCAAATAGATATATTCGAGAGGGACACATGATGTCTCAACAATGCTTCCATTTAATGGAATTTTTGCTAGCACCTACTACTCCAACCACTTACAATCAATTGCGGTTTTTTTTAAATGGCCAGAGATATTTCATATCTACAGCATCTTCTGTAACCTATTTATCAGGACAGACCAACTTGCTTGGCCGATAATTTTACCTGCCAGTAAAACCGATTATTCAGACAAAATTATGTTCACCCTCAACCTCAAAAACATACTATTTTGGCACAAATGCATTTCGATTTCATTGAAAAGCCTAAAAATCTACCTGTGGTAGGACTGTAATTAATATGCATAAATCTAAAATGGCAGCCGTGTGCTTAACCTCAAAGGAGTGGGTGTATGAGTGTAATAACTAACAAGTTCAGATGAGAGTTATTGAGTCTTTACTTAAAGGAGTCCTGGTACACGAAACTGAAATGCATCAAGAACAATAATAAGATATGAATAAAGACAAGCAATCGGTGTAGGCAACAGCAGTCATTACAATGAGAACCAGCAATCATTTAGAGCCCATGCTTATTTGATTAGATGTTCATCTCAAGTGTTTGTGTTCCTTGTGTGCTCGGTTCAAGTTCCTTGGTTGATCAACTCAAGGGTTTGTGTTCCTTGTTTTCTCGCTTCAAGTGCTTGCATTCCTTGTGTATTTGATTGGATGGAAATGACCTTTGTCTATAGAGTACATGCTTATTTGATTGGATGTTCATCTCACGTGCTTGTGTTTGTTGTGTGTTCGTCTGAAGCGCATACATTCATTGTATCTGCGCCTCAAGTGCGTGCATTACTTGGCTGATTATCCATTCCTTTGGTGTTCATCTCAAGTGCTTGTGTTCCTGGTGTGTTCACCTCAAGTGGTTGCATTCCTTGTGTGTTCGCCTTGTGTGCTTGCATTCCTTGTGTTTTCGCCCAAACTGCCTGCATTCCTTGTGTATAATGCACAAGGAATGCATGCACTTGCGTTTCTTGTGCGTTCGTCTCATGTGCGTCTATTCCTTATGTGTTGCTTCAAGTGCTTGCATTCTTGGTGTGTTCATCTCGTGTGTTGGTATTCCTTGTGTGCTCGCCTAAAGTGCTTGCGTTCCTCGTTGGCTGAAGTGCTTCCATTGCGTGTGTATGTGTGTGTGTGTGTGTGTGTGTGTGTGTGTGTGTGTGTGTGTGTGTGTGTGTGTGTGTGTGTGTGTGTGTGTGTGTGTGTGTGTGTGTGTCTGTGTGTGTGTGTGTGTGTGTGTGTGTGTGTGTGTGTGTGTGTGTGTGTGTGTGTGTGTGTGTGTGTGTGTGTGTGTGTGTGTTTGTGTGTGTGTGTGTGTGTGTGTTTGCGTTCTTTCTGTGCGGACTGCGGGGCTTACGTTCCTTGTGAGTTCGCTGCAAGTGCGCATATTCCTTGGAAGCTCGACTCATGTTTTACTGTTCCTTGTGCGCACAATTAAGTTCTTGCATTCCTTGTGTGTTCATCTCAAGTGCTTGCATCCCTGGTATCTTCGTCTCAAGTCCTTGCATTTCGTGTGTGTCCGCCTCAAGCGCATGTATTCCTTGTGAGTTCTCCGTAAGTGCTTCCCTTCCTTGTGTGTTCTCCTCAAGTAGATTGCGTTCCTTGTGCGCACACTTCAGGTGCTCGCCTACCGTGCTTGTGTTCCCTGTGTGCTCGCCTTAAGTGCTTGCATTCCTTGTGTGTTCGTTTCAAGTGCCCATGTACCTTGCATGCTCGCCTCAAGTTTTAGCGCGCCTTGTGTGCACGACTTAAGTGCTTACTATCCTTGTGTGTTCGCCTCAAGTGCTTGCATTCCTTGTGTGCTCGGCTCAAGTGCTTCCGTTCCTTGTGCGTTCAACTCAAGTACATGCGTTCCTTGTGCATTGGCCTTTAGTGATTGTCCTCCTTGTGCGTTCACCTCAAGCGGCTGTGTTCCTTGTGTGCGCGCCTCGTTTGCACCCGTTCATTGTGAGCCCGCTTTAAGTGTGTGCGTTCCTTGCGAGTTACCCTCATGGGCATGTGTTGTAACGAACCTATACTTTGTTATATGGAAAGAAGTGTGCCAGATTTGGATTTCCTTTTGATCCTAACTGCCCATTAATAATTAGCATTCTCTCTCAGAATAGCCCTAGCAGTCAGTTCTTCGAAATCAATAGTTGAAAAGCACCATCGTTTATTCATCGTTTATTCTGATCTTGGTTTTATCGACGCATCACTCTAATGTATAATTCAATCCGCTTTATTATTAACGGCGGTGACTGCTGTAGTTATGGAGTCTCGGATCTCGTCTCCTATCAATTTGGCACGATTCTTTCCTGTTAAGAACTCTTCAATGACATTATTTAAGTGGTAGGCAGGCAGGCAGGCAATGATGAAGAATGGTATGTTTGATAATAGCTTGTAGGAAATTACTCCTAATTTACAAAGTGTGTGTCTTCGGGCAATACGAGTCATGTATTCCGGTCTGCGCGAGCATAATCAACATGAACATCAATGGCCCGTATTTAATTAGATCTTACTGATGTATTCTGTGTACATGAGGCTGACAAGAATCAGTGAAGCGTGGCATTCTGCATATTTATTGCAGCAATCTATTCATATAGAACAGGACCAGTAGTGCCGATTCTGTATTAGCATTATTGTTCAGTGAAGTGGAAATAATACATTCTTGAATGTGTGACAGGGATTGTGAACTTTGATGATGAATTATTTGCTGCTTCCTTCACTTCATTTTATGCCGATTACAGATGTCCATTCGAGGAATGGTGCACACTGTGAGGAATAAGACGACGATGTAAGATCAAGATGTTGCACTGAACTTCAATCTCTCCCACCCCACCCTATCATATGTACGTTTATATGTAGTATGTGGCTAATGATAAATGTATATGACGTATGTGACCAATGATAAGCTTATGTAGTATGTGACTAATGATACGTTTTCTGGAGTATGCGCCTAATGATATGTGTATATGTAGTATGTGACTACTGATATGCGTATATGTATTATGTGACTAATGATATGTTTTTATGCATTATGTCACTAATGATACGTTTATAAGTAGTATGTGACTAATGATAAGTTTATGTGTGGTATGTGACTAATGATAAGTGTATATGTAGTATGATACTAATAATACATGTATATGTAGTATGCGACTAATGATATGTGTATATGCATTGTGTGACTAATGATAAGTTTATAAGTAGTATGTGACTTAAGTCGGTATCTTAACTGTTGAAAGGACACATGTTTATCAGGCTGATATATGACAAGGCATTGCCGATACCAGAATAGTAATCTAATATGGCCATGCATTTATCAAATCAATGATGGATGAAGCCCACTGTACATATAAATGGCAAGATATAAAGTATGCAGCACTGTGCCAAAAAAATGTAATCGACATGAGTTTATGAACAGTATGACAATTATACACGTAATTACTTATTGGGATGTTATTCCAAACTTTAAGCACATCTTCCTTAGAAATATGTGATGATATTTGTTGGTCTAAGACTGCAACATTCGTAACCAGAGAGATGACCTCTAGCAACACACAGCCCCAGACATGTCCATATCCATCATCTCACCAAACCAAATGAGTGAAATTTGTATGCCTATAGGGTTCTACTATGATACTCATCAACGTAACCATATTGTTAAACGTCTTATGTATCGGTAATTTTTAATCTTGTATTATTCGTAACGTTTGATGTTCTGTATGTTGTTTCGTCATACATCTACTAAATGTGTTCTCTATATGGGATCCAGACACTAATAAGCATATCCTCTAGTTGACTCCGTATTATCATATTTATAATTAGGGGGATCCCCCTATGCCCCGCAAATCTCTAGCTTAGCTCCGCCCATGCTTGGCGCGTGCTGATATGGATTTATGGACTTTGAAACATGAATTCCCAGGATACCAATTTCGAGTTAAATATATATGTAACCTGTCAAATATTTTTAACCTAATTTGATTGAGTTCTGTTGCTTCCTGCAAATTAGTTTTAAAATATGTAATAAGTGTTTATTAAACAGTAATCGCATACAATTCGTACTAATGGCGGACTATTTAACGTTCATGACGAACGTAGATATGTCATTCATTATGCATCTAGATTATGAGGTCATCCTTCACGTGATGGAATTGATTATGATGTCATATACTTGAGTGGCATATCAGATATAGCCAAAATTATAATCGATGCAAGCATCTGTTACATGCAAGACTTGTGTCCAGATCTAAGGTGATGTTCTTAACAGTGGCCGTTGTGTTGAACAGAAGCAAGTTACAAACTCCTGCTTACAGTATCATGGATTGAGGCATTAAATCATTAGCTATGAGGTGTTGGAACTGTGTCTTCCCATGAATCAACTTTACCTAGATAGGTTATATGACATAATTAGGGTTGACCTAAGAATCGTCGTCTCATTGGGCCATAATGTGATAAGAATTCCACGTTATAAGCGGCAGCTCGTCATCCTCTTGATAAAGGTATTAATCGTATTTTCAATATTTATATTTAATCGCCGATGATCGGGAGTAATGCTCCAGACATGACATTTGTTAGAGCTCGCGAGTAGCCGGTATTATCAGTGGGGGAATCAATCATCCACTGCTATTAAAATGGCACGTGCCGATGAATTCATTCCACGCCGAAAGGATTGGTTTCCGCAAATGGATATTTCCAGTTCGGCATTGAGAAACATATGGGCGCTATGCCTTTTTATTCATTATCAACTTAAAAGTTACCAGTCAGGATTATGGCGTCTCGGTCTGTTAAGCTTTTAATATGTTTGGCAAAGCTACATATATCTCAGCTATGCTTCAGAGAAACCTTGTTTTGCTTCGTGAGTCTTACCTTTCATGTCCAGAATCCATACAATTTACGTTTTACAACAATTGGCCGTCATCTAGTGCTCGTATGTGATTTTATTCCCTCCTTATTATGTTCTGGAGAGAAAGTACGTTTGATGTCTCAGAATTCACTCGGTAATGTAACTGATTTGGAAACTTTAGAGCAAATCAGTTATTTAGATCGCGACAAACACATCTTCCCCCTAAAACATTTGTCTGGGCTAAAGGAAGCAAGCCTCGTATTATACCGTAACAGAAATTGGATTGAAGCACTAGTTAACATGTTAAATCAAATTTATACATGCCTGCCTGTATGCCTGCCTGCCTGCCTGCCTGCCTGCCTGCTTGTATGCATGCCTGCCTGCCCGCTTGTATGCCTGCCTGCTTGTATGCCTGTCTGCATGTATGCCTGCATGTATGCATGCATGCCTGCCTGCCTGCAAGCATGCTTGTATGCCTCCCTGCCACCCTGCATGTCTGCCTGCCTGCCTGCCTGCCTGCCTGCCTGCCTGCCTGCCTGCCTGCCTTCCTGCCTGCATGCATGTCTGTCTGCATGCATGCATGCTTGTATGCCTGCCTGCCTGCCTACATGTCTGCATGTCTGCCTACCTCTATATCTCTTACATTCTTGACATTTCTATAAAAGCTACTTAAGTCACAAGTACAGCGTACCGCACTCGTTTGTACTGTGTGCCTTTTACCGGAAATATAAGATGTCTGTGTGCCTGTTTGTCTGTCTGCGCAGAACGAACAATGGTGGCACGTTCTTTTCTTAACGGATTGGTTCCCGCGCCTGTGCAAACTGTTCATATAGGCATCTAATAGCGGCCTTGAGGAGATGGAGATATTTCAACACCAAACAACAGAGTTGCGCCCTGTTGACATTTTCTCAAGTGTGGAAAGATTACATCGATGTCATGGTTTGTCATATTTAGATATAACGAAGTCTATCTTGGAAGGCGAATAGGTATGGTTAATGACCATTAACTAGGATAAACCGATATAATTCCTTGGGAATATAGGTCAAATGTAAATTCTCTAATTGGAATCAATCAAGCCGTATTCAGTCATCTTTTGAGGGATGTTACCACAACCGTTCAGAATGACTGACATGTGTATTTAATACATATCTTGTGTAAATGAAATCGACTCAATCGCCAACAATAGAGTTACGTCCGTTTAAATTTGTCTTGTTTTAATGACGTTAATGGGAAATAATACTTTGGTGGAATATTTCCACATGTTTAGAGCTATTGGCCTATATCCATACAAGAATTATGCTAGTTTGTTCTTCAATATAGATACAATAGATCTATAATAAATTCCCCGAATGTAAACTAATGTAAGTTACTCAGTGTGCACCATCGCAGTGCCAGTGATCTCTGCTGAAACTACATAATACGGTCATATAAACATATAATATATGCATTATGCAGATGAAGTGGTTTGTTCAAGAGACTGTTTGTTGTATCTCTGAATTATATATAAGGTGCAGCTAATATATTATAGCATGTTATCACATTAGATGAAAAGCAGTTATGAGAAATATATATCACCGTGCTTAATTATCCTTTTAGAAACATGAAAAGCATTTATGAAAAGCTATCCAGTATTACCTCGTGATATCTAACTGTGTTTACTTATGCTGTGTAGGACTGTACAAATGATCCTCTTAGAGACTTGTTAGATATACAGAACCTGGTGAACATTTACACTATGCCGATTAACACAATGTACTTTTCGAGAATAATGACGTCATATGACGTCATAATCTGCTAAGTGGCGTGTAGGATGACATCATAATCATTACGTCATAAATGATTCTATACGGACCGTCTTTAACTCTTAAAAGTCCTACACGTTGTAAAAATTGTATGTCTCTACTATTTAATAAACATGCTGTTGAATATTTTGAAACTAATTTGACTGGGCACTGTTGCATTAGTTTAAGAATATTCATCAGCTTACGTTTATACTTTTCTGGAAATAGTCAGGGAGGTCAGAGATCGATAAATCCCAACACAAGCGAGGTGCGGGTGGAGTTTAACTAGAGATGTAAATGTCCATTACAGCTGCTTAGGAGTAGATCAGTATTTTAAAGTAAATAGATACTGGTTCTTAAACCATCTGGATAAAGGCAGTCATTTAATTTACCCCCAAAAAGATACATATCTTAGGTTACCACGTGGATCAGGCTAATGTTCATTTCCGTGAGTTACTGTGTGTACTACATCTGGAGGGCACCTAGAAATGATTTGTTGCACGTGATACATGTAGGAGAATATAACTTGCTGCTTCAAGATGGATGTTGCCATCTTCCCTGAAACATCTGTATAATACGGGTGTTGGAGCAGAGAGGCGGGGTGGGGGGGGGGGGGCAGTTGGGGCACGTGATACAGTTTTCCAATAATAGACAAAATCAAGATTTTATATGTAATGTTAATTGTTCTTGATGCCGGAAGTCAAATATTGTTGATAATATACTCGAAACATCGTCTGAGATAAAATACTTGAAATATCTTCTATGGAGGAGCCGCGCACTCCACATTACTGTTGTGCCAGAACATTTTGCATATGTTATAGGTAGTCGTCTGTCACATATCCTGTCTGTTTCCCTGATCGCATATTTTGGATTGGAATATATTTGGAGAGGATGGCATTCGCGAGTGTGTGATGCCGTTGTGTTTGGTGGTTGGTGGCGTGCCGGGACTGGCCGTTTGAGGCGTTGCACATAATCGCTATTAACGATAACTATAACTTAATGTAGCGTGTCTGTTGCCATCAACCTGAGGGCATGTGGTGCCATCTCTATGCCAATCTACGAAAGATGTGCTAAACAAATAGGGACGGATATAATCTATGTAATTTACGTAAGCAACACGCGATGGCCATTCTTCCATAATGTAGTTTTATGTGCAAGATATTCCTGAATAAAAATAGAACTACTATTAGCTGTTATATAGACGCATACGTATGACACTTACGACGGTGGATATGTGGCGCATGACATGGGCAGGTAGTATGCGCTTAGGTTAAAGTCAGAACATTTGCTGTACTGCTATCATATACAGCATTTGAGATGAATGACATTGTGTATATATGAAAATCTAGAATTAATTGTATGGTGGTTTTGGCGAATGTGTGTTACGTGATCTCTCTCCCTATAGCTAGTTTGAAAACACCATGCATCTACAATCAGTCCTACATCTTCTTGTGGAATCACTGTTTTTTATCCACAGTACTTAACATCCTCCACACTGTTCATTGTCTACATATTGCATTGTGGCATGTAACTCGATCGTACTTCTTCTTGTGGAATCACTGTTGTTTATCGACAGTTCTTAACATCCCACATCCTGTTCATTGTCTACATATTGCCATGTGGCATCTAACTCGATCGTACATCTTCTTGTGGAATCACTGTTTTTTTATCCACAGTCCTTAACATCCCATCCTGTTCATCGTCTACATATTGCCGTGTGGCATGTAGCGTGATCGTGCCTCTACTAGTGGGATCACTGTTTTTATCCACAAACCTTAACATCCCCATCCTGTTCATTGTCTACATATTACTGTGTGGCATGCAGCTTGCTCGTGCTTTTTCTTGTGGGATCACCGGGTTTTTTTATCCACAACCCTTAACATCCCCTATCCTGTTCATTGTCTACATATTAGTGTGTGGCATGTAGCTCGCTGGTGCTTTTTCTTGTGGGATCACTTTTGTTTATCCACAGTCCTTAACATCCCCTATCGTGTTCATTGTCTACATATTGCTGTGCGGAATATAGCTCGCGGGTACCTCTTCTTGTGGAATCACTGTTTTTACCCACAGTCCTTAAAACGCCCATTCTGTTCATTGTCTGCATATTGTTGTGTGGCATGTAACTCGATCGTACTTCTTCTTGTGGAATCACTGTTGTTTATCCACAGTTCTTAACTTCCCCTATCCTGTTCTTTGTCTACATATTGCCATGTGGCATGTAACTCGATCTTACTTTTTCTTGTGGAATCACTGTCGTTTATCCACAGTTCTTAACTTTCCCATCCTGTTCATTGTCTACATATTGCCATGTGGCATGTAATTCGATCGTACTTCTTCTTGTGGAATCACTGTTGTTTATCCATGGTTCTTAACTTCCCCATCCTGTTCTTTGTCTACATATTTTCATGTGGCATGTAACTCGATCGTAGTTCTTCTTGTGGAATCACTGTTGTTTATCCATGGTTCTTAACTTCCCCCATCATGTTATTTGTCTACATATTGTCATGTGGCATGTAACTCGATCGTAGTTCTTCTTGTGGAATCACTGTTGTTTATCCATGGTTCTTAACTTCCCCCATCATGTTATTTGTCTACATATTGTCATGTGGCATGTAACTCGATCGTACTTCTTCTTGTGGAATCACTGTTGTTTATCCACAGTTCTTAACTTCCCCATCCTGTTCTTTGTCTACATATTGCCGTGTGGCATGTAACTCGATCGTAGTTCTTCTTGTGGAATCACTGTTGTTTATCCACAGTTCTTAACACCCCCATCCTGTTGATTGTCTACATATTGCCGTGTGGCATGTAGCGCGATCGTGCCTCTTCTAGTGGAATCACTGTTTTTTATCCACAGTCCTTAACATCCCCCATCCTGTTCATTGTCTACATATTAGTGTGTGGCATGTAGCTCGCTGGTGCTTTTTCTTGTGGGATCACTGTTGTTTATTCACAGTCCTTAACATCTCCCATCTTGTTCATTGTCTACATGTTGCTGTGTGAAATATAGCTCGCTGGTGCCTCTTCTTGTGAAATCACTGTTTTTATCTACAGTCCTTAACACCCACAACCTATTCATCATCTACATATTGCTGTGTGGCATGTAGCTCGCTGTTGCTTTTTCTTGTGGGATCACTGTTGTTTATCCACGGTCCTTAACACCCCTCTCACCCACCCCCCACCCCCATATTGTTCATTGTCGACGTAGTGCTGCGTGGCATGTAGCTCGTGAAGACAGGAAAATATGTGCTCAATTATGGCCTCCTTATCTCCCTTGACTATATGTTTAAAGCTACTGCTTGGCCGCAGGGGATCGCTTCTTATCGGCTACGTGGCATTCGCTGTCGACTGGCTTGACTGTGGTATTATTTCTGCTATCAACGCTGCCTAACTAGAACACTAGACGATTGCATAGATAGTTTATGAATTTGCAGCAACGCTTAGCGCTGTTTAGTAATAGTAGAAAATGCTAATATTGTTGAAAACAATAAGTCTAGCGATGGAGATAGTCATGGTGACGTGAAATATGCTCATGATAACGATACTTATATAAGATTACTAATTATTAATTAGAACTATTATACATATTTTCTAACTAACCCTGTAGTGTTTTCATGAGACTAAACTTCATTGATTGGTAAAAGGAAGCTGTAGAGTATTTCCTCTGGTTTTTGTTCACAACCTGAGTCCTTAGCTTCATGAGGTTCCTCGGTACCTACATAATGTAGGGCGGCGTGTAGCTCGCTGGTGAAGATAGGAAAGATCATGGCTTAATACTGGCCTGTCTGTCTCACTTTGATTATGCGGTTTTTTCAGAGAATTTCTAGAGAATAGGATTTTATTTAAGTTAGGATAAGTCTGCTTTAATTACATCGTTATCGCATATGGGGATGCGTATTTTAAGATGTTTACGGTAATAGGAAGCCGTGAAGGCAGACCAGAAGACGCATCGTGCAGTTGGCGATAGTGGCTTAGATGTCATAACAAGAATTTAACACGCAAGAGACATTACTAATGTGTGGCGGGTTCCAATTAGTAAGGTAGACACATCGCCATGGACCTCGACACACCAGTTTTCTAGTAGCATTTCTAGTGCAATTTTTACAACAACGTTTATTCCGTCACCAATTATCCGTTCGTGACGTACTTATCTACATCATTCATGACGTCATTGAGTATGACATCTTCCTACACGTCACATAGTTCATTATGACGTCATATGGCATCCTAATAGAAGTCTTAACGCTTCGGTAGTATAGTTAAGAATTAATGTCTCTATACCTCTTATCGAATAGTGATTAGAGTTATGGCGGGAAACTTGTTTGTAATAGCCATTCTAGCGCCAGTTGTCATACAGATCGGCTCGTTCAGAAATCGTAATTTTTAAAAGAAAATTCTAAGTTTTGTTTATATTTTGTCATAAGATAACATTTAAAATATCATATCATTGCAAAATTAAGATGATTTTGAAAGTTGCCTTATAAATTCGATAATATGTATCTGATGTTTTATATAAATAAATGGCAATGTCTTCATATGATAAAGTTAGGATATATATTCGGCGCTTATCTGTATTGTATCATTCGCTGGATGGAGTCTTGTCCTCCTCCTTGAGGTGTGCTATGTAATGAAAGCTACAGACACACGTTGCCGGACACAGCCATGTGGGGTTTCCTAGGCATCTAGTACACCGATGATGGGCTTTAGGTACAATATAATTAATTTGCGATTTATCGCAGATTATTGTTTTTTCTCAGGAACTTTATTCTTCTTATTATTATTATTATTCTCAAGGATATTCGCAAACTATCTCCTCCTACAGGTTTGATCTGATTAACTTCAAACTTGGTCAACTTGTAGTACCCCTTGGCATCTAGTTTGCTATTACCTTTTTTCCCGATCGGGTGTATGGTTTCCGAGATATCCGCATTTCCGCGAGCAAAAAGTCCCATAGGAAATGTAGGAGCAATATTCAGACAGCGACTACTCCTAGAGATTTTCGTCAATCATCTTGAAACTTCACAGACTTCTAGCATGTGGTGATCGGCATCTCCCCTCACAATATGCTTTGGGTATGGTGAGCACATTTGGGGACAACTCGGTATAAGCCGAATCTTTTAGAATCAAGATACTTCATATTTCTAGGGTGGTCAGATGGATGAAATTTTTGCATATACGTAGATGTATTATACTACTCTTGATTACTGAAATAAAATCGGTAGCGAATATGTTAACCATTCAGAACTCTGCATTTCCGTACCCACCATGTCCCCATAGGAAATGTATGAGAGCAATATTTTTATACCGACTGCTCCTACAGTTTTGCCTCTATCATCTTGTAAACCTCCAGCATGTCTTGACCCACATGTTGACACAAAATATTTTTTGGGTCCGGTGACCCATTATTAAGAAAATCCGGCATAGCCCCATTTTGTTTAATCAAGATAATTCATATTTCTAGGTTGGTCAGATGCTTGATATTTGGCATATACGTGTATACATTTACCACTATTGATTAATAAAATAGAATCATTGGCGAACATGTTAACCTTTCAGAAAGCTGCGTTTCCGTTCCCAACATGTCCCATAGGGAATGTATGGGAGCAATATTCCGTCAGCGAATGCTCCTAGGATTTTTTCCGGATCATGTTGAAACCTAACATATTTCTAGGATCTGTTGATCAGCAAGTTGTCCCAAAAAAGCAGACTTACTTCTGTCCCTGTCAGACGGTTGACATTTATGACATCCCTAGATACCAGAGGCCACTGTTGCTTACTAAAATAAAATCGTTACTGAACGTATTAACATTTCTATTATTGCAAATCTGTACACTAAACAATATGTCCATGATTTGCTGAAAGATAACTGAATTATAGTCGGGTTGTTTCAGCATTTAGATCGCCTGATCCGTGACGGAATTGCCTCACAGACACCATTTACAGAACTTCGATATCCCGAACGTTTCATGAGATATTGAGATTTCTGTATCCTTGACAAATATGTCAATAGGAAATGCATTGGAAATTGATTTGATGATAAATGACCCAGTTTTGGAAACATCATATCTAAACTGTGTACATTTCGTGTATGCACCAGCTATGTATAGATCATCTACAGAAATGTGATCTTATGTATGGTATGCGTTCCACGTTTTCTTGTCCAAAATGTTCAATTGGAAATGTAAGGGAATGCTATTCGTCCTAGAGTTTCTTGCAGATCATGGAGAAACTTAACATACTTCTAGCATCTGTTAACCCGCATGTGACACATACATATTTTCCTGGTCAATTGAGTACTATTTGCGATTTCTAGCCTCCAAACTTGAGACACTTTCGGTAAACCTTAGGGCCTGGGATGCTTTTATTTTCTTTTGGATCCAGCGAATAATTTCCGAGGAATACGCTTATCCGTGCCCGAAATGCCCCATATGAAATATAGTCCCTTACATTTCCAATATTGAATTCACTCAATCAATTTCAACAGGTAATGGGAGGTAATTAATGCCAAAAACACAAATTTGTCAGTTTGTTTGTCTCCCTTTACCTTTAATTCATTGATTTCTCCTTTATTTGGCATTTAATGGCCTTTCATGACACATTATTTTATACTTTAGGGTAAACGCTATCGGTTTTCAAGAAATCGGCTTTTCCATGCCCTGTGCAAAACTATGGGAATTTCAACTATGGATCTTTGAACTGCAACAAGACTTAGACTTTTGATCAGATCAGCATCATACATGTTCATTGATCATGCGAGAAGAGGGCGTATAATACTCCTTAATGCCCAGTCATCGCAGATTTACAGTTACTTCAGTAAATGTGTTCTAGTTGTAAATTGTGTTTTCATTTTTGTAAAATGAAACAAGTAAAGTTTCTATGGCGGCTGACGACGTGACCAGTGGTGTCGTGTTCAAGGTGCACATTTTTTTCAAACAGCGGCGGGTCTGATCGTGAAAAAGCTAAATATACAACAAAAATTGGAGTGTGTGTCACGAACGCTTAATTGATGACGGACCTATCACTGTTGAAAGAATCGTATGTCTGTACCATGTAATAATCTTAGGCAGCAACACCACCCAGTCAAATTTGTTTTATAATATCCAACAGCTTACCTGTTGAGTTTTCTGGAAATTGATAGTAATGGAGTGTAGAGATCGGCCGATCCCAACACGGACTAACAGTGGGTGGATTTTAATTAAAAATAGGCGAGGCATGGCTAAAACTGGATACCTTCATTATCAGCTTTGGTTTAGCAGGGTGCATATCGAGACCAATTCATGCGAAAGCATTCTTTGTGATATACAATACCAGCATCTAATTACCTGATATAATATCATTAAACAGCTGCTAGAGAATCAAGATCAATTGCTTCCTGAAATTAATATTATATATGTGTCAATATGCGTCTGGCAAAGCTTAGCTCTTGGTGTGATTTATGTACCATGGTGTGACGTACAGATCTGACGCTAGCTTTATAACGATGGCGTCATGGACGTGCTATTTGTCATTGTCTTTAGCGGAACAATTTAGCAGCTACATCCTTACGAATAAATAACCATGTCATTCACATCGTCCTAAGCAAGACCAATCAGAAATGTTTAGCAGTAACACCAGTTTGAGCCAATGTGCGTCTGTCCTCAGATTAAATAATGTAAAGCTTGTGAAATAGCATGACGAAATTCATCACAGATGTGTTATTGAAGGAGTGTGTTTACGTGAATCCACTTTGCTTAGATAGAATGTATCTAATAATGGCGCTTCCTCGGGCAATGCGGCTACAATAATGTCAAATTATATCGCATGGTGAGTCATTTTCAGCTTAATGAGCTGGCGTGACATGAATTGAATTTCCAATATTTACATGTGATGGCTATTGATCGTCGTTGATAATCCACACATTTCTGCCGTTAGGGTAAACATATGGCTAATACAGTATTGTTCTGGAAGAATCAATCCACATCTGAAGGTAAAATATCCCCACCGACTGATTCTTTGCATGCCTACCTAAATACATTCTTCCAATAATTATTTTCCGTGAAATTAGGAAATCTACATAAGGATAATCCATTTTTATTCGGTAGTACCATACAAGGATCTAGTAAGACGGTGTGTTGGCCTATCAATGTGTGATGTCTGTAAAATCTTGATAACGACACACGCGCACACGCACGCACGCACACACACAACACACGCACGCACGCACGAACGCACGCACGCACGCACGCACGCACGCACGCTCGCACGCACGCACGCACGCACGCAAGCAAGCACGCAGGCACGCACATATATAGATATATAAACTAGTATGCTAGTTCATACACACCTACATTTCATTCGCGAAGCTATGTTTGCTCGGCATACAAAAAAACATGGTGAATGTTAGATATGTGGGCGTACATTTTGATACAACAAAACATGGTGAATGTTAGATATGTGGGCGTACATTTTGATACAACAAAACATGGTGAATGTTAGATATGTGGGCGTACATTTTGATACAACAAAACATGGTGAATGTTAGATATGTGGGCGTACATTTTGATACAACAAAACATGGTGAATGTTAGATATGTGGGCGTACATTTTGATACAACAAAACATGGTGAATGTTAGATATGTGGGCGTACATTTTGATACAACAAAACATGGTGAATGTTAGATATGGAGGCGTACATTTTGATACAACAAAACATGGTGAATGTTAGATATGTGGGCGTACATTTTGATACAACAAAACATGGTGAATGTTAGATATGTGGGCGTACATTTTGATACAACAAAACATGGTGAATGTTAAATATGTGGGCGTACATTTTGATACAACAAAACATGGTGAATGTTAGATATGGAGGCGTACATTTTGATACAACAAAACATGGTGAATGTTAAATATGTGGGCGTACATTTTGATACAACAAAACATGGTGAATGTTAGATATGTGGGCGTACATTTTGATACAACAAAACATGGTGAATGTTAGATATGTGGGCGTACATTTTGATACAACAAAACATGGTGAATGTTAGATATGTGGGCGTACATTTTGATACAACAAAACATGGTGAATGTTAGATATAGAGGCGTACATTTTGATACAACAAAACATGGTGAATGTTAGATATGTGGGCGTACATTTTGATACAACAAAACATGGTGAATGTTAGATATGTGGGCGTACATTTTGATACAACAAAACATGGTGAATGTTAGATATGTGGGCGTACATTTTGATACAACAAAACATGGTGAATGTTAGATATGTGGGCGTACATTTTGATACAACAAAACATGGTGAATGTTAGATATGTGGGCGTACATTTTGATACAACAAAACATGGTGAATGTTAGATATGTGGGCGTACATTTTGATACAACAAAACATGGTGAATGTTAGATATGTGGGCGTACATTTTGATACAACAAAACATGGTGAATGTTAGATATGTGGGCGTACATTTTGATACAACAAAACATGGTGAATGTTAGATATGCGGGCGTACATTTTGATACAACAAAACATGGTGAATGTTAGATATGGGGCGTACATTTTGATACAACAAAACATGGTGAATGTTAAATATGTGGGCGTACATTTTGATACAACAAAACATGGTGAATGTTAGATATGTGGGCGTACATTTTGATACAACAAAACATGGTGAATGTTAGATATGTGGGCGTACATTTTGATACAACAAAACATGGTGAATGTTAGATATGTGGGCGTACATTTTGATACAACAAAACATGGTGAATGTTAGATATGTGGGCGTACATTTTGATACAACAAAACATGGTGAATGTTAGATATGTGGGCGTACATTTTGATACAACAAAACATGGTGAATGTTAGATATGTGGGCGTACATTTTGATACAGCAAAACATGGTGAATGTTAGATATGTGGGCGTACATTTTGATACAACAAAACATGGTGAATGTTAGATATGTGGGCGTACATTTTGATACAACAAAACATGGTGAATGTTAGATATGTGGGCGTACATTTTGATACAACAAAACATGGTGAATGTTAGATATGTGGGCGTACATTTTGATACAACAAAACATGGTGAATGTTAGATATGCGGGCGTACATTTTGATACAACAAAACATGGTGAATGTTAGATATGGAGGCGTACATTTTGATACAACAAAACATGGTGAATGTTAGATATGGAGGCGTACATTTTGATACAACAAAACATGGTGAATGTTAGATATGTGGGCGTACATTTTGATACAACAAAACATGGTGAATGTTAGATATGTGGGCGTACATTTTGATACAACAAAACATGGTGAATGTTAAATATGTGGGCGTACATTTTGATACAACAAAACATGGTGAATGTTAGATATGGAGGCGTACATTTTGATACAACAAAACATGGTGAATGTTAGATATGTGGGCGTACATTTTGATACAACAAAACATGGTGAATGTTAGATATGTGGGCGTACATTTTGATACAACAAAACATGGTGAATGTTAGATATGTGGGCGTACATTTTGATACAACAAAACATGGTGAATGTTAGATATGTGGGCGTACATTTTGATACAACAAAACATGGTGAATGTTAGATATGTGGGCGTACATTTTGATACAACAAAACATGGTGAATGTTAGATATGTGGGCGTACATTTTGATACAACAAAACATGGTGAATGTTAGATATGTGGGCGTACATTTTGATACAACAAAACATGGTGAATGTTAAATATGTGGGCGTACATTTTGATACAACAAAACATGGTGAATGTTAGATATGGAGGCGTACATTTTGATACAACAAAACATGGTGAATGTTAAATATGTGGGCGTACATTTTGATACAACAAAACATGGTGAATGTTAGATATGTGGGCGTACATTTTGATACAACAAAACATGGTGAATGTTAGATATGTGGGCGTACATTTTGATACAACAAAACATGGTGAATGTTAGATATGTGGGCGTACATTTTGATACAACAAAACATGGTGAATGTTAGATATAGAGGCGTACATTTTGATACAACAAAACATGGTGGATGTTAGATATGTGGGCGTACATTTTGATACAACAAAACATGGTGAATGTTAGATATGTGGGCGTACATTTTGATACAACAAAACATGGTGAATGTTAGATATGTGGGCGTACATTTTGATACAACAAAACATGGTGAATGTTAGATATGTGGGCGTACATTTTGATACAACAAAACATGGTGAATGTTAGATATGTGGGCGTACATTTTGATACAGCAAAACATGGTGAATGTTAGATATGTGGGCGTACATTTTGATACAACAAAACATGGTGAATGTTAGATATGTGGGCGTACATTTTGATACAACAAAACATGGTGAATGTTAGATATGTGGGCGTACATTTTGATACAGCAAAACATGGTGAATGTTAGATATGTGGGCGTACATTTTGATACAACAAAACATGGTGAATGTTAGATATGTGGGCGTACATTTTGATACAACAAAACATGGTGAATGTTAGATATGGAGGCGTACATTTTGATACAACAAAACATGGTGAATGTTAGATATGTGGGCGTACATTTTGATACAACAAAACATGGTGAATGTTAGATATAGAGGCGTACATTTTGATACAACAAAACATGGTGAATGTTAGATATGTGGGCGTACATTTTGATACAACAAAACATGGTGAATGTTAGATATGTGGGCGTACATTTTGATACAACAAAACATGGTGAATGTTAGATATGTGGGCGTACATTTTGATACAACAAAACATGGTGAATGTTAGATATGTGGGCGTACATTTTGATACAACAAAACATGGTGAATGTTAGATATGTGGGCGTACATTTTGATACAGCAAAACATGGTGAATGTTAGATATGTGGGCGTACATTTTGATACAACAAAACATGGTGAATGTTAGATATGTGGGCGTACATTTTGATACAACAAAACATGGTGAATGTTAGATATGTGGGCGTACATTTTGATACAACAAAACATGGTGAATGTTAGATATGTGGGCGTACATTTTGATACAACAAAACATGGTGAATGTTAGATATGTGGGCGTACATTTTGATACAACAAAACATGGTGAATGTTAGATATGTGGGCGTACATTTTGATACAACAAAACATGGTGAATGTTAGATATGTGGGCGTACATTTTGATACAACAAAACATGGTGAATGTTAGATATGTGGGCGTACATTTTGATACAACAAAACATGGTGAATGTTAGATATGTGGGCGTACATTTTGATACAACAAAACATGGTGAATGTTAGATATGTGGGCGTACATTTTGATACAACAAAACATGGTGAATGTTAGATATGGAGGCGTACATTTTGATACAACAAAACATGGTGAATGTTAAATATGTGGGCGTACATTTTGATACAACAAAACATGGTGAATGTTAGATATGTGGGCGTACATTTTGATACAACAAAACATGGTGAATGTTAGATATGTGGGCGTACATTTTGATACAACAAAACATGGTGAATGTTAGATATGTGGGCGTACATTTTGATACAACAAAACATGGTGAATGTTAGATATGTGGGCGTACATTTTGATACAACAAAACATGGTGAATGTTAGATATGTGGGCGTACATTTTGATACAACAAAACATGGTGAATGTTAGATATGTGGGCGTACATTTTGATACAACAAAACATGGTGAATGTTAGATATGTGGGCGTACATTTTGATACAACAAAACATGGTGAATGTTAGATATGTGGGCGTACATTTTGATACAACAAAACATGGTGAATGTTAGATATGTGGGCGTACATTTTGATACAACAAAACATGGTGAATGTTAGATATGTGGGCGTACATTTTGATACAACAAAACATGGTGAATGTTAGATATGTGGGCGTACATTTTGATACAACAAAACATGGTGAATGTTAGATATGTGGGCGTACATTTTGATACAACAAAACATGGTGAATGTTAGATATGGAGGCGTACATTTTGATACAACAAAACATGGTGAATGTTAGATATGTGGGCGTACATTTTGATACAACAAAACATGGTGAATGTTAGATATGTGGGCGTACATTTTGATACAACAAAACATGGTGAATGTTAGATATGTGGGCGTACATTTTGATACAACAAAACATGGTGAATGTTAGATATGTGGGCGTACATTTTGATACAACAAAACATGGTGAATGTTAGATATGTGGGCGTACATTTTGATACAACAAAACATGGTGAATGTTAGATATGTGGGCGTACATTTTGATACAACAAAACATGGTGAATGTTAGATATGTGGGCGTACATTTTGATACAGCAAAACATGGTGAATGTTAGATATGTGGGCGTACATTTTGATACAACAAAACATGGTGAATGTTAGATATGTGGGCGTACATTTTGATACAACAAAACATGGTGAATGTTAGATATGTGGGCGTACATTTTGATACAGCAAAACATGGTGAATGTTAGATATGTGGGCGTACATTTTGATACAACAAAACATGGTGAATGTTAGATATGTGGGCGTACATTTTGATACAACAAAACATGGTGAATGTTAGATATGGAGGCGTACATTTTGATACAACAAAACATGGTGAATGTTAGATATGGAGGCGTACATTTTGATACAACAAAACATGGTGAATGTTAGATATGTGGGCGTACATTTTGATACAACAAAACATGGTGAATGTTAGATATGTGGGCGTACATTTTGATACAACAAAACATGGTGAATGTTAAATATGTGGGCGTACATTTTGATACAACAAAACATGGTGAATGTTAGATATGGAGGCGTACATTTTGATACAACAAAACATGGTGAATGTTAAATATGTGGGCGTACATTTTGATACAACAAAACATGGTGAATGTTAGATATGTGGGCGTACATTTTGATACAACAAAACATGGTGAATGTTAGATATGTGGGCGTACATTTTGATACAACAAAACATGGTGAATGTTAGATATGTGGGCGTACATTTTGATACAACAAAACATGGTGAATGTTAGATATGTGGGCGTACATTTTGATACAACAAAACATGGTGAATGTTAGATATGTGGGCGTACATTTTGATACAACAAAACATGGTGAATGTTAGATATGTGGGCGTACATTTTGATACAACAAAACATGGTGAATGTTAGATATGTGGGCGTACATTTTGATACAACAAAACATGGTGAATGTTAGATATGTGGGCGTACATTTTGATACAACAAAACATGGTGAATGTTAGATATGTGGGCGTACATTTTGATACAGCAAAACATGGTGAATGTTAGATATGTGGGCGTACATTTTGATACAACAAAACATGGTGAATGTTAGATATGTGGGCGTACATTTTGATACAACAAAACATGGTGAATGTTAGATATGTGGGCGTACATTTTGATACAACAAAACATGGTGAATGTTAGATATGTGGGCGTACATTTTGATACAACAAAACATGGTGAATGTTAGATATGTGGGCGTACATTTTGATACAACAAAACATGGTGAATGTTAGATATGGAGGCGTACATTTTGATACAACAAAACATGGTGAATGTTAAATATGTGGGCGTACATTTTGATACAACAAAACATGGTGAATGTTAGATATAGAGGCGTACATTTTGATACAACAAAACATGGTGAATGTTAGATATGTGGGCGTACATTTTGATACAACAAAACATGGTGAATGTTAGATATGTGGGCGTACATTTTGATACAACAAAACATGGTGAATGTTAGATATGTGGGCGTACATTTTGATACAACAAAACATGGTGAATGTTAGATATGTGGGCGTACATTTTGATACAGCAAAACATGGTGAATGTTAGATATGTGGGCGTACATTTTGATACAACAAAACATGGTGAATGTTAGATATGTGGGCGTACATTTTGATACAACAAAACATGGTGAATGTTAGATATGTGGGCGTACATTTTGATACAACAAAACATGGTGAATGTTAGATATGTGGGCGTACATTTTGATACAACAAAACATGGTGAATGTTAGATATGTGGGCGTACATTTTGATACAACAAAACATGGTGAATGTTAGATATGTGGGCGTACATTTTGATACAACAAAACATGGTGAATGTTAGATATGTGGGCGTACATTTTGATACAACAAAACATGGTGAATGTTAGATATGGAGGCGTACATTTTGATACAACAAAACATGGTGAATGTTAAATATGTGGGCGTACATTTTGATACAACAAAACATGGTGAATGTTAGATATAGAGGCGTACATTTTGATACAACAAAACATGGTGAATGTTAGATATGTGGGCGTACATTTTGATACAACAAAACATGGTGAATGTTAGATATGTGGGCGTACATTTTGATACAACAAAACATGGTGAATGTTAGATATGTGGGCGTACATTTTGATACAACAAAACATGGTGAATGTTAGATATGTGGGCGTACATTTTGATACAACAAAACATGGTGAATGTTAGATATGTGGGCGTACATTTTGATACAACAAAACATGGTGAATGTTAGATATGTGGGCGTACATTTTGATACAACAAAACATGGTGAATGTTAGATATGTGGGCGTACATTTTGATACAACAAAACATGGTGAATGTTAGATATGTGGGCGTACATTTTGATACAACAAAACATGGTGAATGTTAGATATGTGGGCGTACATTTTGATACAACAAAACATGGTGAATGTTAGATATGTGGGCGTACATTTTGATACAACAAAACATGGTGAATGTTAGATATGGAGGCGTACATTTTGATACAACAAAACATGGTGAATGTTAGATATGGAGGCGTACATTTTGATACAACAAAACATGGTGAATGTTAGATATGTGGGCGTACATTTTGATACAACAAAACATG
The DNA here is from genome assembly GCA_034401795.1 of Chaetoderma sp. LZ-2023a. Classification (NCBI taxonomy): domain Eukaryota; kingdom Metazoa; phylum Mollusca; class Caudofoveata; order Chaetodermatida; family Chaetodermatidae; genus Chaetoderma; species Chaetoderma sp. LZ-2023a. The sequence goes on from CM067359.1 coordinate 175,651,647, forward strand.
GTGAATGTTAGATATGTGGGCGTACATTTTGATACAACAAAACATGGTGAATGTTAAATATGTGGGCGTACATTTTGATACAACAAAACATGGTGAATGTTAGATATGGAGGCGTACATTTTGATACAACAAAACATGGTGAATGTTAAATATGTGGGCGTACATTTTGATACAACAAAACATGGTGAATGTTAGATATGTGGGCGTACATTTTGATACAACAAAACATGGTGAATGTTAGATATGTGGGCGTACATTTTGATACAACAAAACATGGTGAATGTTAGATATGTGGGCGTACATTTTGATACAACAAAACATGGTGAATGTTAGATATGTGGGCGTACATTTTGATACAACAAAACATGGTGAATGTTAGATATGTGGGCGTACATTTTGATACAACAAAACATGGTGAATGTTAGATATGTGGGCGTACATTTTGATACAACAAAACATGGTGAATGTTAGATATGTGGGCGTACATTTTGATACAACAAAACATGGTGAATGTTAGATATGTGGGCGTACATTTTGATACAACAAAACATGGTGAATGTTAGATATGTGGGCGTACATTTTGATACAACAAAACATGGTGAATGTTAGATATGTGGGCGTACATTTTGATACAACAAAACATGGTGAATGTTAGATATGTGGGCGTACATTTTGATACAACAAAACATGGTGAATGTTAGATATGTGGGCGTACATTTTGATACAACAAAACATGGTGAATGTTAGATATGGAGGCGTACATTTTGATACAACAAAACATGGTGAATGTTAAATATGTGGGCGTACATTTTGATACAACAAAACATGGTGAATGTTAGATATAGAGGCGTACATTTTGATACAACAAAACATGGTGAATGTTAGATATGTGGGCGTACATTTTGATACAACAAAACATGGTGAATGTTAGATATGTGGGCGTACATTTTGATACAACAAAACATGGTGAATGTTAGATATGTGGGCGTACATTTTGATACAACAAAACATGGTGAATGTTAGATATGTGGGCGTACATTTTGATACAACAAAACATGGTGAATGTTAGATATGTGGGCGTACATTTTGATACAGCAAAACATGGTGAATGTTAGATATGTGGGCGTACATTTTGATACAACAAAACATGGTGAATGTTAGATATGTGGGCGTACATTTTGATACAACAAAACATGGTGAATGTTAGATATGTGGGCGTACATTTTGATACAACAAAACATGGTGAATGTTAGATATGTGGGCGTACATTTTGATACAACAAAACATGGTGAATGTTAGATATGTGGGCGTACATTTTGATACAACAAAACATGGTGAATGTTAGATATGGAGGCGTACATTTTGATACAACAAAACATGGTGAATGTTAAATATGTGGGCGTACATTTTGATACAACAAAACATGGTGAATGTTAGATATGTGGGCGTACATTTTGATACAACAAAACATGGTGAATGTTAGATATGTGGGCGTACATTTTGATACAACAAAACATGGTGAATGTTAAATATGTGGGCGTATATTTTGATGCAACAAAACATGGTGAATGTTAGACATGTGGGCGTACATTTTGATACAACAAAACATGGTGAATGTTAGATATGTGGGCGTACATTTTGATACAGCAAAACATGGTGAATGTTAGATATGTGGGCGTACATTTTGATACAACAAAACATGGTGAATGTTAGATATGGAGGCGTACATTTTGATACAACAAAACATGGTGAATGTTAGATATGTGGGCGTACATTTTGAAACAACAAAACATGGTGAATGTTAGATATGTGGGCGTACATTTTGATACAACAAAACATGGTGAATGTTAAATATGTGGGCGTACATTTTGATACAACAAAACATGGTGAATGTTAGATATGGAGGCGTACATTTTGATACAACAAAACATGGTGAATGTTAAATATGTGGGCGTACATTTTGATACAACAAAACATGGTGAATGTTAGATATGTGGGCGTACATTTTGATACAACAAAACATGGTGAATGTTAGATATGTGGGCGTACATTTTGATACAACAAAACATGGTGAATGTTAGAATATGTGGGCGTACATTTTGATACAACAAAACATGGTGAATGTTAGATATGTGGGCGTACATTTTGATACAACAAAACATGGTGAATGTTAGATATAGAGGCGTACATTTTGATACAACAAAACATGGTGAATGTTAGATATGTGGGCGTACATTTTGATACAACAAAACATGGTGAATGTTAGATATGTGGGCGTACATTTTGATACAACAAAACATGGTGAATGTTAGATATGTGGGCGTACATTTTGATACAACAAAACATGGTGAATGTTAGATATGTGGGCGTACATTTTGATACAACAAAACATGGTGAATGTTAGATATGTGGGCGTACATTTTGATACAACAAAACATGGTGAATGTTAGATATGGAGGCGTACATTTTGATACAACAAAACATGGTGAATGTTAGATATGTGGGCGTACATTTTGATACAACAAAACATGGTGAATGTTAGATATAGAGGCGTACATTTTGATACAACAAAACATGGTGGATGTTAGATATGTGGGCGTACATTTTGATACAACAAAACATGGTGAATATTAGATATGTGGGCGTACATTTTGATACAACAAAACATGGTGAATGTTAGATATGTGGGCGTACATTTTGATACAACAAAACATGGTGAATGTTAGATATGTGGGCGTACATTTTGATACAACAAAACATGGTGAATGTTAGATATGTGGGCGTACATTTTGATACAACAAAACATGGTGAATGTTAGATATGTGGGCGTACATTTTGATACAACAAAACATGGTGAATGTTAGATATGTGGGCGTACATTTTGATACAACAAAACATGGTGAATGTTAGATATGTGGGCGTACATTTTGATACAGCAAAACATGGTGAATGTTAGATATGTGGGCGTACATTTTGATACAACAAAACATGGTGAATGTTAGATATGTGGGCGTACATTTTGATACAACAAAACATGGTGAATGTTAGATATGGAGGCGTACATTTTGATACAACAAAACATGGTGAATGTTAAATATGTGGGCGTACATTTTGATACAACAAAACATGGTGAATGTTAGATATGTGGGCGTACATTTTGATACAACAAAACATGGTGAATGTTAAATATGTGGGCGTACATTTTGATACAAGAAAACATGGTGAATGTTAAATATGTGGGCGTATATTTTGATGCAACAAAACATGGTGAATGTTAGACATGTGGGCGTACATTTTGATACAACAAAACATGGTGAATGTTAGATATGTGGGCGTACATTTTGATACAACAAAACATGGTGAATGTTAGATATGTGGGCGTACATTTTGATACAACAAAACATGGTGAATGTTAGATATGGAGGCGTACATTTTGATACAACAAAACATGGTGAATGTTAGATATGTGGGCGTACATTTTGATACAACAAAACATGGTGAATGTTAGATATGTGGGCGTACATTTTGATACAACAAAACATGGTGAATGTTAAATATGTGGGCGTACATTTTGATACAACAAAACATGGTGAATGTTAGATATGGAGGCGTACATTTTGATACAACAAAACATGGCGAATGTTAAATATGTGGGCGTACATTTTGATACAACAAAACATGGTGAATGTTAGATATGTGGGCGTACATTTTGATACAACAAAACATGGTGAATGTTAGATATGTGGGCGTACATTTTGATACAACAAAACATGGTGAATGTTAGATATAGAGGCGTACATTTTGATACAACAAAACATGGTGGATGTTAGATATGTGGGCGTACATTTTGATACAACAAAACATGGTGAATGTTAGATATAGAGGCGTACATTTTGATACAACAAAACATGGTGGATGTTAGATATGTGGGCGTACATTTTGATACAACAAAACATGGTGAATGTTAAATATGTGGGCGTATATTTTGATGCAACAAAACATGGTGAATGTTAGACATGTGGGCGTACATTTTGATACAACAAAACATGGTGAATGTTAGATATGTGGGCGTACATTTTGATACAGCAAAACATGGTGAATGTTAGATATGTGGGCGTACATTTTGATACAACAAAACATGGTGAATGTTAGATATGGAGGCGTACATTTTGATACAACAAAACATGGTGAATGTTAGATATGTGGGCGTACATTTTGATACAACAAAACATGGTGAATGTTAAATATGTGGGCGTACATTTTGAAACAACAAAACATGGTGAATGTTAGATATGTGGGCGTACATTTTGATACAACAAAACATGGTGAATGTTAAATATGTGGGCGTACATTTTGATACAACAAAACATGGTGAATGTTAGATATGGAAGCGTACATTTTGATACAACAAAACATGGCGAATGTTAAATATGTGGGCGTACATTTTGATACAACAAAACATGGTGAATGTTAGATATGTGGGCGTACATTTTGATACAACAAAACATGGTGAATGTTAGATATGTGGGCGTACATTTTGATACAACAAAACATGGTGAATGTTAGACATAGAGGCGTACATTTTGATACAACAAAACATGGTGGATGTTAGATATGTGGGCGTACATTTTGATACAACAAAACATGGTGAATGTTAGATATGTGGGCGTACATTTTGATACAACAAAACATGGTGAATGTTAGATATGTGGGCGTACATTTTGATACAACAAAACATGGTGAATGTTAGATATGTGGGCGTGCATTTTGATACAGCAAAACATGGTGAATGTTAGATATGTGGGCGTACATTTTGATACAGCAAAACATGGTGAATGTTAGATATGTGGGCGTACATTTTGATACAACAAAACATGGTGGATGTTAGATATGTGGGCGTACATTTTGATACAACAAAACATGGTGAATGTTAAATATGTGGGCGTATATTTTGATGCAACAAAACATGGTGAATGTTAGACATGTGGGCGTACATTTTGATACAACAAAACATGGTGAATGTTAGATATGTGGGCGTACATTTTGATACAGCAAACCATGGTGAATGTTAGATATGTGGGCGTACATTTTGATACAACAAAACATGGTGAATGTTAAATATGTGGGCGTATATTTTGATGCAACAAAACATGGTGAATGTTAGACATGTGGGCGTACATTTTGATACAACAAAACATGGTGAATGTTAGATATGTGGGCGTACATTTTGATACAGCAAAACATGGTGAATGTTAGATATGTGGGCGTACATTTTGATACAACAAAACATGGTGAATGTTAGATATGGAGGCGTACATTTTGATACAACAAAACATGGTGAATGTTAGATATGTGGGCGTACATTTTGAAACAACAAAACATGGTGAATGTTAGATATGTGGGCGTACATTTTGATACAACAAAACATGGTGAATGTTAAATATGTGGGCGTACATTTTGATACAACAAAACATGGTGAATGTTAGATATGGAGGCGTACATTTTGATACAACAAAACATGGCGAATGTTAAATATGTGGGCGTACATTTTGATACAACAAAACATGGTGAATGTTAGATATGTGGGCGTACATTTTGATACAACAAAACATGGTGAATGTTAGATATGTGGGCGTACATTTTGATACAACAAAACATGGTGAATGTTAGATATAGAGGCGTACATTTTGATACAACAAAACATGGTGGATGTTAGATATGTGGGCGTACATTTTGATACAACAAAACATGGTGAATGTTAGATATAGAGGCGTACATTTTGATACAACAAAACATGGTGGATGTTAGATATGTGGGCGTACATTTTGATACAACAAAACATGGTGAATGTTAAATATGTGGGCGTATATTTTGATGCAACAAAACATGGTGAATGTTAGACATGTGGGCGTACATTTTGATACAACAAAACATGGTGAATGTTAGATATGTGGGCGTACATTTTGATACAGCAAAACATGGTGAATGTTAGATATGTGGGCGTACATTTTGATACAACAAAACATGGTGAATGTTAGATATGGAGGCGTACATTTTGATACAACAAAACATGGTGAATGTTAGATATGTGGGCGTACATTTTGATACAACAAAACATGGTGAATGTTAAATATGTGGGCGTACATTTTGATACAACAAAACATGGTGAATGTTAGATATGTGGGCGTACATTTTGATACAACAAAACATGGTGAATGTTAAATATGTGGGCGTACATTTTGATACAACAAAACATGGTGAATGTTAGATATGGAGCGTACATTTTGATACAACAAAACATGGTGAATGTTAAATATGTGGGCGTACATTTTGATACAACAAAACATGGTGAATGTTAGATATGTGGGCGTACATTTTGATACAACAAAACATGGTGAATGTTAGATATGTGGGCGTACATTTTGATACAACAAAACATGGTGAATGTTATGTGGGCGTACATTTTGATACAACAAAACATGGTGAATGTTAGATATGGAGCGTACATTTTGATACAACAAAACATGGTGAATGTTAAATATGTGGGCGTACATTTTGATACAACAAAACATGGTGAATGTTAGATATGTGGGCGTACATTTTGATACAACAAAACATGGTGAATGTTAGATATGTGGGCGTACATTTTGATACAACAAAACATGGTGAATGTTAGACATAGAGGCGTACATTTTGATACAACAAAACATGGTGGATGTTAGATATGTGGGCGTACATTTTGATACAACAAAACATGGTGAATGTTAGATATGTGGGCGTACATTTTGATACAACAAAACATGGTGAATGTTAGATATGTGGGCGTACATTTTGATACAACAAAACATGGTGAATGTTAGATATGTGGGCGTACATTTTGATACAACAAAACATGGTGAATGTTAGATATGTGGGCGTACATTTTGATACATGGTGAATGTTAGATATGTGGGCGTACATTTTGATACAACAAAACATGGTGAATGTTAAATATGTGGGCGTATATTTTGATGCAGCAAAACATGGTGAATGTTAGACATGTGGGCGTACATTTTGATACAACAAAACATGGTGAATGTTAGATATGTGGGCGTACATTTTGATACAGCAAAACATGGTGAATGTTAGATATGTGGGCGTACATTTTGATACAACAAAACATGGTGAATGTTAGATATGGAGGCGTACATTTTGATACAACAAAACATGGTGAATGTTAGATATGTGGGCGTACATTTTGAAACAACAAAACATGGTGAATGTTAGATATGTGGGCGTACATTTTGATACAACAAAACATGGTGAATGTTAGATATGTGGGCGTACATTTTGATACAACAAAACATGGTGAATGTTAGATATGGAGGCGTACATTTTGATACAACAAAACATGGTGAATGTTAAATATGTGGGCGTACATTTTGATACAACAAAACATGGTGAATGTTAGATATGTGGGCGTACATTTTGATACAACAAAACATGGTGAATGTTAGATATGTGGGCGTACATTTTGATACAACAAAACATGGTGAATGTTAGATATAGAGGCGTACATTTTGATACAACAAAACATGGTGGATGTTAGATATGTGGGCGTACATTTTGATACAACAAAACATGGTGAATGTTAGATATGTGGGCGTACATTTTGATACAACAAAACATGGTGAATGTTAGATATGTGGGCGTACATTTTGATACAACAAAACATGGTGAATGTTAGATATGTGGGCGTATATTTTGATACAACAAAACATGGTGAATGTTAGACATGTGGGCGTACATTTTGATACAACAAAACATGGTGAATGTTAGATATGTGGGCGTACATTTTGATACAGCAAAACATGGTGAATGTTAGATATGTGGGCGTACATTTTGATACAACAAAACATGGTGAATGTTAGATATGTGGGCGTACATTTTGATACAACAAAACATGGTGAATGTTAGATATGTGGGCGTACATTTTGATACAACAAAACATGGTGAATGTTAGATATGTGGGCGTACATTTTGATACAACAAAACATGGTGAATGTTAGATATGTGGGCGTACATTTTGATACAACAAAACATGGTGAATGTTAAATATGTGGGCGTACATTTTGATACAACAAAACATGGTGAATGTTAGATATGGAGGCGTACATTTTGATACAACAAAACATGGCGAATGTTAAATATGTGGGCGTACATTTTGATACAACAAAACATGGTGAATGTTAGATATGTGGGCGTACATTTTGATACAACAAAACATGGTGAATGTTAGATATGTGGGCGTACATTTTGATACAACAAAACATGGTGAATGTTAGATATAGAGGCGTACATTTTGATACAACAAAACATGGTGGATGTTAGATATGTGGGCGTACATTTTGATACAACAAAACATGGTGAATGTTAGATATAGAGGCGTACATTTTGATACAACAAAACATGGTGGATGTTAGATATGTGGGCGTACATTTTGATACAACAAAACATGGTGAATGTTAAATATGTGGGCGTATATTTTGATGCAACAAAACATGGTGAATGTTAGACATGTGGGCGTACATTTTGATACAACAAAACATGGTGAATGTTAGATATGTGGGCGTACATTTTGATACAGCAAAACATGGTGAATGTTAGATATGTGGGCGTACATTTTGATACAACAAAACATGGTGAATGTTAGATATGTGGGCGTACATTTTGATACAACAAAACATGGTGAATGTTAGATATGTGGGCGTACATTTTGATACAACAAAACATGGTGAATGTTAGATATGTGGGCGTACATTTTGATACAACAAAACATGGTGAATGTTAGACATAGAGGCGTACATTTTGATACAACAAAACATGGTGAATGTTAGATATGGAGGCGTACATTTTGATACAACAAAACATGGTGAATGTTAAATATGTGGGCGTATATTTTGATGCAGCAAAACATGGTGAATGTTAGACATGTGGGCGTACATTTTGATACAACAAAACATGGTGAATGTTAGATATGTGGGCGTACATTTTGATACAGCAAAACATGGTGAATGTTAGATATGTGGGCGTACATTTTGATACAACAAAACATGGTGAATGTTAGATATGGAGGCGTACATTTTGATACAACAAAACATGGTGAATGTTAGATATGTGGGCGTACATTTTGAAACAACAAAACATGGTGAATGTTAGATATGTGGGCGTACATTTTGATACAACAAAACATGGTGAATGTTAAATATGTGGGCGTACATTTTGATACAACAAAACATGGTGAATGTTAGATATGGAGGCGTACATTTTGATACAACAAAACATGGCGAATGTTAAATATGTGGGCGTACATTTTGATACAACAAAACATGGTGAATGTTAGATATGTGGGCGTACATTTTGATACAACAAAACATGGTGAATGTTAGATATGTGGGCGTACATTTTGATACAACAAAACATGGTGAATGTTAGATATAGAGGCGTACATTTTGATACAACAAAACATGGTGGATGTTAGATATGTGGGCGTACATTTTGATACAACAAAACATGGTGAATGTTAGATATAGAGGCGTACATTTTGATACAACAAAACATGGTGGATGTTAGATATGTGGGCGTACATTTTGATACAACAAAACATGGTGAATGTTAAATATGTGGGCGTATATTTTGATGCAACAAAACATGGTGAATGTTAGACATGTGGGCGTACATTTTGATACAACAAAACATGGTGAATGTTAGATATGTGGGCGTACATTTTGATACAGCAAAACATGGTGAATGTTAGATATGTGGGCGTACATTTTGATACAACAAAACATGGTGAATGTTAGATATGGAGGCGTACATTTTGATACAACAAAACATGGTGAATGTTAGATATGTGGGCGTACATTTTGAAACAACAAAACATGGTGAATGTTAGATATGTGGGCGTACATTTTGATACAACAAAACATGGTGAATGTTAAATATGTGGGCGTACATTTTGATACAACAAAACATGGTGAATGTTAGATATGGAGGCGTACATTTTGATACAACAAAACATGGCGAATGTTAAATATGTGGGCGTACATTTTGATACAACAAAACATGGTGAATGTTAGATATGTGGGCGTACATTTTGATACAACAAAACATGGTGAATGTTAGATATGTGGGCGTACATTTTGATACAACAAAACATGGTGAATGTTAGACATAGAGGCGTACATTTTGATACAACAAAACATGGTGGATGTTAGATATGTGGGCGTACATTTTGATACAACAAAACATGGTGAATGTTAGATATGTGGGCGTACATTTTGATACAACAAAACATGGTGAATGTTAGATATGTGGGCGTACATTTTGATACAACAAAACATGGTGAATGTTAGATATGTGGGCGTGCATTTTGATACAGCAAAACATGGTGAATGTTAGATATGTGGGCGTGCATTTTGATACAGCAAAACATGGTGAATGTTAGATATGTGGGCGTACATTTTGATACAACAAAACATGGTGGATGTTAGATATGTGGGCGTACATTTTGATACAACAAAACATGGTGAATGTTAAATATGTGGGCGTATATTTTGATGCAACAAAACATGGTGAATGTTAGACATGTGGGCGTACATTTTGATACAACAAAACATGGTGAATGTTAGATATGTGGGCGTACATTTTGATACAGCAAACCATGGTGAATGTTAGATATGTGGGCGTACATTTTGATACAACAAAACATGGTGAATGTTAGATATGGAGGCGTACATTTTGATACAACAAAACATGGTGAATGTTAAATATGTGGGCGTATATTTTGATGCAGCAAAACATGGTGAATGTTAGACATGTGGGCGTACATTTTGATACAACAAAACATGGTGAATGTTAGATATGTGGGCGTACATTTTGATACAGCAAAACATGGTGAATGTTAGATATGTGGGCGTACATTTTGATACAACAAAACATGGTGAATGTTAGATATGGAGGCGTACATTTTGATACAACAAAACATGGTGAATGTTAGATATGTGGGCGTACATTTTGAAACAACAAAACATGGTGAATGTTAGATATGTGGGCGTACATTTTGATACAACAAAACATGGTGAATGTTAAATATGTGGGCGTACATTTTGATACAACAAAACATGGTGAATGTTAGATATGGAGGCGTACATTTTGATACAACAAAACATGGCGAATGTTAAATATGTGGGCGTACATTTTGATACAACAAAACATGGTGAATGTTAGATATGTGGGCGTACATTTTGATACAACAAAACATGGTGAATGTTAGATATGTGGGCGTACATTTTGATACAACAAAACATGGTGAATGTTAGATATAGAGGCGTACATTTTGATACAACAAAACATGGTGGATGTTAGATATGTGGGCGTACATTTTGATACAACAAAACATGGTGAATGTTAGATATGTGGGCGTGCATTTTGATACAGCAAAACATGGTGAATGTTATATATGTGGGCGTGCATTTTGATACAACAAAACATGGTGAATGTTAGATATGTGGGCGTACATTTTGATACAACAAAACATGGTGAATGTTAGATATGTGGGCGTACATTTTGATACAACAAAACATGGTGAATGTTAGATATAGAGGCGTACATTTTGATACAACAAAACATGGTGGATGTTAGATATGTGGGCGTACATTTTGATACAACAAAACATGGTGAATGTTAGATATGTGGGCGTACATTTTGATACAACAAAACATGGTGAATGTTAGATATGTGGGCGTACATTTTGATACAACAAAACATGGTGAATGTTAGATATGTGGGCGTGCATTTTGATACAGCAAAACATGGTGAATGTTATATATGTGGGCGTGCATTTTGATACAGCAAAACATGGTGAATGTTAGATATGTGGGCGTACATTTTGATACAACAAAACATGGTGAATGTTAGATATGTGGGCGTACATTTTGATACAACAAAACATGGTGAATGTTAAATATGTGGGCGTATATTTTGATGCAACAAAACATGGTGAATGTTAGACATGTGGGCGTACATTTTGATACAACAAAACATGGTGAATGTTAGATATGTGGGCGTACATTTTGATACAGCAAACCATGGTGAATGTTAGATATGTGGGCGTACATTTTGATACAACAAAACATGGTGAATGTTAGATATGGAGGCGTACATTTTGATACAACAAAACATGGTGAATGTTAGATATGTGGGCGTACATTTTGATACAACAAAACATGGTGAATGTTAGATATGTGGGCGTACATTTTGATACAACAAAACATGGTGAATGTTAAATATGTGGGCGTACATTTTGATACAACAAAACATGGTGAATGTTAGATATGGAGGCGTACATTTTGATACAACAAAACATGGCGAATGTTAAATATGTGGGCGTAGGCGTACATTTTGATACAACAAAACATGGTGGATGTTAGATATGTGGGCGTACATTTTGATACAACAAAACATGGTGAATGTTAGATATGTGGGCGTACATTTTGATACAACAAAACATGGTGAATGTTAGATATGTGGGCGTACATTTTGATACAACAAAACATGGTGAATGTTAGATATGTGGGCGTGCATTTTGATACAGCAAAACATGGTGAATGTTAGATATGTGGGCGTACATTTTGATACAACAAAACATGGTGAATGTTAGATATGTGGGCGTACATTTTGATACAACAAAACATGGTGAATGTTAGATATGTGGGCGTACATTTTGATACAGCAAAACATGGTGAATGTTAGATATGTGGGCGTACATTTTGATACAACAAAACATGGTGAATGTTAGATATGCGGGCGTACATTTTGATACAACAAAACATGGTGAATGTTAGATATGGAGGCGTACATTTTGATACAACAAAACATGGTGAATGTTAAATATGTGGGCGTACATTTTGATACAACAAAACATGGTGAATGTTAGCTATGTGGGCGTACATTTTGATACAACAAAACATGGTGAATGTTAAATATGTGGGCGTACATTTTGATACAACAAAACATGGTGAATGTTAAATATGTGGGCGTATATTTTGATGCAACAAAACATGGTGAATGTTAGACATGTGGGCGTACATTTTGATACAACAAAACATGGTGAATGTTAGATATGTGGGCGTACATTTTGATACAGCAAAACATGGTGAATGTTAGATATGTGGGCGTACATTTTGATACAACAAAACATGGTGAATGTTAGATATGTGGGCGTACATTTTGATACCACAAAACAAGGTGAATGTTAGATATGTGGGCGTACATTTTGATACAACAAAACATGGTGAATGTTAGATATGAGTGCGTACATTTTGATACAACAAAACATGGTGAATATTAGATATGTGGGCGTACATTTTGATACAACAAAACATGGTGAATGTTAGATATGTGGGCGTACATTTTGATACAACAAAACATGGTGAATGTTAGATATGTGGGCGTACATTTTGATACAACAAAACATGGTGAATGTTAGATATGTGGGCGTACATTTTGAGACAGCAAAACATGGTGAATGTTAGATATGTGGGCGTACATTTTGATACAACAAAACATGGTGAATGTTAGATATGTGGGCGTACATTTTGATACAACAAAACATGGTGAATGTTAGATATGTGGGCGTACACTTTGATACAGCAAAGCATGGTGAATGTTAGATATGTGGGCGTACATTTTGATACAACAAAACATGGTGAATGTTAGATATGCGGGCGTACATTTTGATACAACAAAACATGGTGAATGTTAGATATGGAGGCGTACATTTTGATACAACAAACCATGGTGAATGTTAAATATGTGGGCGTACATTTTGATACAACAAAACATGGTGAATGTTAGATATAGAGACGTACATTTTGATACAACAAAACATGGTGGATGTTAGATATGTGGGCGTACATTTTTATACAACAAAACATGGTGAATATTAGATATGTGGGCGTACATTTTGATACAACAAAACATGGTGAATGTTAAATATGTGGGCGTACATTTTGATACAACAAAACATGGTGAATGTTAGATATGGAGGCGTACATTTTGATACAACAAAACATGGCGAATGTTAAATATGTGGGCGTACATTTTGATACAACAAAACATGGTGAATGTTAGATATGTGGGCGTACATTTTGATACAACAAAACATGGTGAATGTTAGATATGTGGGCGTACATTTTGATACAACAAAACATGGTGAATGTTAGATATAGAGGCGTACATTTTGATACAACAAAACATGGTGGATGTTAGATATGTGGGCGTACATTTTGATACAACAAAACATGGTGAATATTAGATATGTGGGCGTACATTTTGATACAACAAAACATGGTGAATGTTAGATATGTGGGCGTACATTTTGATACAACAAAACATGGTGAATGTTAGATATGTGGGCGTACATTTTGATTCAACAAAACATGGTGAATGTTAGATATGTGGGCGTACATTTTGATACAGCAAAACATGGTGAATGTTAGATATGTGGGCGTACATTTTGATACAACAAAACATGGTGAATGTTAGATATGTGGGCGTACATTTTGATACAACAAAACATGGTGAATGTTAGATATGTGGGCGTACACTTTGATACAGCAAAACATGGTGAATGTTAGATATGTGGGCGTACATTTTGATACAACAAAACATGGTGAATGTTAGATATGGAGGCGTACATTTTGATACAACAAACCATGGTGAATGTTAGATATGTGGGCGTACATTTTGATACAACAAAACATGGTGAATGTTAGATATGTGGGCGTACACTTTGATACAGCAAAACATGGTGAATGTTAGATATGTGGGCGTACATTTTGATACAACAAAACATGGTGAATGTTAGATATGCGGGCGTACATTTTGATACAACAAAACATGGTGAATGTTAGATATAGAGACGTACATTTTGATACAACAAAACATGGTGGATGTTAGATATGTGGGCGTACATTTTTATACAACAAAACATGGTGAATATTAGATATGTGGGCGTACATTTTGATACAACAAAACATGGTGAATGTTAGATATGTGGGCGTACATTTTGATACAGCAAAACATGGTGAATGTTAGATATGTTGGCGTACATTTTGATACAACAAAACATGGTGAATGTTAGATATGTGGGCGTACATTTTGATACAACAAAACATGGTGAATGTTAGATATGTGGGCGTACATTTTGATACAGCAAAACATGGTGAATGTTAGATATGTGGGCGTACATTTTGATACAACAAAACATGGTGAATGTTAGATATGCAGGCGTACATTTTGATACAACAAAACATGGTGAATGTTAGATATGTGGGCGTACATTTTGATACAACAAAACATGGTGAATGTTAGATATGTGGGCGTACATTTTGATACAACAAAACATGGTGAATGTTAAATATGTGGGCGTATAATTTGATGCAACAAAACATGGTGAATGTTAGACATGTGGGCGTACATTTTGATACAACAAAACATGGTGAATGTTAGATATGTGGGCGTACATTTTGATACAGCAAAACATGGTGAATGTTAGATATGTGGGCGTATAATTTGATGCAACAAAACATGGTGAATGTTAGATATGGAGGCGTACATTTTGATACAACAAAACATGGTGAATGTTAGATATGTGGGCGTACATTTTGAAACAACAAAACATGGTGAATGTTAGATATGTGGGCGTACCTTTTGAAACAACAAAACATGGTGAATGTTAGATATGTGGGCGTACATTTTGATACAACAAAACATGGTGAATGTTAGATATGTGGGCGTACATTTTGATACAGCAAAACATGGTGAATGTTAGATATGTTGGCGTACATTTTGATACAACAAAACATGGTGAATGTTAGATATGTGGGCGTACATTTTGATACAACAAAACATGGTGAATGTTAGATATGTGGGCGTACATTTTGATACAGCAAAACATGGTGAATGTTAGATATGTGGGCGTACATTTTGATACAACAAAACATGGTGAATGTTAGATATGCAGGCGTACATTTTGATACAACAAAACATGGTGAATGTTAGATATGGAGGCGTACATTTTGATACAACAAAACATGGTGAATGTTAAATATGTGGGCGTACATTTTGATACAACAAAACATGGTGAATGTTAGATATGTGGGCGTACATTTTGATACAACAAAACATGGTGAATGTTAAATATGTGGGCGTATAATTTGATGCAACAAAACATGGTGAATGTTAGACATGTGGGCGTACATTTTGATACAACAAAACATGGTGAATGTTAGATATGTGGGCGTACATTTTGATACAGCAAAACATGGTGAATGTTAGATATGTGGGCGTATAATTTGATGCAACAAAACATGGTGAATGTTAGATATGGAGGCGTACATTTTGATACAACAAAACATGGTGAATGTTAGATATGTGGGCGTACATTTTGAAACAACAAAACATGGTGAATGTTAGATATGTGGGCGTACCTTTTGAAACAACAAAACATGGTGAATGTTAGATATGTGGGCGTACATTTTGATACAACAAAACATGGTGAATGTTAGATATGTGGGCGTATAATTTGATGCAACAAAACATGGTGAATGTTAGATATGGAGGCGTACATTTTGATACAACAAAACATGGTGAATGTTAGATATGTGGGCGTACATTTTGAAACAACAAAACATGGTGAATGTTAGATATGTGGGCGTACCTTTTGAAACAACAAAACATGGTGAATGTTAGATATGTGGGCGTACATTTTGATACAACAAAACATGGTGAATGTTAAATATGTGGGCGTACATTTTGATACAACAAAACATGGTGAATGTTAGATATGGAGGCGTACATTTTGATACAACAAAACATGGCGAATGTTAAATATGTGGGCGTACATTTTGATACAACAAAACATGGTGAATGTTAGATATGTGGGCGTACATTTTGATACAACAAAACATGGTGAATGTTAGATATAGAGGCGTACATTTTGATACAACAAAACATGGTTAATGTTAGATATAGAGGCGTACATTTTGATACAACAAAACATGGTGGATGTTAGATATGTGGGCGTACATTTTGATACAACAAAACATGGTGAATATTAGATATGTGGGCGTACATTTTGATACAACAAAACATGGTGAATGTTAGATATGTGGGCGTACATTTTGATACAACAAAACATGGTGAATGTTAGATATGTGGGCGTACATTTTGATACAACAAAACATGGTGAATGTTAGATATGTGGGCGTACATTTTGATACAGCAAAACATGGTGAATGTTAGATATGTTGGCGTACATTTTGATACAACAAAACATGGTGAATGTTAGATATGTGGGCGTACATTTTGATACAACAAAACATGGTGAATGTTAGATATGTGGGCGTACATTTTGATACAGCAAAACATGGTGAATGTTAGATATGTGGGCGTACATTTTGATACAACAAAACATGGTGAATGTTAGATATGCAGGCGTACATTTTGATACAACAAAACATGGTGAATGTTAGATATGGAGGCGTACATTTTGATACAACAAAACATGGTGAATGTTAAATATGTGGGCGTACATTTTGATACAACAAAACATGGTGAATGTTAGATATGTGGGCGTACATTTTGATACAACAAAACATGGTGAATGTTAAATATGTGGGCGTATAATTTGATGCAACAAAACATGGTGAATCTTAGACATGTGGGCGTACATTTTGATACAACAAAACATGGTGAATGTTAGATATGTGGGCGTACATTTTGATACAGCAAAACATGGTGAATGTTAGATATGTGGGCCTATAATTTGATGCAACAAAACATGGTGAATGTTAGATATGGAGGCGTACATTTTGATACAACAAAACATGGTGAATGTTAGATATGTGGGCGTACATTTTGAAACAACAAAACATGGTGAATGTTAGATATGTGGGCGTACCTTTTGAAACAACAAAACATGGTGAATGTTAGATATGTGGGCGTACATTTTGATACAACAAAACATGGTGAATGTTAAATATGTGGGCGTACATTTTGATACAACAAAACATGGTGAATGTTAGATATGGAGGCGTACATTTTGATACAACAAAACATGGCGAATGTTAAATATGTGGGCGTACATTTTGATACAACAAAACATGGTGAATGTTAGATATGTGGGCGTACATTTTGATACAACAAAACATGGTGAATGTTAGATATAGAGGCGTACATTTTGATACAACAAAACATGGTTAATGTTAGATATAGAGGCGTACATTTTGATACAACAAAACATGGTGGATGTTAGATATGTGGGCGTACATTTTGATACAACAAAACATGGTGAATATTAGATATGTGGGCGTACATTTTGATACAACAAAACATGGTGAATGTTAGATATGTGGGCGTACATTTTGATACAACAAAACATGGTGAATGTTAGATATGTGGGCGTACATTTTGATACAACAAAACATGGTGAATGTTAGATATGTGGGCGTACATTTTGATACAGCAAAACATGGTGAATGTTAGATATGTGGGCGTACATTTTGATACAACAAAACATGGTGAATGTTAGATATGTGGGCGTACATTTTGATACAACAAAACATGGTGAATGTTAGATATGTGGGCGTACATTTTGATACAGCAAAACATGGTGAATGTTAGATATGTGGGCGTACATTTTGATACAACAAAACATGGTGAATGTTAGATATGCGGGCGTACATTTTGATACAACAAAACATGGTGAATGTTAGATATGGAGGCGTACATTTTGATACAACAAAACATGGTGAATGTTAAATATGTGGGCGTACATTTTGATACAACAAAACATGGTGAATGTTAGATATGTGGGCGTACATTGTGATACAACAAAACATGGTGAATGTTAAATATGTGGGCGTATATTTTGATACAACAAAACATGGTGAATGTTAAATATGTGGGCGTATATTTTGATGCAACAAAACATGGTGAATGTTAGACATGTGGGCGTACATTTTGATACAACAAAACATGGTGAATGTTAGATATGTGGGCGTACATTTTGATACAGCAAAATATGGTGAATGTTAGATATGTAGGCGTACATTTTGATACAACAAAACATGGTGAATGTTAGATATGTGGGCGTACATTTTGATACAACAAAACATGGTGAATGTTAGATATGTGGGCGTACATTTTGATACAACAAAACATGGTGAATGTTAGATATGAGGGCGTAAATTTTGATACAACAAAAAATGGTGAAAGTTAAATATGTGGGCGTACATTTTGATACAACAAAACATGGTGAATGTTAGATATGTGGGCGTACAATTTGATACAACAAAACATGGTGAATGTTAAATATGTGGGCGTACATTTTGATACAACAAAACATGGTGAATGTTAGATATGGAGGCGTACATGTTGATACAACAAAACATGGCGAATGTTAAATATGTGGGCGTACATTTTGATACAACAAAACATGGTGAATGTTAGATATGTGGGCGTACATTTTGATACAACAAAACATGGTGAATGTTAGATATGTGGGCGTACATTTTGATACAACAAAACATGGTGAATGTTAGATTTAGAGGCGTACATTTTGATACAACAAAACATGGTGGATGTTAGATATGTGGGCGTACATTTTGATACAACAAAACATGGTGAATATTAGATATGTGGGCGTACATTTTGATACAACAAAACATGGTGAATGTTAGATATGTGGGCGTACATTTTGATACAACAAAACATGGTGAATGTTAGATATGTGGGCGTACATTTTGATACAACAAAACATGGTGAATGTTAGATATGTGGGCGTACATTTTGATACAGCAAAACATGGTGAATGTTAAATATGTGGGCGTAAATTTTGATACAACAAAACATGGTGAATGTTAGATATGGAGGCGTACATTTTGATACAACAAAACATGGTGAATGTTAGATATGTGGGCGTACATTTTGATACAACAAAACATGGTGAATGTTAGATATGTGGGCGTACATTTTGATACAACAAAACATGGTGAATGTTAGATATGTGGGCGTACATTTTGATACAACAAAACATGGTGAATGTTAGATATGTGGGCGTACAATTTGATACAACAAAACATGGTGAATGTTAGATATGTGGGCGTACATTTTGATACAGCATAACATGGTGAATGTTAAATATGTGGGCGTACATTTTGATACAACAAAACATGGTGAATGTTAGATATGGAGGCGTACATTTTGATACAACAAAACATGGTGAATGTTAGATATGTGGGCGTACATTTTGATACAACAAAACATGGTGAATGTTAAATATGTGGGCGTACATTTTGATACAACAAAACATGGTGAATGTTAGATATGGAGGCGTACATTTTGATACAACAAAACATGGCGAATGTTAAATATGTGGGCGTACATTTTGATACAACAAAACATGGTGAATGTTAGATATGTGGGCGTACATTTTGATACAACAAAACATGGTGAATGTTAGATATGTGGGCGTACATTTTGATACAACAAAACATGGTGAATGTTAGATATAGAGGCGTACATTTTGATACAACAAAACATGGTGGATGTTAGATATGTGGGCGTACATTTTGATACAACAAAACATGGTGAATATTAGATATGTGGGCGTACATTTTGATACAACAAAACATGGTGAATGTTAGATATGTGGGCGTACATTTTGATACAACAAAACATGGTGAATGTTAGATATGTGGGCGTACATTTTGATACAACAAAACATGGTGAATGTTAGATATGTGGGCGTACATTTTGATACAGCAAAACATGGTGAATGTTAGATATGTGGGCGTACATTTTGATACAACAAAACATGGTGAATGTTAGATATGTGGGCGTACATTTTGATACAACAAAACATGGTGAATGTTAGATATGTGGGCGTACATTTTGATACAGCAAAACATGGTGAATGTTAGATATGTGGGCGTACATTTTGATACAACAAAACATGGTGAATGTTAGATATGCGGGCGTACATTTTGATACAACAAAACATGGTGAATGTTAGATATGGAGGCGTACATTTTGATACAACAAAACATGGTGAATGTTAAATATGTGGGCGTACATTTTGATACAACAAAACATGGTGAATGTTAGATATGTGGGCGTACATTTTGATACAACAAAACATGGTGAATGTTAAATATGTGGGCGTATATTTTGATACAACAAAACATGGTGAATGTTAAATATGTGGGCGTATATTTTGATGCAACAAAACATGGTGAATGTTAGACATGTGGGCGTACATTTTGATACAACAAAACATGGTGAATGTTAGATATGTGGGCGTACATTTTGATACAGCAAAATATGGTGAATGTTAGATATGTAGGCGTACATTTTGATACAACAAAACATGGTGAATGTTAGATATGTGGGCGTACATTTTGATACAACAAAACATGGTGAATATTAGATATGTGGGCGTACATTTTGATACAACAAAACATGGTGAATGTTAGATATGAGGGCGTAAATTTTGATACAACAAAAAATGGTGAAAGTTAAATATGTGGGCGTACATTTTGATACAACAAAACATGGTGAATGTTAGATATGTGGGCGTACAATTTGATACAACAAAACATGGTGAATGTTAAATATGTGGGCGTACATTTTGATACAACAAAACATGGTGAATGTTAGATATGGAGGCGTACATGTTGATACAACAAAACATGGCGAATGTTAAATATGTGGGCGTACATTTTGATACAACAAAACATGGTGAATGTTAGATATGTGGGCGTACATTTTGATACAACAAAACATGGTGAATGTTAGATATGTGGGCGTACATTTTGATACAACAAAACATGGTGAATGTTAGATTTAGAGGCGTACATTTTGATACAACAAAACATGGTGGATGTTAGATATGTGGGCGTACATTTTGATACAACAAAACATGGTGAATATTAGATATGTGGGCGTACATTTTGATACAACAAAACATGGTGAATGTTAGATATGTGGGCGTACATTTTGATACAACAAAACATGGTGAATGTTAGATATGTGGGCGTACATTTTGATACAACAAAACATGGTGAATGTTAGATATGTGGGCGTACATTTTGATACAGCAAAACATGGTGAATGTTAAATATGTGGGCGTAAATTTTGATACAACAAAACATGGTGAATGTTAGATATGGAGGCGTACATTTTGATACAACAAAACATGGTGAATGTTAGATATGTGGGCGTACATTTTGATACAACAAAACATGGTGAATGTTAGATATGTGGGCGTACATTTTGATACAACAAAACATGGTGAATGTTAGATTTGTGGGCGTACATTTTGATACAGCAAAACATGGTGAATGTTAGACATGTGGTCGTACATTTTGATACAACAAAACATGGTGAATGTTAGATATGTGGGCGTACATTTTGATACAACAAAACATGGTGAATGTTAAATATGTGGGCGTACATTTTGATACAACAAAACATGGTGAATGTTAGATATGGAGGCGTACATTTTGATACAACAAAACATGGTGAATGTTAGATATGTGGGCGTACATTTTGATACAACAAAACATGGTGAATGTTAGATATGGGGGCGTAAATTTTGATACAACAAAACATGGTGAATGTTAGATATGTGGGCGTACATTTTGATACAACAAAACATGGTGAATGTTAGATATGGGGGCGTAAATTTTGATACAACAAAACATGGTGAATGTTTAATATGTGGGCGTACATTTTGATACAACAAAACATGGTGAATGTTAGATATGTGGGCGTACAATTTGATACAACAAAACATGGTGAATGTTAGATATGTGGGCGTACATTTTGATACAGCATAACATGGTGAATGTTAAATATGTGGGCGTACATTTTGATACAACAAAACATGGTGAATGTTAGATATGGAGGCGTACATTTTGATACAACAAAACATGGTGAATGTTAGATATGGGGGCGTACATTTTGATACAACAAAACATGGTGAATGTTAAATATGTGGGCGTACATTTTGATACAACAAAACATGGTGAATGTTAGATATGGAGGCGTACATTTTGATACAACAAAACATGGCGAATGTTAAATATGTGGGCGTACATTTTGATACAACAAAACATGGTGAATGTTAGATATGTGGGCGTACATTTTGATACAACAAAACATGGTGAATGTTAGATATGTGGGCGTACATTTTGATACAACAAAACATGGTGAATGTTAGATATAGAGGCGTACATTTTGATACAACAAAACATGGTGGATGTTAGATATGTGGGCGTACATTTTGATACAACAAAACATGGTGAATGTTAGATATGTGGGCGTACATTTTGATACAACAAAACATGGTGAATGTTAGATATGTGGGCGTACATTTTGATACAACAAAACATGGTGAATGTTAGATATGTGGGCGTACATTTTGATACAACAAAACATGGTGAATGTTAGATATGTGGGCGTACATTTTGATACAACAAAACATGGTGAATGTTAGATATGTGGGCGTACATTTTGATACAGCAAAACATGGTGAATGTTAGATATGTGGGCGTACATTTTGATACAACAAAACATGGTGAATGTTAGATATGCGGGCGTACATTTTGATACAACAAAACATGGTGAATGTTAGATATGGAGGCGTACATTTTGATACAACAAAACATGGTGAATGTTAGATATGTGGGCGTACATTTTGATACAACAAAACATGGTGAATGTTAGATATGTGGGCGTACATTTTGATACAACAAAACATGGTGAATGTTAAATATGTGGGCGTACATTTTGATACAACAAAACATGGTGAATGTTAGACATGTGGGCGTACATTTTGATACAACAAAACATGGTGAATGTTAGATATGTGGGCGTACATTTTGATACAACAAAACATGGTGAATGTTAGATATGTGGGCGTACATTTTGATACAACAAAACATGGTGAATGTTAGATATGTGGGCGTACATTTTGATACAACAAAACATGGTGAATGTTAGATATGTGGGCGTACATTTTGATACAACAAAACATGGTGAATGTTAGATATGTGGGCGTACATTTTGATACAACAAAACATGGTGAATGTTAGATATGTGGGCGTACATTTTGATACAACAAAACATGGTGAATGTTAGATATGTGGGCGTACATTTTGATACAACAAAACATGGTGAATGTTAGATATGTGGGCGTACATTTTGATACAACAAAACATGGTGAATGTAAAATATGTGGGCGTACATTTTGATACAACAAAACATGGTGAATGTTAGATATGGAGGCGTACATTTTGATACAACAAAACATGGCGAATGTTAAATATGTGGGCGTACATTTTGATACAACAAAACATGGTGAATGTTAGATATGTGGGCGTACATTTTGATACAACAAAACATGGTGAATGTTAGATATGGAGGCGTACATTTTGATACAACAAAACATGGTGAATGTTAGATATAGAGGCGTACATTTTGATACAACAAAACATGGTGAATGTTAGATATAGAGGCGTACATTTTGATACAACAAAACATGGTGGATGTTAGATATGTGGGCGTACATTTTGATACAACAAAACATGGTGAATATTAGATATGTGGGCGTACATTTTGATACAACAAAACATGGTGAATGTTAGATATGTGGGCGTACATTTTGATACAACAAAACATGGTGAATGTTAGATATGTGGGCGTACATTTTGATACAACAAAACATGGTGAATGTTAGATATGTGGGCGTACATTTTGATACAGCAAAACATGGTGAATGTTAGATATGTGGGCGTACATTTTGATACAACAAAACATGGTGAATGTTAGATATGTGGGCGTACATTTTGATACAACAAAACATGGTGAATGTTAGATATGTGGGCGTACATTTTGATACAGCAAAACATGGTGAATGTTAGATATGTGGGCGTACATTTTGATACAACAAAACATGGTGAATGTTAGATATGCGGGCGTACATTTTGATACAACAAAACATGGTGAATGTTAGATATGGAGGCGTACATTTTGATACAACAAAACATGGTGAATGTTAAATATGTGGGCGTACATTTTGATACAACAAAACATGGTGAATGTTAGATATGTGGGCGTACATTTTGATACAACAAAACATGGTGAATGTTAAATATGTGGGCGTATATTTTGATACAACAAAACATGGTGAATGTTAAATATGTGGGCGTACATTTTGATACAACAAAACATGGTGAATGTTAGATATGTGGGCGTACATTTTGATACAACAAAACATGGTGAATGTTAGATATGTGGGCGTACATTTTGATACAACAAAACATGGTGAATGTTAGATATGTAGGCGTACATTTTGATACAACAAAACATGGTGAATGTTAGATATGTGGGCGTACATTTTGATACAACAAAACATGGTGAATGTTAGATATGTGGGCGTACATTTTGATACAACAAAACATGGTGAATGTTAGATATGTGGGCGTACATTTTGATACAACAAAACATGGTGAATGTTAGATATGTGGGCGTACATTTTGATACAACAAAACATGGTGAATGTTAGATATGTGGGCGTACATTTTGATACAACAAAACATGGTGAATGTTAGATATGGAGGCGTACATTTTGATACAACAAAACATGGTGAATGTTAGATATGGAGGCGTACATTTTGATACAACAAAACATGGTGAATGTTAGATATGTGGGCGTACATTTTGATACAACAAAACATGGTGAATGTTAGATATGTGGGCGTACATTTTGATACAACAAAACATGGTGAATGTTAGATATGTGGGCGTACATTTTGATACAACAAAACATGGTGAATGTTAGATATGGAGGCGTACATTTTGATACAACAAAACATGGTGAATGTTAAATATGTGGGCGTACATTTTGATACAACAAAACATGGTGAATGTTAGATATGTGGGCGTACATTTTGATACAACAAAACATGGTGAATGTTAGATATGTGGGCGTACATTTTGATACAACAAAACATGGTGAATGTTAGATATGTGGGCGTACATTTTGATACAACAAAACATGGTGAATGTTAGATATGTGGGCGTACATTTTGATACAACAAAACATGGTGAATGTTAGATATAGAGGCGTACATTTTGATACAACAAAACATGGTGGATGTTAGATATGTGGGCGTACATTTTGATACAACAAAACATGGTGAATGTTAGATATGTGGGCGTACATTTTGATACAACAAAACATGGTGAATGTTAGATATGTGGGCGTACATTTTGATACAACAAAACATGGTGAATGTTAGATATGTGGGCGTACATTTTGATACAACAAAACATGGTGAATGTTAGATATGTGGGCGTACATTTTGATACAACAAAACATGGTGAATGTTAGATATGTGGGCGTGCAACAAAACAATGTGAATGTTAGATCTGTGGGTCTACATGGTGAATGTTAGATATGTGGGCGTACATTTCAATAACGTGTAACTAAGACACAATAGTGGAAACCTCAGATGTACATTTCGATATCAAAGATTTGTACCTGTCAAATCCTTACAACATTGTACATCTAAACCTATCCCATCTCGCCATTATCATATGTATTCGGTACTTTCCCTGTTTCGGAGAGAAACACATTCATATAAGCAAAGTGCTTTAGAGACAAGTGAGCTTTTGAAGCATTTCCATCGCCTGGTACTATATCATTTCAGACTACAGCATTTAACAACTGTTTCGAAAATGTTCCATCCTCTGACCCAGCCCATTCCTCAAGTCTTGGCAGAATTGGTTTCAGTTGTAACAATTGTCCCACACATATATACCTTGATCGACCATGCTGCATAAATGAATCATGGTATGGTGTCAGCCTTTCCATGGCGCGATCTTACTTGGCGAATGGATATGTCCGCTCGGTGTTCCGCATTGTACACGTGCTTGTTCTGTTATAAAGAATAATTAAACACATTTCCTTTGCCCCAAGACATAGATATGTTGGATAATCTGGCATTGCGTTCATGTGTTCAAAGAATGGCGTTAGAGTTAGAAAGTTGTTCGAAGTAGCCCATGCACCTATCTTTCCATGCTTATAAAATGAAGACACGGTATCGCATCCAATGAATGAAGGATGGAATTGGACTGCATTTGTTCTATATACACCAATAGCCTGCGATATCCTATGGGCCGCAATATATCGCCGATGTTTCCCCGTCCCAAACTGCAACCACAATTCCTCATTTACCAACCGAGTGTACAACCGATATACGAAGACATGTGAAGGACTCTGTCATAGGATACCCACATTCCCAATTGGCATGAGCTGTCTAGAAGTTCTCTTTTCCGTATGTGTTTGGGAAGGAGGAGCCCACTATAAATAGGAAATAGCGTTTCCTGCTTTCTTGTATGACGAACTTACTGTGATAATGGTTGGTCTCTTTTATACGTAATAGTGTTATAAGCAACTATCTGGGAAGCTACACGGGCACCAATTATTGATTGATGAACGTTTTGTTCTTTGATGCTGGGCGCTTCTTGTAGCATCCGAACTTGGGCTAGCAAGGCAGTGGAGAGCTATGACAGTCCGACGTAAATATACCATTGGAATCACGAGTGGATGACCTTAAATAAAACAGTTCCTTTCCTAGAACATGGGCAGCCATGGCGAGAGACAGAGCATCAGTACCACTATCATGGTCGCAGGCTCTGTGCATATATGCCGATATCAGATTCGAAGACACGCATAGCATCCCTTCCTTTGCTATGCGCTTTTAGATCTGGTACATTAAGCAAAATTCGCTCCTTCAAATCTGTAGAATCAACACGTATGTCAACGTTCATACCCAGCTGCAAAGGTTGTGACGTATATAAGGTTAGAAGATCCGACAGTTTAAATATGGGGCAATGGTTGAGTCTTGGCATGCATCTTCAATATGTGAAACCAGCTTAGCTAAGGCAATACTATGACTACCAATTGCACCTTCGTCAGCACCCCACCTCCGCCCGCACCACCTCCATCCACCACATCTGATCTATTTCCCTTGCCCGGTTATAAATCTCAGCAAGGCAATTGGGATGATATTTTGCCTCAATCATCATCATCATCATCATCATCATCATCATCATCATCATCATCATCATCAATGCCTTGACTGATCGACGTACATCCAAACCGGATGGCATGACTAATGAACAACTGAAATACGCAAGTGACATTATCTCAAAACTGATCACGCACCTAATCAAATCATGTTTTATGCACCACCTTCCGATCGATGCTGTAGGCCAAGACACGCTTATCACATTACCCAAGCCGAAGAAGTCACCTGGCTCTCAGCCAATCTGCGGACCATTGTGCAAACGGAAAATCAAATCCAATGTGTCTCTATGCCACATCCAAGACAATATCGATGACTTCACCGGATGCCAAGTGGTTTTAAATGTTGATGCAGCAGCGCATACATATTGTATACGTATGCTTTTGTCAGGAGTCATGTCCAAACATTGGGATTTCCACAATATCTGCATTGACATATCAAGAGCCTTCGACACAATTAAATGCGCAAGGATCATAGATGGTATACTGCCAGGCCAGTAATCGTCAATGATCGGTATTAATACTCCAGAGAGGAGATTTGTTAGAGCTTGCGGGTAGCCAGTATTGTCAGTGGTGGAGTCAATCAGCCACTTATATTAAAATGGCACGTGACGATTAATTCGTTCCACGCCGAAAGAAAATGGATATTTAAAGTTTGGCAATGGGAAGCCTATGAGTGCTATCCCTTTTTATTCATTAGCAAATTAAATTTTAGCATTTTTGGCATAGCTACATATAGCTTAGTTATGGTACAGAGACAGGTTGTTTTAGCTTCACGAGTCTTACCTTGCATTGTTCGGAATCTGTACAAGTTACCTTTTTTAATAAAAAATGTCCGGTCATCTAGTCTCCGGTATTGTTCCATCCTGTTTATGTTCTGAAGAGAAAGCACGTTTTATATCTCAGATTTCACTCGTTAATGTAATTGATTTGGAAGCCTTAGCAAAATCAAATATGTAGATCGAGAAAAACACACTTTCCTAAAACAAAACCCCAGTTTGTCTCGGCTAAAGCTGACAAGTCTCGTATAAAACGTCGGGAACAAACATTAAGTGTGCATGACTAGATAGCACAATGAGGCAGGCACGCCAACACTAATTTGCGATGTCTGTCCGTTCATATGTTCATCCGCTCATCTGTCCGTCTATCCATCCATCCATCCACCCATCCACTCACCCAACCATCGTCGGTTGTGGGTTCGATTCCCTGTCATTGCCAAAATACCATAATGGCACAACTACTTGTATAACTAAGTACAATGGCTGTAAAATGCATGGTCCATGTGTGGTATGTGTACAGGCGACGTACTGTGTGACCATCTTTGCGCACAAATCACTAACTGGCTAGCCAGTTATAGTAATTATGGTCAGGATCAGCTACTACAAAATTCGACTATGTATCAGAAACTCACATCGTGAAACCCTCACCGACAAAGTAAGACTTTGTTTTGTGGCGTTGGTGTGGTGGAAGAGTTTGTGGGCTATGATGCTATGCGCTTTCGTTGGTTGTGGGTCCGATTCCCTATCAATGATATTTGTAGCAGCATATAACTAGTTGCTTCAAGATGGCTTTCCGTATCTTCATTGATACATCTGTACAATATGGGTGTGGGATACTAATAGCGGATAAAACTAAGATTTCTTATACAATGTTAATTCAAGAATCTCGTTTCCCAGCCAATCATATGCCGCCATAATCAGCTATGACACATGCAGGCTCACGTCATAATAAGCTATGCCATGAATGGCCAGACATAGTCCATCATAAATGCGTAATAGTCTAGCAAGTTGTAGGAAGTGTATGTCTTTAATATTACTATTAGGTCACATCCTGTTGAATAATTTAAAATTAAAATAACACACAGTCAAAATTGTTTCAAAATATTCAGCACCGTGCCTGTATAGTTTTCTAGAAATTGAGATTTAGAGAGTGCACCGATCGATTTATCCCAACACGGACAAAGCGTGGGAGGAGCTTAGCTAGAAATGGGCGGGGCGTAGCTAAAACTAGATTCCGCCATTGTTCATGCCAATCTTGATGCAGAAAGTAGAATATTGTTGTTAAAATATTTGAACTATCGTAAATCTTCAAGAGTTCTGTGGAAGAGCCTCGTAATACCCGCCGCCATGGCTGTATAGGGACACCTAATCTCAGATATATTACCGAGGCTGTCGTCTGGTCACATCTTGAAATTGTTCAACCACTCACATTGAAAATCTACCGATTGAACTACAGACGTGACAGTTGTATGTAATTCTGCCAGAAGATTGCATATTTTATAGATACTCGTCTGTTATATTTCCGGTCTGTTTCCCTTATCGCCTATCTTGGATTACAATATATTTGGCGAGGAGGGCATTCGTGAGTGATTCCGCGTCTTTTGTTGTTGATGGCATGATGATAGGGGTCGTGCCAGCCGTTGGACATAATGTCTATTACGGCTGACTGTAATTGAGTCAAACATGTCTATTATAAACCAGCCGAGTGAATTTGGTATCATGTTTATGCTAATCGACGAAGGATGTGTTAAACTCGTATGGAGGTATACAGAAAATGTAATTTACATCCCAGACACGCGATGGCCATTCTGCCTTAGTTTAGGTTTATGAGTAGAATCTTCATGAAGGAAAATGGAACTGCTGCTGTAGGCTATGCCATGGAGGCATCAGTATGACACGTAAGACAACGGCTGTGTGAAGTATATTATCGGCTGATAATATGTGCTGTCAGCTAAAAGCAAGGCATTTATTGTTTCACTGAGATTATTCACTAAGATGAAACTTTGATTACCTATTCAATGCATTTTCCTATGATGGCAATAACAGCTGTTTTCTAAGATGGCCGATATTGTACCAATGAAAATCCAGAATATATGGTATAATGCCTATGATGATTGGATATTATGTCATCTCTCGCTCCCTCACGCATACTCTCTCTCTCTCTCTCTCTCTCTCTCTCACCCCCTCTCCCATCCTCTCGCTCTCCCCCCTCCCCCCCCCCTCTCTCCCACCCCCCCCCCCCTCTCCCCCTCTCTCTCTCTCTTTCTCTCTCTTCTCTCTCTCTCTCACTATCTCTCTCCCACTCCCACTCTCTCTCGCTCTCTCTCTCTCTCTATCTCTCTCTCTCTCTCTCTCTCTCGCTCTCTCTCTCACCCCCTCTCCCATCCTCTCGCTCTCCCCGCCCCCCGCCCCTCTCTCCCCTCCCCCTCCCCCCCTCTCTCTCTCTCTTTCTCTCTTTTCTCTCTCTCTCTCTCACTATCTCTCTCCCACTCTCACTCTCTCTCTCTCTCTCTCTCTCTCTCTCCCTCTCTCTCTCCCACTCTCTCTCTCGCTCTCTCTCTCTCTCTTTCTCTCTCTCTCTCTCTCTCTCCCTCTCTCTCTCTCTCTCTCTCTCTCTCTCTAGAGAGGGAGATAGAGGGAGAGAGAGAGAGAAGGATGGAGAGAGAGAAAGAGCGAGAGAGGGAGAGGTGAGAGAGAAGACGACAGAGAGGGAGGGAAGGGTGGGAGGGAAGATAGTTATCATGGAACACCCGTTTGGAAAACAACTGAGAGCAACACATCAATGAGTTTATATAAATATACGGTCAAACCTGTAGCATCACGGGTTTGCTACAAAGAATTATTTTTCTTAAGCACATCTTAAATCTTCAAAATTATGTTTTGTGAGATGAACACAGGAATGGTATATACCTATCTGATGACCTCTCCTGTTCCTCGTTCCGATCATAAAGAATGGTCATCTCAATTCCGGCCATACAGCTGCTTGATATTGAGGAGATTAATGTCTCAAGTTTTTGCATTGCCATATCTCTTGTTAGAGGAGAGTCCCTATAATCTTAAAAGTGACATAAATAATCGCATTAACGTGTCTATGAGGATAAAAAATCTAGAATATTAATCAAATATGGTTTCTCATTAAGAAAGATCTATATGAATGATAATAAGACATGAATATCAAAACATCACAGACACTATTATGTGGCCAGGCATTGTGTAAATAGCACGAAATGTTTTGACACCAGTAGGAGCTTAGTGCCAGATTAAGGATTGCTCTGGTTGGGGGACAGGAAATGGTCGGTATGTGGTAATGTAAAGTCCAACAAGAAGACGAGTGGTGTCTGGTTTCCTGCCCTTGAAAAATAGAAATCACGATGCCTTGGATGGCATCTCCTGCGTTTCAACAGGTACATACATTAGTTAGTCCATTTATGTCCACTCAATTTTCTATGGCGGCCTCAAACATTGAGTGAGAAAAAGTGACATTAAATAGCTAATATTGTATAATTTAACAGCCAGTTCATGGTCCATATTTTTCTCCAGGTGATTCCCAGTTCTTCTAAAACGTGAATGTTATCATGACTGCTAATTTATGCATATTCGCTTGTATTCGCGTGCGTGCGTGCGTGCGTGCGTGCGTGCGTTCGTGCGTGCGTTCGTGCGTGCGTGCGTGCGTGCGCACGTGTGTCTGGGCGTGCGCTCTTGCGTGCGTGGGTGCGTGAGCAGGCGTGGTCGTACATGCGTGTTTTTTGGTAGCGGGTGTACGTGCGTGTATGAGTACGTGTGTGTTTGCATGCGTGCGTGCGTGGTTGCGCGCACGCGCGTGCGCGTGCGTGTGCGCGAGTCAGGATGTGTGCAAATACACGGATATATATGCCCACAAGGCTGACGAAACAAATGGATAAATCCTAACTTGAGACACTGGGAAGAAGTCGCCGATTCGAGATTAGAACCACAGGGCATATGTCACTGGAACGCTGTTAATGAATCACAAGAGTTAAAATAAAAAAGCAATTTCATGCAGCTTCTAAACCTCTTATTTGTGGATGTGATCGATATTGGTTCAAGTATTTGTCGATGTGGGTCTATGGCGGATAATGCGTTGTGGATGATGGTGAGGGTCGTGTGGAGCGGAGTTGTGGGTGTAGGTGGGGTGTGGTGATGGGGTGGGGAGCTGAACGGATTGAGTGAGGTGATATTAGCAATGTACAAGTTTAGCTGTGTGTCTGCCATTGCCTACACATCGTTTTAAAAGCGATTCATCATAGCCGTGGTTATTAGACAATTTATTGGGTAATTTAAATAACAGATAATGTGACAATAGAGGAATCATGTTTTAGCTTTGTCCCGCGCATCCCTAGCTAAACACCACCCACACTACCCAGTGTTCGGATCGATAGATCCCTGAACTCCCCGACTATCACTTTCCAGAGCAAGATACATGGTATGTTGTTGACTATTTCAAACTAATTTGAGTGGGTGCTGCTGTAAATTAGTTTTAAAATATTCAACAGCATGTTTATTAAACAGCACAATTCGTACAGCAACGCTTAGTCCGTCATCAATTAAGGCCAAGTTCGACTGGCTAACCAGAGTCAGTGTGCTGCTTTACTGAACATGTGCAGTTGTTATGTCACGCAGGATTGTTAACTAAAGTTCGTTGGTACCAGATTCTCCATTGGATTACTATTGAAGAAAATTTGGAGCCGAGTACCAGTGTCAATTAACCCGTTCTGTCATTTGTTGTGATGGCCTATGAAATTGGGTTATTTTCTCCGCCAAGACTCCGATAAGCGTCTATATAAGATAACGTGGGAATGAAATGTGTGTTAGGACATCCAATGGGAAAGTATAATTTCCTCAAACCTATGTTATTTAGTGAATCATTTACACGTTTATAAGCATTTATCCGCGGCAAGCGAGTGGATGTCAACCATTTTGTTTTTGAGCAAATTTCGTACTAACCATTTCGACCGAACTCGGGTGCCCAGGTGACTATAGATGACTAGCTAGTTAACTATTTCATGTTCGAATGAGATCTAATTAACTATAACTAACTATGGCTCGCCAGTCGAACTTGACCTAAGCGTTTGTAACGCACTTCGCTATGTCCTTTGTGACTTACGAGATTATGACGCCATCCTACACGTCACGTAGTTAATTATGCCGTCATTGACTGAGAAACTGGAATCCTCAAGTGCAGTCATATTTCTAATAACGATAAGACGTTGATCTTTTCTAAGGATTGAGCCCACGCTGTCTAGACGTCATTTGGGAAGCAGTTAATTATCATCCATATCCTGCGAGTACAACAAGTGTAGCAGCATAGCCAGAAATATCACTAGGATTGTGGTGGTCATGATATTAGCACCAAAGCTTTGAATGCTAAACAGTTTTAGATATATTTAGATATATAACCATCTTCAGATCTAGTTATTGCTCATGCGTGAATCTTTTTGTATAAATGACCCTTACCAGTGAAGTACTTTTATCAAGGTATCGTAGACAAAGTTTCCGCTATGATTGTATTATTATCAATACAAGCTTAACATTTCTCGTAGCAATAACATATTATATGCTGGCTAATGTTAAGGTTTATCACTGGAATGACGTGGTAAAACTTCAAAAGCAGTCTTCACTTAGCGACTACAGAGGCCGGTTCTTGGCCGGCGGCGTCATTAAAGGGTTAAAGCATGTCTAATGCAGTGGAGAATATATTTATATGAATAATATATGTCAGAGCAAAGAGAATCATCCATTACCATTCAAATGATATATACGACATATCAACAGGTGACAAACTACAATATGCATACTTTTACAAATATATGAACCCATAGAAGCGATATATTATTCTATAATAAATAGGCCAGCGTAATTCTAAGTGAATATGAACTAAAACGAAATTTTGACCATTTGTGCTTATTCTATACTTTCTCTCTGCCATCACCATTGTCCAATCTCTGTAGATTAATTTTATGTCATAGTTTGACATAGTCCGGCTAAACTCCATAGAGCAGAAAAACGTCTGAATATACAGCTGCAAGCGAGGTAGAAGATAGGTACACCAGTTCCACCAGTGAACATTCTAAACACTGTGGTGCAGAAAACCTTGTTTGTTTCTTCGGTGACAAGGAGTTGGGAGAAGTTCACCGTGAATCAACTACGTTTGGCTTAAACTCGTGAGTACGAAAATGTGCTCTGTTTTTAAAAAGATAACCCTCTGCTTGCAAAGCTATGTAGCGGAACAACGCAGCTGACGACCTGGATATTATCACCTAGCCTGTCAAACACTTGTAAATAGTTGTACATCTTGTAGCATAGTTGGATGTAGCGATATATAATACTTTCTTTTTCGCAAATTCTCTTTCACACATGTAGTATATAAAATAGTACTGAATCTACTGGGATGCAAAGAAGCCAATGGCTTATGCCCTCTGAAATGATGATGATTTTTGTCTACATTGCCGAGTTTACACAGCTTGGAGTTGAAAATCTCCGCGCAAGAACAGTTCCATCAGCCTAGGAATGCAATGGCGGAGCTCAGATCTGCATAGAAATAATCTATTATTGATCGATTTTCTGCGTTTTTCGGTAGTTGAGCCATATGCGTGCGACTATGCGAAGCTTAGTGGTAGTATGTTTTCACGTTGGTATCGCCAGACCGATGCATTCAACCAGATCACTGACGTATCCAAACTAATGACATGGTCCAAGAGCCTTCGTCTGATTAGGAATCCTGAACTCTGGTATGTTACCTGTTTTGTTCCATGAGTAATAGCTTATGGCCTGTCTGGAGAAACTGGTCTCAGTAGGTAGCTACTTTAGTCTCTGGTAGTAGCCAGACCATGTATATTCCACGTAGCTAGGCTAAGCTCCTATAGGAAGATCGTATCGTTTGAGGATGTCGAACACAGTTTTTTATTTTGAAGAAGGTTAGGCATAATCAGATGTCAGCCCAAAAGCCTTGATGACTTGATTTCCCAACAAAGCTGGTACTTACAGAGGAGACCGGCGCCGAAGTGTCATCTTTCTCTCTTTCATGATGGAGTAGTTTGCTTGCTGATGCCATCCTCTATGGTGTTTAATACAATAACTTGGCATCGAAATTGAAATTGAAATTGTTGTGTTGTGTTGGAGCGCCATACAAATAACATGCCTTTAAAAGATGGAGGCATTCATTTTACAGAAAGCAAACTTGTGCCCCTTAACGAGAATGAAACATGACGCTTTGACTGAAATGCTGTCTATGGTCTTCAACACGTGGCATAAAAATAATATGCGCATTGGAGTGTGTGATTGAGTTCACTTCTGCTAAATCTAAATGATGGTATCTGTGATGTCATAAGGGTGTGTGTCCTCAACATTCAGGGGTGACATTGATATTACAGGGTTCAAATCATGCTCAAAGTTGATACATTGCAAATAGACTGAGAATAAGAAGAAAGAAATAAAGAAGAAAGATCCTGAGCGATTATTATAATGTGCATTTGTATTCAGAGTAATAAACCTGATTCATTGATTATTTAGACAGTCATTTGACTCAACTGGTTTATCGGTCAGTCAGTTGGAGGGGTTGGGGTGGGTTGAGCGGTTGGTTGACCTTCCAGTCGGTGGGTTAGTTGGAGGGTTAGTCTGTCTGTCTGTCTGTCTGTCTGTCTGTCTTCCTGGCTGCCTGCCTGCCTGCCTGCCTGCCTGCCTGCCTGCATGCATGCCTGCCTGCCTGCCTGTCTGTCTGTCTGTCTGTCTGTCTGTCTGTCTGTCCGTCTGTCTGTCTGTCTGTATGTATGTATGTATGTATGTCATGCTGTTTGTCTGTCTGTCTGTCTGTCTGTCTGTATGTATGTATGTATGTCTGTCTGTCTGCCTGCCTGCCTGCCTGCCTGCCTGCCTGCCTGCCTGCCTGCCTGCCTGCCTGCCTGCCTGCCTGCATGCCTGTCTGTCTGTCTGTCTGTCTGGCTGGCTGGCTGTCTGTCTGTCTGGTTGTATGTCTGTCTGTCCGTATGGCTGTCCGTCCATCCGTCCGTCCGTCCGTCCGTCTGTCTGTCCGTCCGTCCGTCTTGCCGCCCGTCCGTCCGTCCGGCTGTCTGTCTGCTGGTCAATTGGTCGGTCGGTATTTCAGCCAGTCAGTCTCTCAATGTGTCAGTCGGTCAGTAAGCCAGTTGCTCAATCGATCTACCACGACGACAGCTAACTCGGATAAGATCAACTGTCTGAGTTAATACATTGTGTTCCATTTGGTCAATTTAGCAAGATGAGATGTTGTCGAAGCAAACAAACACGATCTGCCCAAACTAACAGTATATTGTTCTCATTTTCTATGAAACATGCGCATTGTATTCAAAAGGGCCGGTTCATAAAAAGAATAACATGGATAAGAGGATAAAATAATCCACACACAATGATTGTCTGGAGAAATGGCATTCCCTATGTCAATCTAATTGTGTAAATGAACAGTATTCTTTAATGTACTGGCCTGTACACATGATTAAGAATACCAGTCCGTACACAGGGTTCTCTATGGCTTAGGTATTTCCAACACCAGCTGTTACACGCTATCTATCAGTATACGCGTTTACCCTTCGCAAATGTGTCAATATGACGTCTCTGGACCCGTTTAGTACCGCAAACAAACATTCTTGCCAATCTAACTCGAGTTTCCCTGAAGGACTAAGACAACAACTCTTCCGGTCGGAATCGATATTGTCATTAAACCTATCCTAAGTAACCAACCTGGTTGTGCTTAAAGCTGCTCATAAAGGACAGAGCATATCCTGATGGAGGAATGCGTCGCTTTAAGACAGGTTATATTACAAATATTTGCAGATAACGCCACATGATCGGAGCAGGAGACAGGAGACCTCGCAGGCAGGGTTGTACGAATAATGATAGCACCTCATTGACGAAAGTAACGCGACTGGTCACTAGAACTAGCAGAAACATTGATTGGTTTTAATTATTTTGAATAGGCTATGGCAGAGACCGGATTGCGTGTCTATGAATGTCAATTCAATAGTTCACTTAGAATGCACTGTTCGTCAAAACATTCTAAATTCTCTATTTACGCCATGCTAAAGTAAATGGAAGAATATGGCATCAATTATAATTGGCCCTTCATATAGTGCATTTCTTACAGAATACCCAGCTTTCTTAAAGTTTGCTGATCATCTCATACGTATGCAATGACATATACGTAGCTTTCCAAAGACAATAAATATGTAAATGTTGTGGCAGTCATGTTAGTCTGCTGATGGAACTGATGGAAAGGGCATTTGCTTGCGAAAGCATGTTGAAAAATAATTAGGTTAGTCTTAAAAGGTATCACCATTTGAATCATCTCGTCATTACGCAAATTAAGCTAATGTAAATCGGGATGCCCGTGCTTGTGTGGTCTCTGTGAGAGTTTAGATATCCAACGTCAACAACATGTTAACTTAATCTCCCGTTAACTCAGCTGATGTACTAATACATATGTTGTCCATGTGTGCATATTTTAACACGTATCATAAGAGCTGTTTCTTTTATCAGATCTGCGTTTCCTACCTACTCATGCTTTGCCAATGTGTATGTTTAGAATGCGTATTTGTAGTCTAATGATTTTCATTATACAAATAATTATTAATTTAGAGTGAAATATAAAAACGTCGATAATAGAAATAAAGTTGTATTTACAGCTTCTAGGCATATATGTCGAGATCATGTTTTCGTGGAGGTATGTATATGAAATGTTGGCTAAAGATAACGGGCAGCTTGTCCAAAGAAATAGAATAGTATACACATATGTTGAAGCGTATCTCTGTATAACTCGCGATGATAGTGATGTCCTCAGGCGTAATCCTGCTGGATCAGCGGTAGGAAAGAATTCACACCACACACATCCCAAAGGAGAATGCCTCTTAGCAATGCGTGCAAGTGTCCACCGCGCCAACCCCGCCCACCCACCACCCCCACTTAGAGGACCATAACAGGTCTGCTAGATTGCTCTGCATTGAACATACAGAAGATCAACCAGAAATCTCAAACTAGAGTCTTCATGCATTCACTGCATGCATCCTTAATCTCTGTCTCGGGATTTTCAGGATGTAAGATGGCGTCCTTAGAATTTGATGAGAGCAAATTTCGCATTAGAAAACATGAAAATGTAATTAAATATCTGGTGCTAGACATACGATTCTAACTATGTTCTGCCCATCTTTAGCTAGGTCCTTCCATTTCTGGCTACATCCTGCTCATTTTTATCTATGCACCCCCCACCCCCCATTTCTAGCTACGCCACGACAATTTCTAGCTATGCCACACCCACACTGTCCCCGTGTTAGGATCGGGTGAACCCTGGATTTCCAGAATCATAATATCAAGTTAACTATTCATGTAAGTTCTTGAATATTTTGAATCTAATTGGAGTGAGTGCTGTTGATCCATATGGCAGAGCCGAGTCAAATTAGTTTCAGAATATTCAATGGACCGTGTATTAAATAGTAAAGACATACAATTCCTACATTTGCCTGACTATTCGATGTTCATAACGGTGATAGATGTGTCATTCTTTACGTATCTCATCATACATGTGAGGTAGTTGATTATGACGTCATATACTTGAGTGCCAGATCAGATCCTGCTATGCGCACCAGCCTGTATGTTAACATGGTCTCTGACTGACACAGAATGCCAAGACGTGGGTAATTCGATGTGACATATGCAGCAATAGGAGGGAACACCAACTCATATTTATCACTCTGCATACAAACATATTTTACACGGTGTATTTGAAGACACCAATGAAATAATGAAATAAAAGAAAAGCAATTTCTGGAGAATATACGAAACACTATGTGACTAAATGCTGTTTTATTGTGAAACAGATAAAGAAAGCTCAGTAAAATGTAGCAAACTCTTCCACTTCTAGCACTTTCACGTGACATGGTAGGAAGCCATTATGTATCATTTTGCGGGCCAATAAGGGCCAGGAAAATAGAGGAAAATTACCTAAATTTAGATAACATATTGTGGTGCCGGTGCATCGACGAGAACAATCGGAAGTTACCGAGTGCTGTCGGGAAAATAGGATGGAAGCATCTTTAGAGACAGACTGATTTCTGCTGGCCACAAGAAAGGACGTTCGACCCGCGGCGTCTTGGCCTCTAAGGTTAGTCATTGCTACACTCATATAGTATGCGCTAAATTGTATACCGGTAATCATCACAATATAATGAACAGCATACAACCGAATGTTATGTTGTTGATACAGAAATAAGAACAGCACTCGCCGCTTTAATCATCATTGCTTTCTCAAATCGAAGCCATATCTCTTGCTTACCATAAATGGATCCATTTTTATCTTAGCTCTGCCGACTTAGGAATTAATTTGAAACCTTGACACTTGAATTCAAATAATCTAAAGTTTTAACGTGGCTTACAAGTACGTTTTTTAATATCATGTAACACATTTGTCACAGGGCTGTTGCTGCCTAGGAAAACGTGCCTCATAAATGAGTTTCAATATATTCAAAATGATGTTTAGTAAATTGTAAATTTAGCAAAGACATAAATTTGTACATTATTGACAGACTTTTTGATATTTATGCTAGAGCTATGCATCATTGCGAATCATAAACTTAATGATGTAATGGTCTATGACGTCAGATATATGAATGGCAGTTCAGATTCATCAGTTCCGTGGCTGAAGATTATTTATTATTTATATCAAGGTTCTATATATTTATATTTATATGATCATATCGCTTTATCGTACTACAGGTCACTAGTAATTGGGATGGGGTGCGGCGATAGACGTGCATTTTGACTGGCTTTCACAAGTCACGTGGTTTCGAGGGGTGGGGCTGGGGTGCTTAATTTCCCATATATGGAGTGTCAAAAGGGGGCTCGTTCGAGCGGGCGCTTTTGTACAAACATGTCGATGCCACTCTTAGCTACAGTAATTTAGCTCAATACGCGAGTGCAATGCCTGTCGGACAACCAATTGACGTTGGCGAGGTGAAAACATGAGTGCGCCAGGCTCTCGACCCGATCATTGCAGATCTGCTTACCAGCGCGGTCTCACTAGTGGCGGTAGCTGGCACATACACACTAGCGGAGTGCCGTGCAATAGCATGGGAGTGGACTTTGGCATTCTTATCAATTTTACTGAAAATTCTTACACACGTAGTCCAAGGGGAAAGATTTTCGATGTTCACAGTTTATAATCATGAGCTTTAGTGATTTGCACAGTGCCCTAAGCTCCAATGCTTTGTTTTTTTTAGGACATAGTGATAATTTAACGATCTCACGTCCATACCCCCTTAGGTACTGTGACTTAACTCGGTTAAGATGCGAGAACAATGCCTGTCTGGTATGCGCAATTGTGTCTATGATGCCGATGAGGCATCCTGCTCGACACACCAGCACCACCCGAGACTTGAAGCTTGGCTTACCACGGTGGTTTTGTTAGCAGTGGCATCCAGCTCGTACACACAAGCACAACGGTAAGTGAAATCGGGACAATAGCAAAGCTGTTTGGACACAGCCGACTCTACAATGAATGTTAAACCACACTTGGAATGCTATGGCTTGGGTGTTCTGGTCATATGTCTGTGTGTGCATCCATATTGCATCCACGTGGTGGCACTTCGGCCAGTATATCATGTATGCAAATCTATTAGAAGTGTTGGTGGTTCTGGCCATGTGGCCATACGTGCAGACGCATTGCATGTACACTATGTCTGCGGGCGCACCAGGAACTGTCTTTTGTGAAAAGCAGGGAAGACTGCTTCATTACATGCATATCCCTCGTCGTTGATACTATCTTTAATCTCCTGACGAGTTAATTTAATGAGGGTAGAGTTCTGTAATCTTCTCGACAGTGGTGTTACCTCAGTACAATTTGCAATTAAAGCATTAACATATGGGGAAATACAATCGTCATCAAAACCATACTAGCTATTCTGTCTTCGCTAGCCTCCTCTTCTAACCCTGATTGTTCATTGTATAAGTTATGCTGAACATTTGGGAATATGGCTAATAGCTCCTATAGCTTCTACGTCATCTTCAGCTTTGGTTTCAGCTTCACACTCAGGATCACTTTATTCTACGTCTTCACTCTCTATCTCCCTTATTTCACCATCTTCATTGTCCATCTCCTTGCTTCTTTATCTTCCCTATCCATATTTTCACTATCTGCATTGCTATGGAATCAGAACTTATGCCGTAACACTAAATTATTTTTCTCACAATTAATACATGTAGTGCACTCTAATCTCTCTGCAGATAAAATACACGATCGATCACCTGGGCAGTTAATACTGGGGTGAATTGTGTATTTATTTGTGATGGGGTTGTTTGGTGATGTAGTGGAAAGCTTTTGATTCACTATGTCACTGTAGATTCTCACAGAATGTAAAGACAATTCCGATCATTTAGGCAGCTTAAACTGGTGTGAATTATTAATTTATTTCTAAAGAAGATGCATGTCATGTAGTGGAAAGCTCCCGATTGGCTATGTCTTTCTAAACTATCACATCATATAAAATGTGCGGCTAGTTGTTTAAACTGGTGTGAATTGCTCATCCACTTCAAATAAGGTTTTATGGTGCTTTGATGACAAGCCTCTCCAAATTCTAACATTATATACAATTACTGTCCGGTCCCTTTCATGGTTTAAATTGGAATGAATTGTTCGATTCGATAACGTAACATATAAACAGTAAAACTCGTTCCACTGGACAGGCTATGGTAGTGTTTAAGTAGGTTTTTGGAATACATTCGCCTTAAAATAGTGAATATTAGGTATATAGCTATAGATATGTAAGAATTTTCGAGGGAAAATGCTTAAAATATGTGTTGCTGTTGTTGTTGTTGTTGTTGTTGTTGTTGTTGGTGGTGGTGGTGGTGGTGGTGGTGGTGGTGGTGGTGGTGGTGGTGGTGGTGGTGGTGGTGGTGGTGGTGGTGCAACTCGAGGTTTTTCCTGCTAGTGCTTGGTACTGCGTGACCAGCATAATAAACCCAGCTGCAATGGATGAAAGGCGAACTTGGCGCATTAGGA
This sequence comes from Chaetoderma sp. LZ-2023a, assembly GCA_034401795.1. NCBI lineage: Eukaryota > Metazoa > Mollusca > Caudofoveata > Chaetodermatida > Chaetodermatidae > Chaetoderma > Chaetoderma sp. LZ-2023a. The sequence goes on from CM067359.1 coordinate 175,694,659, forward strand.
TGTCGCATTGTGAATGTCAGCGCAGCAATCACCCAGGCTCGACTGGTGCAGTTATCACCTCTCGAGCGAGGTAAGCCACGGTGGCTATAGAGTGGTATGGCCAGGCGGGAACCATCACACGTAGCCGCGGTAGTAGCAATGCTTGACACAATGCTTATGCCTATTTCTGCATATTTTCCAAAAATTATTTATTACAATTTATGAAAGTTATTACAGCATGAAACATAGCATATTGCTGCATCATTGCCGAAATGTGTACATGTGTGTTGGGGAAACCTGATATATAATGATCTTACTCATTAATCAATCTATATTGGCAACATGTGGCTATAACTCATATCCGTCCACCGCTACAGGGGAAATCCGTCATTTATGCACGTATAGCACTACATCTCTAATCAATATTTGTGAATCTATCGCTCAGCCAATTAGATTGCGCATCCATCGCCACATGGGTAATCGATAATTTAATCACATTTATCACTACGGGAATAATCCATGATTTATTCACGCCCATTGGCCAGCCAATCAGACTGCACAAGCATCGCTACAGCGGTAATCAAAAATGTCTGTGTATCTGTCGCTACAACTGTAATCGATAGATATGCGTCTATTGCTCAGCCAATCAGATTGCGCATCCATCGCTATAGGGGTTATTGATAATTTAGGAGAGCATATCGCTGCAGGGATAATGGATAATTGTTGCATATCCATGCACATCTATCGCTCAGACAAACAGATCGTGTGTCAGCCGCTGCAGGTGTAATCATTCTTTTGCTTGAAATGTACTCCGTGCGGGAAAACTCGACAGGATCAACACCCCCCCCCCCCCACCCCCCACCCCCCCCCCACCCCCCCCCCCCCCCCCCACCCCCGCCCCCCACCCAACCCCCGCCCACACCCCTCCACACCCCCACCCCACCCACCCCCACCCCCGGTGTCGATACTGAGCATGCCGCTAGAGATGGAATATGCGGACGATGTGGACTTTATAGATGAGGAAAAGAAACCCCTTGACTAACTTCTCCCAATAGGTGCAAGCAAATTAAAAATTGAGAATCTCTTCATGAATGAATCCAAAACAGAGTTCACCCTCCTATCTACAAAGCATATAGCTAAAGATAATGACGATCCACTCCGTGGTGGCGAACCATGGAGGAAAAGTAAAATCCTGGGCTCACTGCTTTGCAGTACTGCTGACATTGCTGCACGCTGCATCATGGGGAACATAGCTTTCCAGTCCTTCTGGAAGCTATGGATTCGTAGATCAAAGATGTTCTTGGTAAAAAGACTACGTTTATACAATGCAACCTGCGTATCCTTGATGACGTATAACTGTAACAGCTGGGCAGCTCCAAAGGCAGCTCTAGACAAACTTGATGCCTGCCACCGCAAACACCTATGCACCATCACTGGACACCGATGGCCAGAGAGCATAATTTTCAACGATGCACTATACAAGATGTGTAATACGCCGCCGCTGTCTGTAAAAGTCGCCCAGCAAAGATGGTCCGTGGTTGGCCATGTGCTAAAGATGCTAGAAGCCACACCGGCACAGAGAGCCTTGGAATTTGCCCTACTTGGAGGAGCAAATACAGAGCCAGGAGAGGACGTCATTGCATAAATCTGCTAAGCGTGCCACGAGGCGACCTCAAGAAATCAGGATTAAGTAAACTCAAGTCAAGAATGGGCGTAAGGTAGCTAAGGATTTTGGCTACGTGAGTCTAGACCCTAGCATTGGGAACTAGCATATAAACGCCTCAAATATTACAACACACGATTTTGGCTGAGGAGAAGACACAGTGGGCAAAAGCGAAGAAGGACTGATTGCAGCTGTAGGATGTTTCTACTACTACAGCCGCAGAATACTGTAATCATACAAAAAGGGGTGGTGAATCTGGTGGGCGTGTTTGTACAAGAACACCAACCAGAATCTTCCCCTTTTTAGCACACCGATATATAGGTATTTAAGCCCCATCCCTCGAAATCGGACCTAATTCGTCTGTCTCCGCGTGGCTTATCGTGACATCGATGTTGCTTAGCCAGAAATGTATCGCTCAGGTAATAGGGCAATAATAAAATAAGAAAGGCCATAAGGTAAGTAATCAGGTGCGTGTTGGGATGAACCAATCTATATAGGTTCTGAGACGTCCAATTAACGTCATTTTCCGATGGTAAAGAGTTTCCACCTTGTTGCCAAATGCTAAGATTTCGCAGAAGGAAACTTATGTTTGAGATTGCTATTCTTCTTTTACATGCATTCGCTAGAACTTGTTTCTCGCGACAGGCGAGATTTAATATATTATATAGGCATCAGCTTACAATCTAGTCTTGCATGGACAGACTGCACAATGCCACTGGGAACTCAAATATGGGTGGCTGGATATTACTAAATATGGGTTTACGAATTATATTGTGTTCTTCATTATAATGATTTAGACTATATTATGTCAGAGTGGATTAAACCAAGAAAATAAACTGTGAATTTAGAATTTAAAAATGGTGACATGTAATTCTCTCTGGGAATCTCCATTGTGGGAGATTACTACATATATCTTGGAACAATGCCATATCTCATATTCCAGCCCTATATATTCCTCCTTTGAGATCTGCGTGTGGTCCTTTCACTTCATCTCCCGGTCAGGTTCTCTTTCTAGTACAATAACAATTATTGGTTTTAAATTTGCCAATATTTTAAATCCCCAGTGCCACAATGCACTGAAATGAACATCTGTTTTTGTATTAAATAATGTCCTGTTGAGTATTCTGAATAATGCACTATGGTTTAGATCAAGAAAATAGGCCGTAAGGAATTTCAATTATTCAAGCCTGTAATTCTGCTTGATAAATTCATTGTGACAAATTCAGTCAAAAACGAAATATCAAATCATTCTTAGACCAGCACCAGCAAGCTTTAATGCAAGACATCTATTAAAAGAAAATGATGCTTGTAAATGGTAAAGCATGCGTATCTCTATATCACCTCATCATGTGCAATGATCAACGTACTGAATGGTACTCAGAACATTAAACATCGTGACGATTCTGCTGAAGAGTCATTACATTGATCACTCTAGTTATCTGTAGATTTTCCTATGCGTTCATAGGGGTGCATGTGCCGTGTGTACACGCAATACCTTTAACACACACACCATAGTCTGTCTTCAGACTAAATGCTGTTAACACACATAATAGTCTGTCTTCAGACTAAATGTTGTTAATACACAACATAGTCTGTCTTCAGACTAACTACAGTTAAAAAAGCCATATTCTGTCTTCAAGCTAAATACTGTTAACATATGCCATCGTCTGTCTTCAGACTAAATACTGTTAAAACAAGCCATATTCTGTCTTCAGATCAAATGCTGTTAAAACAAGCCAGATACTGTCTTCAGACTAAATACTGTTAACACATGCCATCTTCTGTCTTCAGCCTAAATACTGTTAACATACGTAATCTTCTGTCTTCAGACTAAATACTGTTAACACATGCCACCGTCTGTCTTCAGACTAAATACTGTTAACACACGCCATTTTGTGTCTTCAGACTAAATACTGTTAAAACAAGCCAGATAATGTCTTCCGACTACATACTGTTAACACATGCCATAGTCTGTCTTCAGACTAAATACAGTTAACATACACCATCTTCTGTCCTCAGACTGAATACTATTAACACATGTCATCTTCTGCTTCTTTATATTTGAGCAGATAGCTCACGATGGCAAACTGCCAAGCTTGCACATACAGAAATAGATCTCACTCAATGGAAACAATTAAACGAGAAATGTAAAGATATAAAGCTTATTATACAGTGAATAGGCATTCCCCAGCACCGCACAGTCATCAGTCGCAATCACCTTAGAGCATGTCTCTGCACTAATGACACATATGATATAGGTTCATCATTGACTAGATTGAAGAAAACATATATTGTACGCATGAATCCCGTCAGAAAACAAGTCAAGAAGATCGTAAGTACACTGAATAATGAAAAAACGGCGTTTGATACAAATCCCGGAAAATTTAAAACCTGAAATCATTCTACCCCCTGGCAAAATGGCAATGATGTCTGGAGTTTGATCAGGATGAAGCCTCGAATACTTGAATGTAGACAAGAGCCCAAAGCCCGCATACGTGCATCTTGACCAGATTCTTTATCCATATGACGTACATCAAATTGCCTCCTCACTGAAGAATAATTGGCCATGTATTGAATCGACATCTTACTCAAGATTGTATTTTCTTATCAAATCTGGTACTCATAGTGGTTGAACCCACCTTTAGCCATGCCCCACCAATTCCTAACTAAGCTCTAGTCCTGCTTTTACCGTGTTGGAATCGACCCCGGATTCCCAGCATACTAACATCAGGGTAAATATACCGGTAAGCTGTTGAATTGCTTACGGCTAATTTGACTGAGTACTTTTTCTGTCTAAATTTATTTATTTATTTATTAAATAGAAAATCCATCAAAGACCTACAATTCGCACACGAGGTAGACTATTCTAGCTTCATGATGGACGATTTCTGTCAATTATGGGTGTGACATCAGCCTACATGTGACGTATGTGATTATGATGCCATATACTTGATCGACAGATCTGATTCATCCATTCCTTTCTGAGTTTCGCTAGTTAAATTAAACATGAAAGCAAAAAACCTACTAGGTCTAAAATAAGAATGTAAACCTAAGAAATAGATATAATATATAGGAACGTGTTTACTTTATCGTACAAAGTCAGAGCTTTGAGCGCTCTTATGGGTGACCTTGACTTGTAAGTTGTGAAACATGATTCACATCAAAGCTGAATGGTGATTGATATAGATTAACATACCTATAATGGCCTTCAATTCAAGGCTGGCTTTGTCTAAGGGGATCACTGATATCGTTGGCACAGGCAACTAATCACGTCATTAGCTAATTAAGAAGCCTTCCGCTGGTTAAGCAATCAACCCAAGTCACAATGGCACCATTAATAAAGCAAATAGTTTTATGTAAGCTAGTTCGAGAGTCATTTCGTCTCTTGAGTCAGGGCAAAACAAAGCACTGTCTAGGAAGTCCAAATTATTCCCAGTTTCAAATCAAAGTTCTCATCAATGGCACTGTTTCCTGATTCGGGTATAATCACATGCAGTACAAATATATTACAGTTTCCTAACCCATGTTTTCAAAGAACGGCTCAAAATCCTAACTCATAACTGATCATACCAGAATCCAGAAACCGTCTCATGAACCCCAACCAAGTCGAAAACTACAACCGAAAGGACATGTCAGCTATGTTTACTGTAGCTTCTGACATGTTACTAGATTCACTCACCTAGCATTGTGATGATCAATCTTACGGTCAAATGTCATAAGTTTCAAGAAGGTTGTCAAAGGGTGACGGTTGAAAGAGGAACTAGTTCGATTCCAGTTTAAGTACAGATGTATTAGGCATTACATTTTCCCTTGAATAAAGTGTATAATAATGTGGATAAAACCATTTACGAATAAACTGTATTCGAATAAATTTACATAAAAAGATAGACGCCCAATTACAATAACCAAGTAGCCATATATGAAGAGATGTGATGTAGATATCACAGTTTGATTGGAAATTTGATAATTACCTCATGGGTAGTGAATGGAGAGAACAAATGTGTAACTTCCCCAAAGAGGGTTTTAAATGAAAGCATATGCATGAGTCATGGGCTAGCAACTATGCTAAAACACCTGGAAAATAAAACAACTTAGGTCGTAGCTTGACTAGTTACCCGCCCATCCCTGGCTAGGTTACGCCCATGCTATGCGTGTGTTGGGATAGATTTATATACTTTGTATCCTGAATTCCAAGAATCCCAATTTCATGGTACCTATACAGCATTTTGTTCAAAATATTCAATCGTATTCACACAACTGACAGACCATTCCAGGTTCATGATGGAATGTTTTCCTATCAGATATCTGTTTGTTTGTTGATGCCATGGTGTATGGTTTTTGATAAAATAACCTGAAATTTTCTGTGTTAGAACAAACACTTGCCATTCAAATAAAGTGCGTTTATAGGATGTGGGCATTCATTGGGCAGAAAACACACATGTGCCCCTTAATGAGAATGAAAACATGACACCTCAGGGGTGACATTGATATAAGTTATTACGGGGTGTCAAAATGCTATTCGAAGCTGATACACCGCAAACATACTGACCTTTGGTCTGTCTGTATATCTCTCGGCCAGTTGGTCGGTTGGTCGGTGGGTCTGTCAGTCAGTCAGTCAGTGGATTGGTCGGTCGGACGGACGGTCTGTCGGTCAGTTTGTCGGTGGGTCGGTTGGTCAGTCAGTCGGTTAGTCTGACAGTCGGTTGGTGGAAGATCGATCGGTCGATTGGTCGATCGGTCTACCACGACCACATCCAAATCAGATAAGAGACAGTGGTCTGTTTTAATATAGTGTGGATAGTGTGGCCAACTTAGCAAGATGCGATGCTGTTGAGGCAAGATCGGGAAAACACGAACCTCAAAAACTAACAGTATATTGTTTGCATTTTCTTTGGGGCATGCGTATTGTATTCACCAAATGCTGGTTCAGCAAACAAATAACATGGATGTGAGGATAAAATAATCTACACACGATGTTTGCCTGGGAAATGGCATTCCCTGTGTCAATCTACTTGTGTAAATATCCTGCTGGCCTTTTACATGATTAAGAATACCAGTCCCCAAGCAGTGTCTCGATGTCCTTGATATTTTATACACCAGCTGCTCTATGTTATCTATCAGTTTGCCAATTTACTGTTCGCAAACGTGTCAATATGACGTCTATGGATCCATTCAGTACCGCATACGAACCTCCTTGACAATCTAATTCGCGGTTCCCTGAAGAATAATGGCAACAGCTGTTTCGTCCAGAACCAATAGTATCATTAAAACTATCCTAGGTAACGAACCTGGTGGTCATTACACTTGTTCACAAAGGACAGATCACATCATGATGGAGGAATGCGTCTCTCTAAGTGATGTAATATTACAAACAGATGTAGGTAACGCTCCACAATTGAAACATAAGACAGGAGGCTCCACGTGCAGGGTTGTTAGAGTATTTTGGGCCCATTGATGACGAAGCTAGCACGAGTGGCCATCAGAACAAAATATAAGCCTTGAATGGTTTTGCCTATTTCCAAAGGGCCATAGTCGATCTCGGTGTGTATGTCTCGAAAAGTTGCTGCAATAGTTGACTCAATTCTCTATTTGCGCCATGCTAGACTCATATAAGAACATAGCATCTATTATAATTGGACATATCTTTAAATATGCACAGCCTTCTTAAAGAATATACATCGGCTTATATACGGAACTTTCTTTTTTTTAAATGCACCATCTTATATGCATACATTTACATAAACTTAGCTGTCCAGCAAAGTAATAATTAAGGGTTGTGCCAGCTATGCTAGTCTGCTGATGGACCAGATGAAGGGCATTTATGTGTGAAATCTTGTCAAAAAATAATAAAGTTAGTCTTAAACGGTATGACCTTTGGAATCACGTTTTCATTAGCAAAGTTAAGCATTTGCAACTGCAGACGCTTGCGCTGTTGTGTGTCAGATTCCAGCGAGAATTATCTCCCTTACACCACAATATTGAATTTGTAATCCAACGTCAACAACATATGAAACTGTTGACTTAATCTCATGGTTTCTGTTACTCGTAAGCACAGCTGAAGTTTTAAATGTGCACATGTATCAGAAGATCTGTTTCTTATTGTCAGATATGCATTTCCTACCTACTTAAGCGTTGTCAATGTGTTTGCCTACAATTCGTCCTTGCTGCTGAATGATGTTCATTATGCACATTAATAATTGCTTTAGCGTTGATTGTTAGAACATCGAAAATGCAAATAAATAGTCACTGTATTTATAGTTGCTAATCATATAAGTCGAGATTGCATTTTGTGCAGGTCTTTAGATAAAATGACTGAAGAAAAGGGACAGCTCGATGGGCCAAAGAAAGGGAATTCGCATACACATATAATGATACAGAATCGTGTATAACTCTGCATTAGAGTGAGGGACTGGAGCTTAGTCTGGCTGGATCAGTGGCATGAAAAAGTTCACACCTCAAAGATTCCCATGAGATACGTAATAGCAATGCATCTGTGTGTCCATCCACACCCAGCACCCAGCACACCCAATTATATGAGCATACAGAGTCTGTCAGATTCATCTGCATTGGGCATACATACCAGATCAAAGAGGAATCTCAAGGTAGAGTCGGCATACATCCCTAAGCTGTGTCTCGACATTTTCCTATCAAGACGTAATATGGCTTCTTGAGAATTTGATGAAAATAAATGTTGCATTAGTAAACATGTAAATGTGTCATGTGGGTCAACAAGTGCTTGGTGCTAGACATCGGATTCTAGGATTCCAGTGGTTTACAACATAGGGAACGATTTCAAGCTTAGCTCCGTCTATTTCTAGCCATTACCCGCCCGTTTCCCACCATGCCGCGCCCATTTCTAGAGCCAAGGAAAATTAGTTTCAAAATATTCAACATACTTTTATTAAATAGTACAGATATACAATGCTTACAATTGACGGAGTAGAAAATGCGCATGTCTATTCTAGAGACGTCATTCATTACGCTTTTTGATTGTGACGTCATACTACATGTGATATAATTGATTATGAGTACTTGAGTGCCAGATCAGATCGATATATTGACGGCATCTTGTATGGTAAAGAGTTCTCTGGCTGACAGTAAATAATAAGACCTTGGCGAATGACCAATCCATTAAGATAAAATCCGTTGTCTCAAACTGTGTCGATAGCAAATGTTGTTCTCGATAATATATTGATATATGCTTACTTATTTCTAACTCTAGTTTCAACTTACATCGCTGGTATTTCGAAGTGGTGCATCCAAGGTGATGAGAAAATATATGCTGGAATAGTTTCAAATTTCAAATTTTTTATTAAACTCATATGTATTCTCCCTTGATACCCGCTTGCCCTATCGTGACTTCGTTTGCCAGTTATTTTTTCCAGTTCAGTATAAATTCCAATGGTTGTGACACTAACACAAAATCCGGTCTATCCCTCGACATGCGATCATATTTTACTTCAAAGTAGAGTCAGCATAGATTCCTCATCTGTGTCTCGACATATTACTGGGAAATAGATACAGAGAGCGCAATAAAATGTTTGTTATACTAGTAGTCATGGCACTACGGTATATTATGATTGACAGTGTATCGAACCCACAAGCACCGACGGTTCTGGATTCGTTTCCCTGTCAATGCCAATACAATCTGATAAACCCCTCTACTTTTCAGTGTGATCAGGGGAAATGGCAGTATGCCATTATGCACCATTTTGCTGGAATTTAAGAGCTATGAAAATAGATTAAAATGAACTTAATACAGAGAAACAGCATGCAACTGAAGGTTGCGTAGAAAGGCGAATGATATATAATTAACATTTAATATCAGACATGCTAATTACATGGTGACTATACATTATTATAGGTTATTTAGTCCAAAGTTAGGTGTACATGTTGCCAGCGATATACCATGCTAAAATAAATCAATGACATAAAAACGGGATAAGCAAATAAAAAGTGCCTGCAGATAGACAAATTCATAAAATTCCAGGCGATGGTGTACAATGGCATTGCCAGGTGCACAATGTAGAAGCAACAAAAGGAAAATATAGAAATGATGCGTGGTGTAGGAAGAGTGTTAAGCATCTACCATAAGAACACCAGCATTAGTCATCATCTACAAATAGAAGGAGTGTTGGTACAGGTAACAACACTGTCTCTGCAATAGATTCTCAAAATTATGTGTTTCTTTATTGCCCAATCTTGTGCGCTAAGTACCTCAATTACAATGTCACGTGTGCGCGCAAACAAGCAAGCGCATAGGGACTTGATGGCATACATGACCACACGCGCATACATTAGATATAATACAACGCAAATCAAACATATTATGCCGTTGGTTATTTGAGCTACACCGCTGCTGCTGTCGGTTATCTCCTTATCCAGACAGTGGCTGAGAAAGCTGGCGGCAATATGACAAGCTTTGGCACAGATAATCACCCAAGGATCAACCCAAAGGTACCAATTAAAAGAGAAAATGAAGGATGGAAAGTTAAATACACAATCAATATGAATATGTATTCGACAACTGCACATAACCAGCGTTCTCAATCCCTTAAGGCTATGTCTATGTATTAATGAGATATATGATAAATGTCCAGGATAGATTAGTTTGAAGAACATATATTGTTCGCATGACATACATTATAAAATTAGTCAAGTAGGTCTGAACCACGCACATGCTCAAGTACACATAGGCATAATTGCACACACATACACGTGCTGGTACATAGATCGACACAAACAGTCACATTAATCAACAAGAAAACACGATTTACTAGTGTTCTTTCACAATGGAAAAATATGACGATATCTTGTTTTACCTGTTGCATGTAGGAATATAATGTTGTAAAGCTTGATGCATGCACCGCACCATAAACAAGTTCTCCAGCTGGGAAAGGGGGGAGCATGGCGTAGTGTTTGCACCGGTTGTGTAAAATTATATAAATTGACAGCTTGCTTTAACATAGTAAAATTGTCTTTAAGGAGTGATATGAAAAAGCCCCATGATCATAACAGCCCAGACTGGCAGAGCCTGTGCGTGAGGTATTATTATGATTTTCTGGATTGGGTTGACATTTACTTACGGTACCAAAACATGACCTACCCATTCTTAAATACATTGTTGCTTATTTCGTTTCAAAGTGTGTAATATTGAGCTGCTATACGATGCCCAATGGGTGGATTGGAGTCTGTAAGGTAGCCATGCTTTGCGCGAATGGGAAATAGGTGAACGTGCATAAGAAATATAGGTACCGATGGTTCTGGCCCCATCCAGTGCCACGTCATCAGCGTTCTCACGTCGTGGCCGGTAGTATCTGGTGGATGGATACTCCGGGTTGCAGTCTGGCACAAGCAAGACCAGGGTTGTGCACGTGATCTGAGGACTGTTGTCTCTTCTCCATCACGCACATGCCAAGGATGGCTTCCAATGTCATGTAGCCAGAGTCGGTCAGTAGTAAGTGTCCACCGAAACAAGCTCCAGGAACTTGATCTGTTTTAGGTCATTTTGGAAACTCAAACAAAACGTCGAATTCTAGGGGGGGGTGTTCTGTGGTTGTTAATCGCTTACAGCGAGCTGTATTCGAGCCATGACTAACTTGATAGTCTGCACTCCTGTTACACGGCATGTACGAATGTTGCTGGTTGTTGTGTACATCTTGAGAGCACGTCCAACATACGAGATGAGACCAATTGATGAATCTGACCTGTTACTCAAGTACATGACGTCATAATCAAGTATCTCATATTTAGGCTATTGTTTCTAGCCTCGCGGTCTGAAGATGTGCCATGTCACGCAGCTGATCACAAACCAGTTATTTTACGTGGCAATATATGATCAGCTCTTTTGCACTGCATCATGTTCATGTGTATTTACTACGATCAGTCGACTAGACCGTAAAAATATAACGTGTAACATATTCTACATTGCCTTATCTCTCGCTAAATGAATGTTTCCATAATATCAATAAAAGCATTAAATAATCGCATTTCCTGTAAGGATCATAAGCATGTGCATATTAATTAAATCCTGTTTCTTAATAAGGAAGCTCTATATGAACAGTAGTAAGATAAGAATATCAAAACCTGACAGACATCATTATGTGACCAGATATTCTCTTGATAGTCAGACAGTTTATGACACCAGTACGAGCATAGAATATTGCAAAAACATTAATAAAGCGTCATAAACACATATATGCAGATTTTCACAATTATTTCACCTGTCCTGGTTTTCTATTTAAATACATTTCAGTGGTGGATTGGAGGTATGTGGTACACAATCGGATATTATCTTTACGTGACATCCGCCTAAAAAACAAAGGCGGTTATTCTCCCCAGGGCCTCCATGCTTCTATATACCTCTTCTCTCCTGAGCACACCCACGGGTCACGTGGTTCATTCAACGTGCCTGTGGAGCATGAAGCGCTGGTCATAAGAGGTTCGTTGAACAATCAGCGCTCTGTCCTTACTATTACGTCAGCCTGTTGAAGAGATCGACATTTAATATGTTATGCTCAGTTCGAAGCTGCGTCGTGATAATCCGTTGTATCCTGGATGTGTGATGCATGTGCCATTTCCTAATGAGAGTTTTATAAGTGTTTGTCTTTCAGCTTCGTATGATTATTCTGTGGGGTTGAGATCCTGCTGACACACTTATTATGTTGCACGCTTTCCAGTGGGCTGAGTACTCTGGACTCGTGGAATGGACCCCATTGAATGGTCAGGTTAACTTATGCAGCCATTATCAACATACCAGTGTTCATTCCTTTTTCTTGGAAGCTGGAATAGTATGGAGGATAGTCGCCGCATCGGCGTAGAATGCGATCTTATGACGCTCCTTGTCCTGGTTTCGTACTAATTGTGTGTATGCTATTGTCAGGGCTACTATCTCCAGTCTGTCAACATCGTGTGTGTGCAAATTCTTACAGGACCTCGTTATTAATCATGTATTTTGACAATGATGACGTACTTAGCAATTATGCTTCATCCTGTTTCTGGTTAATGGAAAATTCCAGTTTCTCAGTCAATCAAATGGTATCATAATCAACTAGGATGACGTCACAATAAACTGCGTCGTGAATGACTCTTAATTGATGGCACACTAAGCGTCGCCGTACGAATTGTATGTGTTTACTATTTAATAAACATTCTGTTTAATATTTTGAATCGTATTTGACTGGGCTCCGTTGCTGCCATACGCAGCAACTACGCCCAGTCAAATTCGTTTCAAAATAGCCTAACTGTACACTTTTCCGGAAAATGATAGTTCAGTGATCGATCGATTCCAACACGGTTGCTTGTGGGTACAGCTTGGATAAAGATTGGCGGGGCATAGCTAAAACTGGATTTCTTCATTGTGCTCTCTCTCTCTCTCTCTCTCTCTCTCTCTCTCTCTCGTCTCTCTCTCTCTCTCTCTCCTCTCTCTCTCTCCTCTCTCTCTCTCTCTCTCTCTGCATCGCTCCACACCCCTTTACCACCTTTCCCTCTCCCCGCCACCGCCCTCCTCTCTCTCTCACACGCGCGCACGCACGCACGCACGCACGCACGCCCGCACGCACGCACGCACGTACGTATGCGCACACACACAATCCAGTCACAGCCACCCTCTCCCTATCTCTCACCATTTAGAAAGGCTTTACGCATTAATTCGTAGCGTATGTATGAAGAGGTTAAACCATGAATGCCCCCATCATTTACAGCAGGCATCAATATAAATGTTACTATTGATTGAATATTGTCTTCCGTGAGAAGCAGACCACTTGAATGAGTGTTTCTGTATTGCATTGAGTTAATTTTGATGGATAATCCGTGCTTTCTGACTATGTACAACGGACTGGGTCGTGGATAATTCGTGCTGTCTGGCCATGTACGCGGACAGAATCTTGGATAGTCCATGCTTTCTCACCATGCACATGGACAGGATCATGGATAACCCATGCTTTCTCTACAAGCACATGGACAGGATCGTAGATAATCCGTGCTTTCTGACACATGCACATTGACAGGATCGTGGATAATCAGTGCTTTCTCAACAAGCACATGGACAGGATCGTGGATAATCCGTGCTTTCTCACCATGCACATGGACAGGATCGTTGATAATCCGTGCTTTCTCACCATGCACATGGACAGGATCGTTGATAATCCATGCGTTCTCAACAAGCACATGACCATGATCGTGGATAACCCCGTGCTTTCTCAACAAGCACATGGAAAGGATCGTGGATAATCCATGCTTTCTGACCATGCACATGGGCAGGATCGGTGGATAACCCGTACTTTCCGACCACGCACATGGACAGGATCGTGGATAATCTATGCTTTCTCAACAAGCATATGACCAGGATCGTGGATAAACCCATGCTTTCTCAACAAGCACGTGGACAGGACCGTGGATAAGCCGTGCTTTCTCACCATGCACATGGACAGGATCGTGGATAACCCATGCTTTTTCAACAAGCACATGGACAGGATCGTGGGTAATCCGTGCTTTCTCACCATGCACATGGACACGATCGTGGATAACCCATGCTTTCTCAACAAGCACATGGACAGGATCGTAGATAATCCGTGCTGTCCGACCATGCACATGGACAGAATTGTGGATAATCCGTGCTTTCTGACACATGCACATTGACAGGACCGTGGATAATCAGTGCTTTCTCAACAAGCACATGGACATGGATCGTAGATAATCCGTGTTTTCTGACAATGCACATGGACATGATCGTGGATAACCCATGCTTTCTCAACAAACACATGGATAGCATCGTTGATAACCCATGCTTTCTGACCATGCGCATGGATAGGATCGTGGATAACTCATGCTTTCTGACCATGCACATGGCCAGGATCGTGGATAACCCATGCTTTCTGACCCATCCACATGGACAGGATCGTGGATAATCCGTGCTTTCTGACCATGCACGTGGACAGGATCGTGGATATCCGTGCTTTCTCATCATGCACAGGGACAGGATCGTGGATAATGGAATAAAGCGAATCCGAGATTATTGGGTGAGGCTGACATCAATTACGCAATGAATGGCGTAGCTAACTTCGTTACGAACGTGTGATAGATTACTGACAAAGATTTGTTGTGAAAATTGTATTTCTTCACTATTTATTAAACATGCAACAGCATCCAGTAAAATCAGTTTCAAAATATTCAACAATTTAGCTGTATAGTTTTCTGTAAATTGAGATTGAGATAATTCGTGGATCACAAACACTAACACAGCTTGGGCTGAGCTTAACTAAGGATTGGCGGGCATAACTAAGACTGGATTACTCCATTAACGAGTACAGTACAGCTTAGATGTACCTTATGGCGTCCTGTTGTACATAAATATTTAGCCAGATTGATAGCCGGTATCGGTTTAGTTATTCCTCAGATGAAATCATATATTCTAGGACATAGTCATATGATGGAAGGATCCAATCTGTCACCTACAGAGCTGACGTGAAAATCAAATACGTCACTTGTTAGCTGATGTCACAGTCATAATGACGTCATTATCATAAGATTTAGTAACACATTGACGCGATAGTTAGCAAGAACGTCCAATCAAATTTTTCTCAAAATAGTGCACATAGTAGTTAATTAATCATAATTGCTTTTTGATGTTTTGATAAGATGCACCAACACAATATATCTTCCAGACTTGTTTCATTTTCTAAAACGACTCAAATCCAATATAAGTCGGTTATATTGTTGACATGTCTGGCAAAGTTGGCAAAATAACGTCTATAAAGTCTTGTATGTGTTATTGGAAAAGGAGCCGATCAAAATGGATTTTGCTATGGCTTCCGAATTAATTTCATTACCGGAGAAATCTAACACGCAAAACGTGATGTATTACAAAAAGAGAAATAAATAATCCTACAATCCTCAAATGGAAAAATTCAGATGACGACTAACGAGCGTTTCATGTAATAAAAACCCTGGACTAATTTCACTTGTACGGTTTTTATTGATTGAAAAGTGTGATAGTATTGCTTCCACCCGCGTGCCTAGGAGAGCTGGTGCTATGAGATAAAATAGCGCCCTCGAAACACATTGCTATAGAAGTTGAGGTTCTTGATGTGAAGAACAGCTTAGGAAATGATGCTGCGGATCAATGACGAATGGTAACAGTTATTAACAACAGCAATCAGAGATTGCAGACAATCGTCATGCCGTTTTTGTCACGTTATAAAAAGATTTTCTGGAATTTTTAGGATTTTCTCGGATCTTAGTGTATGATTACACCCTTCCTGCGGTAGTGTTTGATCCAAAGCCGGGCAGCAAATTCTGAGAAATCCACGTATCCTTATTTGATCCGATGCACACTCAGGTTCTCTTATCCAGATACTGGCCATCGTCTTGAAATCCTCGTACACAGCGAGTTCGTTCGTTGTTTGAAATTGGAGCCAAATCGGATGCGTAGTTGAGATGCAGCTCCGGACAGAGAGACAGAGAGTCAAGCAGGCAGACATACAAACAAACAGGCAATACCTGATCGAAATACGTCTTCTCCCCAATTATAATAAAATGGCTGCTCCCTCAACTGCTCACCTGCCTGTTTGATAAAGGCTAAATGTATTTGTCTTGCTATAAAGAAGCCGGTATGTTATATTGTTGCAAAATAAATTGGCAACTCTTGACAGAGTGGCAGGCCGACGTGGCAACGTTTAATAACACCTTTAAACAAAAACCAGTATCGCAAGCTTAACATTACTCCTACCTGTATCGTAAATGTTAGATTTTCAAATATTTTATCGATACTAACAACCAGTATTTTTATTTTTGGTCGACATAGGTGTGGTAATGTAACCATTATCGTAGCCGTTTGGCGACAGCCTTATAAAACAGGTACCCTGTATCAATATCTAAAAAACCCAAAATGTCTGACACACACGAACGCATACACGCACGCAGGCATGCAAGCGCGCGCACTCACTTACGCACGCGTGCACAGCGCGCAATCACGCACATGTACTGCACGCACTCACTTGACCATGAACGGCCGCACACGCTTAATCATGAACATATACACATTATGCCATCAGATGATACAGCTATAGATACTATTTAGTTATATCAGAGCGACAGACCGACAGACCAACTTATGAAAGTACCTTTTACGCTGTTACTAAATGAAAAATGTTGGATTTCCTCTAGAATTGTGCTCACGATACTGATAGGAGTATCGGCACGATGTTGGTTGAAATATTTCTAGTATGATGTTATGATAATCGGTATTATACTCTATTATATTTCTGCTGTTCAAAGGGAAAATCTAATAAGTTACATTTTTGAAAAAATTAATCTACGGTGTTTGTGTTACTTACTATGTTAAGGTTTATCTATTTACCAATCGATTGCTTTAAAATATTCATCCAGTTCTCCAGAATTCACCTTTCCAGAGTACCCACCCATCATCTGACGTCATAATGAACTGCGTGGTGTGTACAATGACATCATAATGAATGACGTCGATAAGTACGTCACGAACGCATATTTGATGACGGTCTATGGGCTGTTGTACAAATTGGTTGCTTTTACTATTTAATAAATATTCTGTTGAATATTTTGAAACTAATTTGACTGGGCGCTGTTGCTGCATATGGCAGCAACAGCACCCAGTCTAATTAGTTACAAAATATTCAACAGCTTCCCTGTATAGTTTTCATGAAATTGATAGTTAGGGCATTCGGGGATCGATCAATCCAAACACGGCGAGGTGTGGGTGGAGCTTAGCTAGTGATGGACGGGGCATAGCTAAAAATGGAAAGGTCCATTGCCTTGGAAGAACCTACTAGGCAGAGCGTGCAATACACATTAGAATGGAAGCATCTAGTAAGCCGATTAAACAGCCAGGTTGCCATTGAAAAACCTAACAAATACATTGTAAAAACTAAACATGTGCAGCAGGAATGCAGTGAAGGTATTCTCGGGTTGACGGAAAATTGAAGATACAATCATTATTAAAGAGTTTTCCAGGTAAGAGTTTATGATAGTAATTACATTTTAATTGATCGCTCTGTCATTTCGAAAAGAAATGTTTTTATAATAATTAATGATGATGCCATCAAAGGGCGGTAATATCATATGGTCATGTTTATTAGTCATTTATCATCCTTGCCTCTGCATAATCGACGAACTTATATATATATATATATATATATATATATATATATATATATATATATATATATATATATATATATATATATATATATATATATATATATATATATATATATATATATATATATATATATATATATATGTATATATATATATATATATATATATATATATATATATATATATATATATATATATATATATATATATATATATATATATATATATATATATATATATATATATATATAAGTTCGTCGATTATGCAGAGGCAAGGATGATAAATGAACTTATATATATATATATATATATATATATATATATATATATATATATATATATATATATATATATATATATATATATATATATATATATGTATATATATATATATATATATATATATATATATATATATATATATATATATATATATATATATATATATATATATATATATATATATATATATATATATATATATATATAAGTTCGTCGATTATGCAGAGGCAAGGATGATAAATGACTAATAAACATGACCATATGATATTACCGCCCTTTGATGGCATCATCATTAATTATTATAAAAACATTTCTTTTCGAATTGACAGAGCGATCAATTAATATATATATATATATACGTTCTTCGATTATAGGGAGTGCGAGCACCCTTGTGGGACGTCGCCTTTCTAATAAATTGAGAAAATTAAAAGGCTATATAGATAAGTTGCAGTTGATGTCCAGTACCTATGTATGGCTTTAATTTTCATATATAGCATTTTTTAAGCAAGTTACTATTTTTCTCTGTATTGCGGGCAGTTGACCTTTGCTGATCTTTGACCTTTAATGTTATAGGCAGATTGCCTTATATATAAAGCATCTGCCCGTAAGCGCTGTTGGAAGATGATATGTACTCGCAGATGTATCGGCCCGTAACGCTGTCAGAGGCAGGACGATATGTATCTGCCCATAACGGCGGTAGGAGGACGACATATTATATACAAGCAGTGCCATTTGTATAATAGATAATTATTGTGTACAACCAACCTGCCTCTGGTTGACACTATTATTCTATAGGCCTGAGGCTAACGAGTACGATGTCCAAGTGGCTCACTTCAGTTAAGTTGTGCAATCTGTGTAGAGTCATCACACGGTTCAAGGGTCATTGACATCAGCACGTCTACTGCAGCCTCGGCCAAAACCTTTAACCCTTTAAAACACTAAAGCCTAGAATGCAGATTTCACGGCAACCTTGTGGCTGATACAAATAGACCAAGTTGTTGAATATTTTGAAAGTAAGTAAGTGCGACGTGACAGACCTAGTCGCAAGGAATAGTTTGATATAAATCTAAACTATTGAAGAGATATAAATCTAACTGAATTATCAGTGACAGTACACTAAGCAATTGACCTCAAAATATCCAACACTATGTATATTATTTTTAAGTGATTTGTCGTGAATTGGGTTTTGGGTTCAAAGACATGCTTACATAGTTTCATCGCCTATATACGCCAGGAGAGCCTGAAACCGATTTAGTGGAAATTAAGTTCCGGAGAAAAAGAGAGAGAGAGAGTGAGAGAGAGAGAGAGAGAGAGGGGGGAGGGAGGGGGGAGGGAGGGAGGCAGGGAGGGAGGGAGGGAGAGAGTGAGAGAGAGAGGGGGTAGAAAACACGAAGTACTGCACAAAGCTCTTACCAAGCAAATTGATGAACATGCTCGAAATGCATCAACTCTCCTGAATGATAGAACGTTGCTTGCAGAATTAACAAATTCTGACATGGTAGAACAAGAAGCGACTACCACAGATCATGCCTGAGTGATCTATTTAGTCATGCGAGAACTACTCCCATTGATCTACCAGTCCAGATATAGAAGCTGAATTGTAAGCTTTGGTATTAATATAGTTGGTTTCGTACATTGGAGATACAAGAGATCCAGACGTGTGTCCAGTGTTCCCCTTGTCTGAGTTAGTCCAGATGTTTAACAGACGACAGGAACATTTAGAGATAAACGCACAAGATCGTGTGAATAGCACTCGACTAAAAGAGGAACTTTTCAAAATTGTTCCAGATTTAAAAGCTCATTCGGAAGGGAAGGGGAAGACTGTGTTACTCATGTTTGATGAACATCTTGGATTTAGCATAAGCAAAGCTTGCACGCAAAACCTCTAAACTGATGCTATGATACTTGCTAAGGCAGCTAAAATAGGCCGATGTGATATGATCAGTGAATGTTTTCGGTACAGATTCGCTGGCTCCTTTGATACACAGTGGCAAAGTAATTCAGTGGCACACATGCTAGGAGCACTGGCAAATATGATTTTGGAGGGACCCAAGATAAAGGAGCAAGCCGAAAACCAGCAACGGTCAGTAGATCTCAATATATCCCAATTACTGATTTTCAACCCAGTGTTAAGCATCCGAGGAAACCAGGAGCTAAATCACACATTAGGCAGAGTAAGGAAATTATGACCCCATTTCCCATATACTTTGGCCTACATATAAATACTAACACGCACAGCAGAGCTAACACAGGATCTTCCTTCATACGGGATTTGTATTTCATATGATAGACTACTGAGCTTATCGACAGATATAACTAACAGGGTGTACAAGTATTACCATGACCATGACGTTGCGTGTCCCTCAACCATGAATGCAATGTTGTTCAGTACTGGTACTTTCGATAATAATGATCGCAACACCAGTTCACGTTCAGCCAAAGACAGTTTTCATGGGACCGCCGTCTCACTTTGCCAGCATCCAACAGCCGATGCCTCTGAGGAAGACAGGTGTAATGAACTGCCATTTACAAGCACTAACAGCTTAGCAACACGTCTCTTACCAGATTATAATTCTGCGGCCCCCTGTTAGTATTGCAGACCGTGAATCCAACACCCCTTCAGTTCAGAACATACTACACCCAGGCTCCGCTATTTATAAATCATTTGTAGCTATGGAGAGTGCTATGAAAAGTACTGAAGAACTGCTGGGAAAGGTGTCTTTAACTAAAATGGCAACATTCCATGGGCGCCCATAACCTCACAATGGTATGTCGTTCCATGGGAATTGTCAGTCAGGCTGTGCAACATCTTAATCCTGGGTAGATGTGTGTTGCCACTGCTAACCAACGAGTGTATGCCTTGACAAAACAGGCACAATGGGCATAGCCAGATAAATACGGAGAGGGTCATTATGTAATAATGATGGTTTACACATTGAAAATGAATGTTTTGAACGCCTTCTATCAATGGTTCAACGAGACTGGGTGGAACCAGGCACTTGTAGATGCACATATTACAACGCCAGGCAGGGCAGAATCTATGAATAGTGCCAGTCATGTAACGCGAACACGATGGGCCCGCCAGGTAAGCGCTATCGCTCTTCACTTTCTTCTGAAGCAAGCATATAAAAAGTACACTGATAGTCCTGTAGGCAGAAACGCGACCACCATTTAAGTAGTGATACATAACCATGAAGATAGAGCCCCTACCACTTCAGTTTGTGTAGTCTCTCAGAAATGGCGACTTCGAACTTTATTTACAGTGTCTGGGAAAGATGGCTCCATGGATGCTCTCGCTGGATCACACCGACTAGCCATAGCATTCATTATGGGCTCATACATGGTCATATCACCGCTCAGAAAACGTCTCACAAGTTATCGTCTATGGCCCTTGACCAGTGTGACTGGCAGAAGAGTTCAAAGATACACCAGATCAAAATGAAACGAAACACCATGGTCAAATTGAAGCAACCCAGAAAGAGTTTGTGACAAGTACTCAAGACCTGGACAAAATCTTTGTAGAGTGGCGAAATCTTTCCTTGGCGACAGTGGCGAGTTACATCACATTGACACCAACAGTATCATGGACAGAGGGACACTAGATGCAGTCAAGCCAATTGAATCTATTGGACAAACTCAGTATGAGGAATTTGTTCTACAGTGTTTGGTTAGCTGTCATGTGCCACTCACTGACACCATACCTAAGAAGAAAGTTTCACTGTTTGGAACACCGTCCAAAATTTCAAAAGTCAAATACTGCATGTTAGATAGTGCCTTTGAAACAAAACTGTGAACATCTCTCTAGGCTTTCCTTAGCTCCTCAATCACGTGGTGGGAATCTAGCTGAATTCCTCAAACATGAGAATCACACATGTCCACCACCACTCATCAGCATGGGTAAAATGAGGCAAGGACCAAAGTCAGACTTATTGGTTTGTCTCTGAAAATAAACCAGGTGTAGATGCCGAAATCCTAGACAATGCCGCTGTTGTGCACATGTTAATGAATATGTTGTGCCCATATTCGTTGCTAACATACACAGATGCTTGCAATCTGTCAAGAGAGTTGATATTTGCCTACAAGTCTCAAACAAACTGTCCGAGAAAAAAGAGGGACAGGGAAACGTCGGCGTGTTTCGATATAACCCCGCTGCCTGTCAAATGGTCAACATACCTTCAGGTTGATGCTAACAAGGAGGAACGTTTTCTCCACTTGGCAAATCGTCACCGCCAGAGGAACAGAAATTGCCACCACATTCAGCACACAAGCATTGTCTACATATTGTGGCAAGTACATGAGTAACCCACAACCGTGTAGCCACAAGAACACTGACAGCAGGATATTCCTACATGTTAAAGACTGTGTGCAGAATGGGCACTCAAAAGTAAGCATTCGCACATTGGATACCGATGTTGTTGTTCTAGCTGTGTGTGTCGCCATACAGATGAACATCACATAATTATGGGTGGCTTTTGGGACTGGAAAGTCATTCAGATATATTGCTGCCCACAGTATCTTTGCGAATATGGGCCCTGAGAATTCGATGGCTTTCCCCATGTTTCATAGCCTAGCTGGTTGTGATAATGCCTCGTTCGTTACAGGACGTGGGAGGAAAACGTGATGTGGGATTTGGTATGTCTTCGAACAACTCACAAGCACCCTTCGAGCCGTAGCCAACTATCGAGGAGAAAGTCCACAAATTTTCTTCGAGAAGGTCCAAACGTGTGTTGTACGTTTGTATAGCAGGACTTATGAGCTGTTCGGCAGTAAACGATGCCAGTACACATCTAATTTCCCAAGGTTCCAGATCTCTTGAGAATATCCCGCCAAGTGAAACCTCCTTGTTTGCGCATTTTAAGAGAGTGGTGTATCGAGGTAGCTACGTTTGGTGGCAATGCCTTGCACAGGAACCTACCATGCCATGGCTTTCTGGCTGGAGCTGGAAAGAAAACGACAGCATTACCGGAAGTCATCAAATGCGCTTAAATGTATAGCGTTTGGTATCTGCCAGGGTGTTTGTATGTCTTTACAATGAGATTAGTCTAACTTACATCAGGAGTAAATGTTAACAAACCGGTACTTTTGGGCCCATAACGATTTCGATATTACACCCCAAGACTGACATGGAGATCATTAGCAAGCTCTCTAAAAGAGCAAAACACAAACGTAGAGAGAAAACAGGTTCTGTACATTTGGTGTCATAATTTTCCTAAAACATAGTGATATTTGAGTGGAACTAGTGGTCATATTGGAATTATGCAAACTAAGGCATTGTCTAATGACAAAATATGTAAGATAAGCAATCTCGGAGGAATACAATGTGACAAGGATTTCTATAAAGAGTAACAAAGCTCAAACTTGGAAAATATATGAAAATATAGACAACTATCTTTTCTTGTGGCGGCCATTTTGGATTTATGCAAATTAGCACGCTTGTAAGACGAATTTTATTGGGTTCTTGATCCTAATCTGATAAAGACTTACAAAGACTTACAAAGGTATCTATATACAACATCCCATGCTTTTATCACGAAGTGAACACTTCCCTTGTTTTTTAATTAAGCAGCAGTACTAATGCCTGCAACTAGAACCACGGTATTTTCTCATAATTTACGACGAAGTATTGGGAAATCTCAGAAGATTTCCATTCAGAGTGATACGTTATATATCTTTTTTTTATCAGGAATAGCTGGCAAAATAAGTTAATTTCACCGCCAACCTATCATGTATATTTACTTCTGGAAATGCAGGAGATGGATTTAGATTAAGATTGTAAAATATCGGAGGTGGAGAGACCGCTAACATCGTATATGAGAGGGTGACGCCCGCTCACACACCCTTGCGCAGTCAGGCTCGGGAACCAATTACTCTTGCGACGATTCTTCCTCAAAACATCACGCCTCCCCGCCCTGAGTTTGCAGGCAGCGTGATTTCACGCACGCGCGCTCACACGTACGCACGGGCGCGAATACACGCACAAACACAGGCGTACACGCATGCGTGCACGCATCCACACGCGCACACGCACGCACGCACGCACGCACGCACGCACGCACGTACGCACGCACGCACACACGCACGCACGCACGCGCTCACACCTGCGAGTAATAACACGCCGCATTAAAATATTTTGTGTAAAATATACACGTAGACTCCAGATCAGATATTTTATTTGTGCAACCCTTATGGGATTTTGCTTGGTCTAATGACGCATTGCATAAGGTAGTATGTCTGTCCGTCAGTTAAAAACTGCTTGTTACAGCAATAGTACGTTTTAAAGGACTAGCCTACTTGTCAGTTCTCACGCCGCCAGAGGCCAGTGTGAGTATTGTGGCTGGTGACTTCTGTTTGACTGCCTTGTTTGTTTGTTTGTTTGTTTGTCTGATTATCTGCGCGTAGATGTCGGAGTCCGAAAATGTAGAATCATAAATGTTGCATATCTATTCATATGGTAGATGGCGAGGCAAAAAATAGGTTTGATGTCAAACGGTCAAATATCTAGGTTATTGAGTGACTAAGAGCATCCCGGAAAATACATTTAAATAACTATAAATCTGGAACGCAAGTAGATAGAATCACCAAATTTGTCTTTTCCATTTAAAAAATAACGAGCAGGCACATTATTGGTGCCTAGAAGTTCTATGAGATTGAGCTCAAAGCAACAAAATATCTAGGTCACGGGGTTAAAAGGTACAAACAAGAATACACATGTTGGCCATAACTCTGGAGTGCAAGAAGGTTAGACTCACAAGATTTAGTTCAAGCCTTCATATTACGACAATTTATTATTGTTTTAAGTTTGAGGTCAACAGATCAACGATTTAGTATGGTCATGCCGTTATTAAGTGCATTGCTAAAGGCCTGTTTTCACGATTAGATTAATATGTCAGACAAATCTGACGCTGTAGCGCTAATCTGACGAGCGTTTAAATGATCAGGTTAATCAGATGGCGGATAAAAGTAAACCTGCTGCAAAAACTGCCGTTACTTGTGTCGTGAACAAGAGAATGGACGAAAGATGTGGATAAATCGTTAAGTGAGAAACGATCCAGGCAATTATAAGCAGTATCCTATACGAGAAATGACGAGCAGACGTTCGTGTAACTTCTAGCTCTTGTTGAAGGAGACATATAATATATATATATATATATATATATATATATATATATATATATATATATATATATATATATATATATATATATATATATATATATATATATATATATATATATATATGCAGGAGGCATAGGACGGCCCAGAACGGTCACTCAGGTATATAACGTCATAATCAACAAGAGAAAATTAGCTAGATGTTAAAATGTCCCCACCCCCCAGCTCACACTGTCGGGCCGGCATGCTTATGTCACCAACATGAGTTTTTCCCTCGCCCTCCCGCTCTTCTCCCGTATCGAATAGCGACGCTATGTGAGTGGGCGTATGTTAATAAGATGAGTAAATGCATGATTTGTCTGGAGATGCTATTAGACTAGGCACATAACGCTACGTGTAGCAGGTAGGTGGGCGATATAGTTTTTCCTCCTATTCTCTCTCAATCCGTAAGAACAGTTTCAACGACGAGCTTTTCTAGATATATGGGACGTACGGACCTATGTACGTAGAGGATCAATGCCAAAAATTGCAAGATTGAGCTCATGTTTTGGTGATATACAATCATCGTGTCCAGTTTAAAAAAAATGCTCTTTCCAACATTTTCGTGGCGCATCTACGTACGCACGCACGTACAGACGTACGAACGCACTTACGGAAAGAAAACTTAATATTCCCGCTACGCGTAAGGCTTGGTGGGTATGTAGTTTGAAATTCACAAATTCGGATTAGTGCTGCTAGTGCTACTACTACTACTACTACAACTACTTCTACTACTACTACTACTACTACTACTACTACTACTACTACTACTACTCCTACTACTACTACTACTACTACTACTACTACTACTACTACTACTAGCGCCACCATTACCAACAACCCCAGGTGCCGCCGCCGCCAAAGCCACAACAAGAGCAATTTTACAACATTTCGGGAGATGATTTAAATTCAGATAAATGCTAAAAAATAGCATGTCTTTTAACTTGTAATGGGTAAAATTCCCGCTAATCAGTAATATCACGTCGAGAGTATCTCAAGTGCCCTGGTTGTTTACTTATAAAGCGAAGAAGCACGGGCGACCGAGAGGCCAAACAGTCAATTCATTTCCAACCGCCCATAAGCGTGTCATTTGTAGCACTTATCTATCAATTATATATAAATAATTTACTTCCGGGTCAAAGCACGTATGTTAACGTTTCAGCCAAAGGGACTTAACTAAAAAATCCAGTTACACACTAGGGCCACCTAGTACCAATTTTTGGCGAACATTTCTTTTTCCGGATTTGGATGATTTCAGCTATTTAGATGAAATTAAGCTTAACATTACTTATGGGCAGTTTTCAACCAACTGCCTATAAGGAGGTCTGAGGACGACGAAACTGCCCGTAAATAATATATACTGAACCAAAAAAGATGATCGGAAATCCGGAGGCCTGTTAAAAATCTGCATTTATCAGAGAGATGTTCGGGCTGACTGAGGGCGTAGCATATGATATGGCAATTGAATACATGCCAATTGCTAAACTGAGGAAGAAACAAGTGGCCTTATTCTTATCCAGAATGGACGCGATAACACGGGATCAGTTGAAGAACTAAAACAGAGACGGATTTCACTGTTTTATTTCTAGTATTAAATGGAGAACTAATGTTTTCCGGGCATTGCTTTCTAGAGTTTCTTCCTTCATATTGTTTTCACACAGTTCTTCACAGAATGGTTCATATGCAATGCTCTCTAATAATTAATCTCGATGTGCGTGCGTGCTTGTTCCACCACTACGTATTTATATAAGTGTTATACGTCTCTTAAAAAACTTACAAGAGTTAATTATGTATTATCATACGTATCCGCCATTGTATGTATGTTTCATGTATATGTGTTTCGTGATACTGGTTTCAGGAGTATCACTGGCTTCAGGAGTATCGCCGTCCAGACAATACTGGACAGTACTCACGGATACTGATTTTAGGAGTATCGCCGCCCAGACAATATTGGACAGTATTCACGAATACTGATTTCCGGCGTATCGCCGCCGAGACAATACTGGACAGTATCCACGGATACTGGTTTCAGGAGTATCGCCGCCCAGACAATACTAGGCAGTACTCATGGATACTGGTTTCAGGAGTATCGGTGCCCATGCTGCTACCGGTATCGTGGACACGATTGTACAGGAAATTCAAAAGGGGTTTACCCTGATAAATTGGAAATATTCTTTCATATAAACATGGAAAGACTTAATCAGTGGATGGTATGTAATATAAGTTACTGATTGATACACCCACAGACAGTTCTGTACTACCCCCACGCACCTAACACTATCTGGCAAATACTATCTCTTACTGGAACATTAATCCAGTAGTTATGCCGAGAAGTAGGCGCCCACTTTGATTGATCAAGAGCTTTGTGACGTCACACAGCTTTCCCACGCCCACTTCCATATATGGGCATGGGCGGAATCTCATTTAAATATGCTAATGAAGTGACGTCATAAAGCTCTCGACCAATCAAAGATGGGCGCCTACCGCTCGGCTTTGGTTAGTATTTTGGGGTAGGGGCAGCCCTGTATCTATCCTCACCAATCCCGCCCATATACATTCCACCATAAAAAAATTGATGGTTTTTGGTAACTACAGCCTACCGACATTCTGGATAAAGTTTCAATTCGTCAAATCCAATCGATGGCTTAAAAGAATAACTGAAAGATGAAAACATGAAATAGAATGTAACATGATATGATTAAGACTTCAGTAAAAGAGGTATAGTGAAATTCTGTGAAGTAGAATCATAGCTGAAGAGATATTCAGTAGTGAACTGATATAGCTCTAAACCACGAAGTGTTCACTCCGGGTTCTGATGCTCAAGTGATTTGAAAAAGTAAAGTACTAGGCTGAGCTGTCAATCAAAAATCATGCTTGAATTTAATTGGACGAGCGGTAAGCGCCCCTAATGATTGGCTAGGGCGAAATGACCTACATTCATGCTTGAATTTGATTGGATGAGCGGTAGGCGCCCATAATGATTGGCTGAGGGGAAATGAGCAGGGCAAAGTATGATTAATGATCTGTTGTAGATGCACTAAGAAACCTTAGCTGTACTTAAAAGTACACTCGCACTCATGAGTACAGAAATGAGCGGGAAAGGTATGGATTGGCTAAGGGGAAATGAGCGGGAAGGCTATGGATTGGTTAAGGAGAAATGAGCGGGAAAACTATGATTAATGATCTAGTGTAGATGTGGTAAGAAAGTTCAGTTCTTCTTAAAACTTCACTTACACTCAAGAGCACAGAAATGAGCAGGGAAACCCTGATCAATGCACTATTAAGAAACCTATGACTCAGACACGTCTACTTTAAAAAGTGCTCTTTTACTTAAAATATTGTATTTTGAAAATACTTTGCTCACAAAGAGCGTGTTGCGTATCATCCGCTCACAGGGAGCACGTTGCGTATCAACGCTCATTGAGAGCACATTGGATGTTCATGCTTACTGTCTGATCATCATGTATTAACTCTCTGAATGTTAAGTTCTTGCAGATATTATATTCCATGGGTTATATCGCTGAACTGTCTGAATATTTTGGGGTAAGGGGCAGTCCTGATGTATCTATCCCCACCCCTCCCGCCCATATACCTTCCACCATAAAAAATTTATGTTTTTTGATATTCAGTAGTGAACTGATATAGTGTTCACTCTGAGTTCTGATGATCAAGTGATTTGAAACATCACCACACCCCACCCCCAACCCCAACCACCGAACCTATCGATGATATGTCGTTAAGCATATAGGATTTCGGCACGAGATATCCACGTATTGATTTAATTAATGCACACCTCCAGTAACTCATCACACATTACCATCTCCCTACAATTTCACAATCATAATGCGCAATGCTGATCAATCAGTCCGCCAACCATCCAACCAGCCAGACAGTCAGCCAACCAATCAACCAGTCAGCCAGCCCAGCCAGCCAGCCAGTCAGCCAGCCAGCCATCCAGCCAGCCAGTCAGCCAGCCGGCCAGCCGGCCAGCCGGCCAGCCGGCCAGCCAGCCAGCCAGTAATTCATCCATTCAGTCAGTCAGTCAGTCAGTCAGTCAATCAATCAGTCAGTCAATCAGTCAGTCAGTCAGTCAGTCAGTCAGTCAACCAGTCCATTGGTTAGTCAGACAGCCGGTCGGTCGGTCGGTCGGTCGGTCGGACGGTCGGTCGTTCGGTCTGTCTGTCGGTCGGTCGGTCGGTCGGTCGGTCGGTCGTTTGGTCGGTCGGTCGGTCAGCCAACCAGCCAGCCAACCAACCAGCGAGTCATCCAGAGAGCCAGCCGGCCAACAAGCCCAGCCAGTCTGGCAGCCATCCAACCAGCCAAACAGTCAGCCAGCCGACCAATCAGCCAGCCAGCCAGCCAGCCAGCCAGCCAGCCAGCCAGCCAGCCAGCCAGCCCAGCCAGCCAGTCAGCCAGCCAGCCAGCTGGCCGGCCAGTCGGTCGGTCGATATACATATATCTAAAAATATTTACAAATTTGACACAACGAAGCAAATTACCACGCATAACAATGCCCGGACGTTGACCATGTTTTCAATTTTTTTAAACCGGATCTAAATCGGATCAAATTCTGAATATGTCGATATCTCGGATGCTAATGTTCAGATTTGGATCAAATCTTATCACCGAAAGGGTTCGACCATCCACTAGAAAGCCACAACAATGGTTGTGATAAAAACAATTCGGAAATCCGTAAAAATGTGGACGCCGCAGCTACCCAGAAGCTGTCGACCCTGCTAAAACAGACACGTATGTGTAAAATTTCGTAGCATTTCTCTTAAGATGTCCGTCTGAATGTTGCACTAATAGAGTTTCACATGACATAGCAGCATACATACATGAGGAAAGCAATTCATATCATAGCCAACCAGACTTGTTAAATAAATCATCTGCTTCCATATCTCAAATTACTTTTGATTAATGTCTTGCGTCATTAAGCCTTCTGTTATTGGCTTAAAACATTCATTCAGCTGAGCGAATGCATTCTAAGTTGTTCAGAGAAACATCCATTCAGCTCGGCGAATGCATTTTAAGTTGCTCGGAGAAACACAGTGAATTAACACGCTCAGCACTGGACAATCTTATTTACATGAAGTTAGCTGTGATTCTATGCTACAAGCATTTCGATGTCAATGTATGACGAACTGTTTTCTGTGGGTCACGTTGACCACAGCTGATGTCTTTTTTTACCAGGGCCTAGTCATCATAAAAGCACCGATCTTGTTCTTCACATCTTTACCTATAGATACTGCATATACTGGCTAGATGGATCATGCGCATACCCTCAGTATGGAGCTAGTTGCCGCGACCGCGGATGATGCGAGTTCAGTAAAGCGCAAATGTGCATGTCCGGTATTCATTTACTGGCTGACGCAGACGATCAGCCGCAAATATGGCCTGAAAAAGGTCTAAATTATGTTTTGGTAATTTGAAGAGTAATTAAGCAGAACCAAATTTACATATTTTTATCAGAAATAAAATTGTACTGGTTATCTTAAGCTGACACTTTAGTCGACTACTTAATAGGTCTAATAACAAAAACATATTATTTTGGAAACTATGAGAAATACTGAACTCGGAAATGCCCCTTTTGAGAGGGTCGTGAGCGAGCTTATCAGTATATATGATATCTATGTCTCTAACACATGGTTTCATCATCCCAACAGTCTCGTTCAAACACGGCTTGCTATGGAGGGATGGCAGATCATTTGAACAGCCACTGTTCAAATAAAGCATGGTATAGAGGGATGCCAGATCATCTGAACAGTTATTGTTCAAACAAAGCATGATATGGAGGGATGACAGATCATCTGAGCAGTTACTGTTCAAACAAAGCATGGAATGAAGGGATGACAGATCATCGGAGTAGCTGCTGTTCAAACAAAGGATGGAATAAAGGGATGACAGATCATCTGAACAGTCAGTGTTCAAACAAAGCATGGTATGGAGGGGTGACAGATCATCTAAGCAGCTGCTGTTCAAACAAAGCATGATATGGAGGGATGGAAGATCATCTGAACAGCCACTGTTTGGACAAAGCATGGTATAGAGGGGTGACAGACCATCTGAACAGCCACTGTTCGGACAAAGCATGGTATGGAAGGAAGCCAGATCATCTGAGCAGTTACTTTTCAAACAAAGCATGATATGGCGGAATGGAAGATCACCTGAACAGCCACGGTTCGGGCAAAGCTTGGTATGGAGGAATGGCAGATCATCTGAGCAGTTACTTTTCAAGCAAAACATGATATGGAGGGATGGAAGATGATCTGAACAGCCGCGGTTCGGACAAAGCATGGTATGGAGGGGTGACAGATCACCTGAGCAGTTACTTTTCAAACAAAGCATGATATGGATGGATGGAAGATCATCTGAACAGCCACTGTTCGGACAAAGCTTGGTATGGAGGAATGGCAGATCATCTGAGCAGTTACTTTTCAAGCAAAGCATGATAGTGAGGTATGGAAGATGATCTGAACAGCCACGGTTCGAACAAAGCATGGTATGGAGTGATGACAGACCATCTGCGCAGTTCCTGTTCAGACAAAGCATGGCGTGGAGGGATGACAGATCATCTGAACAGCTAGTGTTCAAACAAAGTATGGTATGGAGGGATGATAGATTATCTGACGGGTCATTGTTCAAACCCCCTGCTACAAGTGCTAGGCCTCAAAGTAGATCTAAGATCTCTGATCTTGGGTCGGGCGCAGGGGTGTAACACTTTATCTGGGTACCAAGCCAGGTATTTGGAGCGAGTGGCCAACCATAGCACTAAACAACTCATCTTTCATGACAGTTAATATTATGAATATCTGTCATGGTGCTTGCCGTGTGAGTTCCCGCCAGGCATGTGCAGCACCTCCCCCCCCCCCAGCCTCGAAGGGGTCCATCCAAGCTACTTGTGGTAAAGTTCGTAGACCTTAGTGAGAAAGGAAGAAGGTTGTCGAACCTAAAGTACAAGTAAGCAAACCGCTGACTATCATGCAATGGAATGCTGAAGGCGTTTCTAACAAGAAAACGGAGCTTAGCCAAATTCTCAAGGAGAAAGGCGTAGATGTTGCGTGTATCCAAGAAACTCATCTGAATGCCAACAGAGGATTCTGTATAAGAGGAGCTCAGTGCTTCAGATCTGACAGGGATGGAAGACATAAAGGAGGAGTCATAACCCTGGTCCGGAATAACCTAAATGCCATTGAAGTTCAGAAAGACATGGACGGACCTGAAATTCTCACAATCAAGATAATTCTAGAGAAACATCCTATCACTGTTGTCAACTAGTACTGCCCTAATAATCAACCACTGAATCTCAGAAAAATCCCAGTTCACCCAGATTCAACTATCATTGCTGGTGACCTCAACAGTCATTCTCAGTTATGGGGCTATCATTCTACTGATAGGAGGGGTGAGGACATTGAAAACTGGATGGATGAGCAGAAGCTGATTCTCTTGAATAAGGCAGATGACGCCCCCCCCCCCTACATTCTACTCAAGACGATGGCATACCTCAAGTTCTCCTGATTTAGCATTTTCGCCAGAAAATCTACATCAAGAATATTTGCGTATTGTTGGGGATCAACATGGAGGCAGTGATCACCACTCTGTTTTCATTACCATTAACATGGATGTTGAGATTGACCGAAATCAGACTCCTCGATGGAACTATGAGAAAGCAGACTGGGACAGATATCAGAAAGAGAGTGACAGATTGGTAAAAGACATTGATGTCAAAAACCAAAATATCAATAAAGTTGTTAAAGAGCTTAACTCTGCTTTACTCTCTGCTGCTGGCAAATGCATTCCTAGGGATCCAGGAAAAATTACAGACCTTACTGGAGTACGTCTCTGCAAAAGTTACACGAAGAACTGTCCAATGCAAGGGAAATTGCAGAGACTGTCCCAACAGAAGCCAACCATGTGAGACTCCAACAATCCAAGGTAAAATATCTGAAAGCCAAATTCAGAGCCACCAGAGAATCGTGGAGAGAAAAAATGTCAAGCTTAAATCTTGAAAAAGATACAAACAAGCTCTGGAGGCTTGTGAAGCAGCTTAACGATGAAAGCACCAGAGTACCGAACATTACTGAAGAAAGGCAAGAATAAAAATACTCTTGAAGAGGATTGTGAAATCAGAACAGGAGAGGCTGCCACTGAACACTTTGCTTGTATGTATCAGAAATTAAGCAATCTAGATGTGGCAGTGAGTCGTAAAAAAGCTGCAATGAAGTCTGCAAAGGGGAATGGAGAAACACAAATACATGCCGCGGGAATGGATGAGCTTCTGACCATCAGCTAGTTGGAGAACAGCTTGACAGTTCTGAAAAACAGGAAATCTCCTGGACCAGATGGAATAACCAATGAGATGTTGAGGAATCTGGGTACTATTGGAAAGCGCAAGCTTCTGGAGATTTTCAACCACAGTTGGTGCACAGGAGAAGTTCTCCAGGCTTGGAGAGAGGCCAACATGATCCCTGTACTGAAGAAAGGCAAGAATAAATCCAAAGCGGCAAGTTATCGACCTATCAGACTGACTAGTTGCACTGTCAAAGCCATGGAAAGAATCCTCAACCAGAGACTTCTTCGACATCTTGAAAGCAACAATCTCTTAGCGGATGAACAAAATGGCTTCAGAAAGTGTAGATCTACTGAGGATCAAACAACATATCTGACACAGTCTATTGAGGAGGCGTTCCAACAGAAAAAGCATACCATCACTGTGTGGGTTGATCTGCAGAAGGCATTTGATAAAGTATGGAAGCATGGACTCCTCCAAAAGCTCAGGAACAGTGATATTTCTGGAAAAATGTACATCTGGATATGCCAGTATCTCAACAACCGAAAGGCATCAGTACAGCTGAATGAGACGAGCAGCAAGAAAGGCCTGCTACGACATGGTGTACCTCAGGGTGGTGTAGTCTCTCCCACCCTCTTCACAGTATTCATCAATGATCTGGTGAAGAACCTTCCAATGGGAGTCAGAGCTGCATAGTATGCTGACTATCTTGTGACGTGAAGCAGCGAGGAGTACGTGTCAACAGCCAATTACCGCATGCAATTTGCAATTGATCACCTCGATTCTTGGGTTACAAGATGGTTTGTCCAGATGAACAAAGAGAAGACAGTCGCAACTTTATTCACACTATCCACTAAAAAGGAACACAAGACAAGTCTGAAATTTGGTGACTCAGTTCTGCACTTTGAGGATGAAGTAACTTATCTTGGTCTGATATTTGACAAAAAAACTAACCTCGAAGGCGCAAATCAGAAATGCTGAAGGTATAGCCAAGTGAAGACTGGCAGTTATGTTGAAGCTCTCTGGAACAAAATGGGGAGCTAACATGAAAATTCTGAAACAGGTTTACTCTGTATCAGTTAGGCCAATCATCGAATACGGCTCATCATCATGGATGACAGCTGCTACAAGCACCCCTCAGACATTGGATAAGGTACAAAATCAGGCTCTCCTTATCATAACAGGGTCTATGAAGACCACTCCAATAGCAGCGATGGAAGAACTTTCCAATATCCAGCCACTCCAGCAGAGACGAAAAATCAAGGCAGAGATTCAATAAGAGAAATTCAAATTGATGCCTCACCATCCCATTCATATGCTGACTCACCAAATGTCTAGAGGAAGGCTCAAAAGGAATAATTTCTTATTAACTTCAAAGAAAATTGAAAGAAACAGAGAGTCGGAGATCTTCCCCAGATGTAGAAACGTAACTGCTATCCCTGAGAAGGAACCGTGGAAAGCTTCTGAAATAGAAAACACAATTTTAATCTGGCCCTCGATTCCATGGATTGAAAACAAGGGAGATCAAGCAGAGGTGACAAACAAAGTTCTTGCAGTGAGTCATATTGCAGAAAACTTCCCTGAGGAAGAGTGGATACATGTTATACAGATGGATCAGCTATCCAGGCTGTCAAGAATGAAGGCCAGGTGCTCACATTCGGTTTCCATCTGGAGATATAACAGACTCATGCTTGCCAACAGGGAAGCACTGTAGCAATTACACTGCAGAAATCCAGGCACTGATCTTAACTAGCCAAATGCTGATACAGCGAAAAACCAGAAATGAAAATATTGTCTTCCTGACAAACTCCCTCTCAGCGCTCCAGGCGCTGGAGAGTGGAAAGGAAAGTACAGATTTAATTCATGAAAAATCTTACCCAACCGCCTAAGGAGAACAATGTCAACTTACAGTGGATCCCCTCGCATTGTGGCATATTATGAAATGACAAAGCTGATCAACTGGCCAAGGAAGGGTCAAATAAAGAACAATTCAACCGCGAGGTTGACTTTGAAGAACTGAAGCATATCATTAAAGCCACAAGAACCACCAGCAGGCAGCATAATGATGCAATACACAGCCTCAGTAGGGAGGATCAGACATGTATCTTCAGATTGAGGACTGGTCACAATCGTCTCAATGCACATCTTCACCATCTCAAGATTACAGATTTTGCACTTTGTGAGTGTCAGTGGGCAGAAGAAACAGCAGAACATCTCTTGCAGCACAGCCAGCGATATGAACAGGCTAGAAGAAGCTTCTGGCCTATTGAAGTATCTTTTGAAGAGAAGATCAGAGGAGACAGAGACAGTTTGGTGACCACTTCAGCGTTCATGCACCAAATAAGGAAAACGGTCTAAGATTACTGTCATGACAAAGATGAACGCAAGAGGGAGAAGACTGTTCAAACACAGCATGGAATCGAGAGATGACAGATAATCTAAACAGTCACTCTTCAAGCAAAGAATGGAATGGAGGAGTGACAGATCATCTGAACAGTCAGTGTTCATAACACAGCATGGAATGGAGCGATGACAGATCATCTGAACACTTACCACTCAAACACAGCATGGTATGGAGGGATGACAGATCATCTGAACAGCAACAGTTCAAACAAAATATGATATGGAGGGATGACAGATCATCTGAACAGTCAGTGTTCAAACACATCATGGAATGAAGAGATGACCGATCATCTGAGCAGTTACTGTTCAAACAACGCATGATATGGAGGGATGGGAGATCATCTGAACAGTCACTGTCCAGACAAAATATGATATGGAGGGATGGCAGATCATCTGAACAGTCAGTGTTCAAACACAGCGTGGAATGAAGAGAGGGTCGATCATCTGAGTAGTTACATTTCAAACAAAGCATGATATGGAGCCACGGTTCGAACAAAGCATGGTATGGAGTGATGCCAGATCATCTGAGCAATTATTGTTCAAACAAAGCATGGGATGGAGGGATGACAGATCATCTGAACAGTCAGTGTTCAAACAAAACATAACATGGAGGGATGACAGATCATCTGAAAAGGCATTGTTCAAACAAAGCATGGTATGGAGGGTGACAAATCATCTGCGCAGTTACTGTTCAAACAACGCATGATATGGAGGGATGGGAGATCATCCGAACAGCCACTGTTCGAAGAGAGCATGAAATGAAGGGATGACAGATCATCTGAGCAGTTACTGTTCATACAAATATGGAGTTGATGGATGAGAGATCATCGGAAAAGTCACTGTTCAGGCAAAGCATGGAATGAAGGGATGACAGATCATCTGAACAGTCAATGTTCGAACAAAGCATGGTATTGAGGGATGCCAGATCATCTGAAAAGTCATTGTTCAGACAAATCTTGGTATGAAATGATGCCAGATCATCTGAACACCCACTGTTCAAACAAAGCGTGGTATGGAGGGATGGCAGATCATCTGAAAAGTCATTGTTCAGACAAAGCATGGTATGAAGTGATGACAGATCATCTGAATAGTCACTGTTCAAACACAACATGGTATGGAGGGATGGCAGATCAGCTGAACAGTTACTGTTCAGACAAAGCATGGCATAGAGGGATGTCAGATCATCTGAAAAGTCATTGTTCAGACAAAGCTTGGAATGGAGGGATGACAGATCATCTGAAAAGTCACCGCTCAGGAAAAGCATGGTATGGAGGGATGGCAGATCATCTTAGCAGTCACTGTTCAAACAAAGCATGGGATGAAGGGATGACAGATCATCTGAACAGTCAGCATTCAAACACAGCATGGAATAGTAGAATGACAGATTAACTGAAGTGGTATTGTTCAAATCCATCATGGAATGAAGAGATGCCAGATAATCTGAACAGCCACTCAAGCAAAGAATGGAATGGAGAGATGACAGATCACCTGAACACTTACTGCTCAAACACAGCATGGCATGGCGGGATAGCAGATCGTCTGTACAGCTACTGCACAAACACAGCATGGTATGAAGGGGTGACATATCATCTGCACAGCCATTGTTCAGACAAATCATGGAATAAAGGAGTGACAGATCATCTGAACAGCCACTGTTCAAACAAAGCATGGCATGGAGGGATGACAGGTCAACTGAACAGTCACTCTTCAAACAAAGCATGGTATGGAGGGATGACAGATCGTCTGAACAGTCACTGTTCAAACATAGTATGGACTGGATGGATGACAGATCATCTGAACAGTTACTGTTCAAACACAGCATGGGATGGAAGGATGACCGATCGTTTCCATAATTTCCTTGATGAACTTTCCAATATATCCTCCTCAATGAGGACAGAAAGAAGAAGGTCTAGTTTAACTGTTTGTCCTTAAAGGCACATGCAGGAATGTTATCTGTCAGACATTCACATCGTCATCAAACAGATAATGTCATTGCGCCAATTTTTATCTAATTGAAAGGCTGCCATTGTGGCCCATCTCAGACATCGTCAGTCTTTGGTAGAATTTGAATTCCCTGTGTAAGCACTTAGTCCCGGCGCTGACGTTTCCGGCTTGGGCTAATTGGACATTAGGGAGAGAGAATGGTGTATTGCCTTATAGTCACGTGAATTCTCCTGGCCCTGGACTCACTGTCCAATTCCATAAATACATTTATGCCTTCAGAATCAGAATGCAACTCTAACCCCATCAAGATGACTGGAGTCGTTTATAATATGACACACTCTGTGTCTCCGACTTGCTGTTATAGTAGGTAAATGTAGATGGTGTTCATGCTGTCATACTCTTAACCTAGTGACAGTTGCTGATTCAGTACTAACATAATGATATTCGCATGGCATCAATAATTTCCTAGAACTGAGGACTCAATTGACTTTGCCCCACCATTTTCAGTTGTGGCTTTGGGCACAGTTCAGTTAGTGTTACGGGTCGACTTATGTAGGCGGTTTAGGTGAAGTAGGAAGCGCAGCCAATTTGTTCTGTTGCAAACATTGAAGACATTCGAAACCATCACATGGATAATTGACACATCTGTCATTTTAATCGCAGGAACAAATTGGGATTTTCTCATTAGCGTGTGGGTAATGCTAGCATATGGAGATGTTAGGCACTTTAATTCCTCGGAGCAAGCTTAGGGTAATTGCTTAGGTAAGTAATTAGTGTCGTTATGCGCCGCTGACAAACCATTGGCTATAATTAAGATGATGCGAAATGCTGTACTCGCAGATAACTACTGTCTCTTGCATGCACCTCGATACTTTCCCGACACAATTGGTGGATAATAGGGTGTATCCCCCCATCTAGATTCAAGCATCAGTGCAACAAGTAGTAACAGGTAGTAACATGTAGTAAACAGGTAGTAACAGGAACTAATATGTAGTAACATATAGTAACAGGTGGTAATAGGTAGTAACAGGTAGTAACATGTAGTAACAGGTACCAGTGCTAGAGATGTGGTAGCTACCAGACAACAGACAACAAACTTGTATCATGTCCAGGAGGAGTAACATATCCTTAGCTACATACTGTCATCGAAATCAGTTTGCTCCCATACAACTGAGATCAAGTACCCACGCACACATGTCACTTCCTCATCCCCTAATAGCGTACTGTAAATTGGCCTAAAATTATCCGCATTAGTAAGCATCCCATGGCCAACCGTTTGTAGGATATTTGCAAAAGTATGGATTTAAGTACAGAGATAACAGATGTAGCATTTCCGCCAACGGATTTGCATATTGTATTGGAAGTTATCTGTTACATTTCGTGTCTATTTCCCTTATCACCTTCCTTTCATTGGCTTATATTTGACGAGGTGGCCATTTCTGAATGGGTAATGCTGTGGGTTGGGCTTAGACCATGCTGGTAATAAACGGGCAATGAACTGTGCATATGTCATAAACACCATTAACTCTGATAACATAGTGTGGCGTGTCTGCTATCCTCAACCCCAGGGGATTTAGTGTCATGTTTATGCTAATCGATTATGGATGTGCTACGCATATGCATGGACGCATACGTATGGCATTTAATACAGTGGATATATGATCTATAATATGGGTAGACATTATGTCCTTTCAGCCACAATCGTGGCATTAAGGCTGTTCTGTATGGCATAATGTCAAACCGGTGACGATGTCAATTTTCAATCCGGTTTGAACCATATATCGGCTTTATGGGGTGGGGGGGGTCGATGATGAGTGGATACAATTAGTGTATGTAATATTTTTTCCGAGAAGCATGTAGTAAGCATTACTCCATGTGTGCTGGCTGGAACCTTTGGGTCAAAATACACGCTCACGACTTACTTTCTTTATAAGCATCATGAATAAGGTATATAGCATTCATTTCTGATTGTGCCAGTAATTGTTCAAATCTAGCTTTTTACCCACTAACCATAGTTTGTGTTCCATTTACAATCGATTAATTCTAATGTGCGATTATCGTTTGTTTAATCATCACGCGTTGAACAAAATGGGTATTTACCTTAGTTTTTTAAACCGAAACCCCGAGTTTAAATAAATTTTCGGTTTATCTATTACCGATTAATCTTTTGTTAATTACAAATATTGCTGCTAAATCAGCCTCTGTAGTGGTCCTGATAAATGTCAATTTGCCGACCTAACGAAGTCCATTTCTGAAAAGTCTCGATAGCGAAACCAGACACTCTAGGTAAATTTTATAAAATAACCTTCCTCTGGCTGCAAATTCCATGAGAAAATTATAAATATATTGACCAAATTTGTGGATTAAAGGGTTAAAACGCAGACCCATTTGAACATACAGAAGTCTATATTTTTTACAATATTTTGAAACAAATGTAACTGCAAGATGCCGCATTTGTTTGTAGCACCAAATCTCAGTCATATTAATTTCGAAATATTTAACGTACACGCTAATATTTTTAAAATTGTAAATGATTGACTTTCTATTGGTCTTTCGTCTTCAGTGTTAACACAATCTAATTGGGTATAAAATGATTTCTCTCCTTAATCGTTGTGTGCATGACTGACGCGTGTTCCGTTTGTTATGGATGAGTTTTGTTCAAACGCACTAATCTAAACACCTAGTCCACATCACGAGTTCCGAAGGACTTTTAAATTGTCGCAATTTGGATACAAAATAAATGTTTATTGGCGCTGTATTGCTGAGCGACCGAGTTATGTAAACATC
Source organism: Chaetoderma sp. LZ-2023a (assembly GCA_034401795.1). Lineage (NCBI taxonomy): Eukaryota > Metazoa > Mollusca > Caudofoveata > Chaetodermatida > Chaetodermatidae > Chaetoderma > Chaetoderma sp. LZ-2023a. The sequence goes on from CM067359.1 coordinate 175,735,293, forward strand.
TAAACGTAGGGTGGGTTACTTAGCTTCGTTGTGATAAGTCTGTAAAGCTAACATCCCAGGTTAACAACCACATTGGCCAGCGGTGTCAGTTTGTGTTAAATACTGGTATTAATCTTAATTCAAAAGGTGTATGCTCTACCTCTTGTAACAGTACAAAATCATCATTACCTGGAGGTCCAATCAATGTAAACGGTATGACTCGATAACCGCTTGTCATAAGAATGTTAAAGGCAGAGTATTTGATTGAAAGCTTATGCTGTCCGTGACACCAACAATTTTCAACGCGCAGTCTAAAAATAATAGCACATTCTTTAACTGATTAAAAAACTAAGGTAAATACCCCTTTTGTTCAACGCGTGATGATTAAACAAACTTTAAATTTCGCACATTAGAATTTAATGGATTGTAAATGGAACACAAACTATGGTTAGTGGGTAAGAAGCTAGATTTGAACAATTACTGGCACAATCAGAAATGAATGTTATATGCCTTATTCATGATACTTATAAAGAAAGTAAGTCGTGAGCGTGTATTTTGGGCCAAAAGTTCCATACAACACATGTATAGTAAAATTGCTACATGCTTCAAAATAATATTGCATAATATAATTTTACCAACTCATCCGTGCCTTCCCCCCCCCCCCCCCTCACACCCCACATCCCATAACACCGATATACCGTTCAAGCCGGTTTGAAAATTGACAACTTCGCCGGTTTGATATTATGCCATACCGCGCAGCCTTACCACACGCGCGCACACACATACGTACAACGTGCGTGCATGCGCGCGTGCGCATACGCGTGTACGCGCACACCATCGTACGTACGTACGTACGCACCACGCACGCACGCACGCACTCACACACACACGCACAAGCATACATAGGTCTTAGATTAGATAACCAATATAGATAGACCAAAATATAAATATCCGTACTGGCAGACTTTAGTCACGACTCGACTCGTAACTGATATATGCCAGTCTCTGGCTCTATCAGTCAGTCGCTCTGTCAAATTTCTCGATAATTCTACATACCCAAGAATGGACTTTCGAATTTGCCAGTAAGAGTTATCGCACATAATTCTCCTCTTCTCCGACAGGGCTAAATTCCTAACCCCGTACATTTCCTCTACAGTAGTCTTGAGGAATATCCATTCGCAGGCCAAGAGAAGATGATTCTTGCAAATTTCCCATTGGAATGACTGGTTCGATAACTGAGCCAGTCATTCTCATGTTAAATTTCCAAAAATATCCTTGTCTTGGCCTGTAAATGAACAATCAATAAGCAAATTCTTTCATTTTCCTGATCAAATTTAGCCATTGAAGGGATAAAGTAACACGAAAGCCATGATAACAATGTTGCTGGAAACTGTTGCTGTCTTAGAGAGAAAAAGCGTGCAGCAACATTGCTTCGAAAAAGCAACAATGCTTATTTTATAAAGTGGAATGGAATTAAGTAATATACCTGTATAACATCCGTATCATTCCAATAAATAGAGGGATCCATTTAGCTAAACCACGCCCACTTCCAGCCACGCCCCGTCCATTTCTAAATTTTCCCCGTCCATTTGTAGCTTTGCGCACGCTGAGATCGATTTCTATACTGTGAAACCTGAAGTCTCAGAATCCCAATTTCAATATAACTACACAATATAACTACACAGGTAAGCGGTTTAATATTCTGAAACTAATTTGACGGGGTGCCGTTGTTAAGCGCGTCCAGTCAAATTAGATTCAAAATGTTCAACAAAATGCTTAGTAAATAGTAAATCGTAAACTTGACGGAGTATTCCAGCTCCAAGACGGAGTAAACCCTGTTAACTCGATCATTGAATCGCACCAGCTGTCAATTTTTAAATATAAGGTAATTTTTAAACTGTCGTGTTATTTTAACAAGCCTAAAAAACAGACTCAAAACTAGCAAGACGAAGCCCTCTCCTTAACTTTATTTATTAAAATTTAGATTTTATTTATTTAATTATTTATAATTTTTATTTTATTTTAATTTATTTTATTTTATTTTATTTTATTTTCAAACACCAATAATTTATCTTGGCTGTCAGGTCGAATAGATTGTGAATGTCCTGTCTGTCTGTCTGAAATAACGTCTCCAGGGCCTACAGCTCAAACGTTTTGGGTGGGGCGGGTGATTCTAACACGTCTGTCAAGTGTTAAGTTTAATTTCATATTCCCAGGTTACATCGTGAAATATGGGACACAAATGATACATATTAAACATTGCAAGTGTGAGCTAACATCGTCATCAAAATTATTATTATTATTATTATTATTATTATTATTATTATTATTATTATTATTATCACCACGTTTTAAAAAAACGTCGGGTATATTGTAATCGCCTCCGTTCCTCCGATCCGCCCCCAGGGTTTGGGGAGGGGTCAAAAGGTCAAAATTTTACCAGCGGAAATTGATTGTAATGCATCTTCTCCGAAACCGTTTGACAGAATTCAACCAAATGTGGTATGTGTGTTACCCATCTCAATGTGGAGTACATGAACTCATTTACATTTGGCCCCGCCTCCAGGGGCGGGTGGGGTAGGGGGGAGGGGCGTCAAATGGTAACAAATTGATTGTAATGCAACTCCTCTGACACTGTTGAACGTCACGAGGTGGGGGATGGGGTCGAAAAGTCATGAAATTGATTGTAATGCAACTCCTCTGAACTTGTTAGACAGAACTGAACCAAATTTGATATCTGAGTTACTCATATGATTGCGGAGTGCAAGAGGCCGTTTAGATTTCGCTCCGGGGACTGGATAGGGGTCAAAAGGTCAAATTTTAACCTGTGGCAATTGATTGTAACGCATCTCATCTGAAACCATTGGACGGAATTCAACCAAATTTGGTATGTGAGTTACCCATATTAAAGTGAAGTGGATGAGCACATGTACATTTGACCCTGCCCCCGGGTGTGGGTGGGGGTGGGGTCAAAAATTAAAAATGTATTGCATTGAAACTCCTCTGACACTGTTGAACGGAATTCAATCAAATTTAGAATGTCCCTTACCCATCTCAATGTGGATTGTCTACAATTTAGCCTGGATGGGGAAATACATGAAATAATTGACAGATATAAACATCTAGGTATAAACATTTTTTACAACTGTCGCTACAGACAGCATTAAGACGCCTAACAGAGCAGGCTACAAAAGCCCTCTATTCACTATATAGGAGATGCGAACCTTTTGATTCTATGATTGCACCAATTATTACATACGGCTGTGAAATCTGGATGACTGAAAATACAACACTAGTAGAAAAAGTACAACTAGACTTTTATCGAAGGCCATTGAAAGTAAATAGAAGCACGCCAAAGTATATGATTTATGGTGAATTTGGCTCAATACCCACTTGAACTCACTATAAAACACAGAACAATTGCCTATTGGGAGAAATTATTAAACAGCAAAGACACAAGATTCTCCTATCTGCTCTATACGTATATGTATAATAACTTCAAGAATAATAATGTACAATGGATTAAAGTAGTCAAGGGGATATTTAACAATGTGGGATTGGAGTACCTATGGGAAGAGCAAAGCATTACACATAGCACGACAAAACATATAAAACAGATTCTTATCGACCAGTATGTCCAATCTTGGTAAGGTCAGATCAACGCGTCATCAAAAGAAAAAACATATACCATCTATACATTGTTTTGAAAAAAAATAATTTTAAATGACTGCCGGACCTTTGACCCCACAATGCATGGAAAATGTCCCATAGGAAATGTATGGGGATTTCACATGTATGTTAGAAGTGCTACTACCCCTAGAGTTATGATCGGATCACTACCATACCTGGGTAGGATGTTAGCACTGATGATTATTTTTTTTAAAGAAACTTTTTTTCAAAATGGCCGACATGAAAATATTTTGGGCAAAAATACCAGTTTTCGGTTTTTTCAGAAATGAACTCAAGATGAAAAATTTTGAAAAATATAACTGGTGATGTAATTTGTTATGTCGTCATATCCAGGGATAGTAGTAGTAGTAGTAGTAGTAGTAGTAGTAGTAGTAGTAGTAGTAGTAGTAGTAGTAGTAGCAGTAGTAGTAGTAGTAGTAGTAGTAGTAGTAGTAGTAGTAGTAGTAGTAGTAGTAGTAGTAGTAGTAGTAGTAGTAGTAACGGTGGTGGTCTGTTTGGTTATCGTGGGGTACTGGTTTTTTATGTTATTATTTTAGCTGTTTCAGTATTCTCCTGATAAATCTGCATAATTTAATTAGAAGGTTGAGGTTATGACTAGAAAGTAATTGGTGAAATTTGTAGTAGTTTGGTCGGTACGTGTAATAGTTTGGTAGTATACTAATTATATCTTGTTTGAAGTGGTCGCACAGAAAGAGGTAGTGGTATTCATCTCCGATATATTGTTTGTCACAAAATGTGCATAATAATTGTTCCCTAGGTATTCCCTCCCCTCTCCCCTTTTCTATCGGAAGTCTGTGATTGCTTGTACGAAATCGGGTTAGCGGTATCCTATTCAAATCGTTACGTTTTGAGGTATGTTTCGAATTCAAAGCCTGTTTTGTAAATATTATGTTTTCCCTCTTGAGGAGTAATTTATTTCACCTTCCCATCGTTGAATAAATTGGTCGATTGCAGTCTGTTTTATGATTTTTGGCAGTACTTTATTGGGCGATGTTTGGTTATCCCATACATGTCCCATTCCGGCATTTTGTAGGAACAGTCTTAGGCCATGTAAACTGTGTCCCGTATTGTAGGTGTTCGTTGTACATGTATTTGTATATGAGATCTGCGACTTGTTGAATGGTGATAGTAATTGGATATCTGGGTATTTCGCCATATATCATGAATTTGGGTGTACTCCTGTTTACCTTCAATAGTCTACGTAAAAAGTCCAACTGTACGTTTTCCATTGTTTCCGAGTTTTCAATGGCTCATATCTCGCAGCCAATTGTTAGTATAGGTAGGATTGTTGCGTCAAAGAGTTTCAATTGGCAGTTTATGGGGAGATCTATGTTTTCTATCCGTATGTAAAGTGCATAGAGTGCTTTGTTTGCCTGTTCTGGTAGGTGCTTTTGTGACATTTTATATCTTCCGTTAAAATAGAAGTGGATTCCCAGATATTTGTATTTTTCTATAATTTCGATTTTCTCGTTGTCGACATAAAAGCTTAGTTTTTTCCATCCCTTTTTGCTGCTGCCAAGATTAAGATTTGAGTCTTAGCTTTGTTAATCCAAAGGTTCCATTTCTTACAGTATGAATTAAAATTGGTAAGCAATATTTGTAATTCGGTGTTTCCTGCGCTAAGAGGACATTGTAGCCTGCATAAAGTAGTACTATTAGTTTCAGATATGCGTCGATAGTCTCATCTCTGGATAACCCTCTACAGCCGTTTGCTTCCAAGTAGTCCTGAAGGTCATCGATGTAGAGGTTAAAGAGTATGGGTGAAAGGGGTTTCCCTTGTCGCAGCACCCAATTACATGTACATGATTCTGATACTGTTCTTTTATTACATACTTTAGATTTGATATTCATGTACATATTACGAATTACTTTCCAGATTTTCCCGCTTATATTATGCTGTAATAATTTTCCCCACAATGCCTCCCTACATACGGTGCCAATTGCTTTCTCTAGGTCGATAAATGCACAATATAACTTTTTTACTTTTGAATATTTCTATTAGGGAGTTTAAAACGAATATGTGGTCTGCGGTAGTGTACTTTCCTCTAAATCTGACTTGATTTTCTTGGATGACATTTTCGTTTTCGATGTACACGTTTGTTCTTTTAGTTAAAATCGAGTTGAGCAGTTTGCTTAGACAGCTAATTAGTGTAATTGGCCTGTAGTTTTGAGGTCGTCCATTGGTCCTTTGCATTTGTAGATCGGTTTTATCAGTCCTTCTGTCCATATGTCTGGGATATGCCCGGTGTCTAAAATTTAGTCAAAATTTATTTATAAACTGGCAACATTACGTTTTCTGTTGATGTTATGTTCTCATTCATTATGAGATCAGTTCCTGGTGCTTTGTTGTTGCTAAGATTTCTTATAGCTGTTCTAATTTCTTCACTCGGGGTTTCCTTGTTTAGTTCATCATTTGGTTCTTGTTCATGATTCGTTATATCCTCGATGCCAGGTAGATCTCTAGTTTCCATAATAGACTTGTAGAAGGTGAACATAGCATCTGTGTCTACCTTACATGGTTCGTTATATCCTCGATGCCAGGTAGATCTCTAGTTTCCATAATAGACTTGTAGAAGGTGAACATAGCATCTGTGTCTACCTTACATGGTTCGTTATATCCTCGATGCCAGGTAGATCTCTAGTTTCCATAATAGACTTGTAGAGGGTGAACATAGCATCTGTGTCTACCTTACATGGTTCGGGGGTTTTGTCAGCGTATTTAAATCTTTGTCTGTGTTCTAAAATTGCCTTGTTCATGGTTTCTGCTTCTTACATTTAGTAGCTACCATCAACAGGTTGATTATTATGCTACTGTAGAGAGCGCACGGCAACGTTCAAAACAAGTTTTGAGTTGTTTTGGTTTTGAATTTCTTTTTAAAAACAAGGTTCCATACGCTTACTGTGTGAGAGACTTGAATATGTCCAGGCTCTCAGCTTGTACCGTAGTTGCTGGTAAGGCGTTCCAGTCTCTGATGGAGCGTGGGAAGAACGATTCTTTACGGTACTCGTTTCTACAGGAGATGACTTGGTATGACAGGTGGTGCATATTTCTCGAGAAGCGTTTTGGTGGGATGAGTCGGTTCTCTTTGTTGACGTGCACTTGATTGTCGGCAATTTTATACATCATTGCAAGTCGTGCAGATTTACGCCTGTCTTCGAGCGGTGGCCATTGGAGATGGTTCAGCATGTTGCTTACACTCGATCTGTTGTGAAATTTGCTGACGTATCGAGCGGCTCGTCTTTAGACCATATCTAGCTGATGAATTTGATTTTGGTGGTAGGATCCCAAACCATGCTAGCGTATTCTAGGGTGGGTCGGACTAAAGTTTTGTAGGCATTGGTTTTGATCCTTGTTGATGCTATATTGAGATTTCTCCTTAGGAAACCAAGTGTCCTATTGGCTTTGTTGCAGATGTTGCTGATGTGTTCATTTTACTGTAGATCAGAATGATGTTATAGTGACACCAAGATATTGGCAGATTTTACAGCCTATAGTGGATGATTGTGCAATATGTACTGGTGCCTGAATGGGTGGTGTTTTCTGCTGATATTTAACACATTGCATTTGTCAGGATGGAATTTCAGAAGCCAGTCTTCTTCCCATTTTGATAGCTTGTTGAGATCTTCTTGAAAGCTCTCTTGCATCTGAGTTTGAGGATACTGTCAGGTATACGATTGTGTCATCAGCAAACAGTCGCACTTTGGATTTTAGGCCTTCTGGTATGTCATTGATGTAGAAGAGAAAGAGACTTGGTCCTAGTACTGATCCTTGTAGGACTCCAGAATCAACATCTATGTAGCTTAATTTTCCACCGTCAACATCGACTGACTGTGATCGTCCAGAAAGGAAGGTGAGTATCCACCTGTTTGTTTTGCCTCGGATACCATAGTGATCAAGCTTGTGGACGAGGAAGCTGTGGCTAACCTTATCGAATGCTTTGGAGAAGTCCATTATGAAACAATCTGTCTGTTTGCCATTGTTCATGTTTTTTGTCACATCATCAATGAATTCGATGAGTTGTGTGTCACATGAGACTCCCCGCCGAAATCCGTGTTGTAGTGGATAGTGGATGTTATGTGAGTCTGCATGTTTCATTACATTTATGTTTCTGAGCAACTTCTCAATTCCATTCTGAGTGATCTCCAATTCACTTATGGTTGGTTACATTCAGTTCATACTGCAGCGTGACTGGAATTCCTCTTTGCTGAATTGATCGTTGCTTGAGAAGGCTGATTGGAACTGTCTGTTTAGGATAACAGCTTTGTCGATGGGTTCGTGATATAACAATGCGTCATGGTTGAGGGGTGGAATGCCACTGTTGTAAGATTTTTTGCGATTAATGTATGACCAGAACCGTTTCATCTAGTTTTGGTGTTATGATGTAGTCAGTGTGTTTGCAGTAAGCGCGGCGGAGTTCCCTTTGGACTAGCCACCTTAGCTCTTTGTAATTTGCAATATCTTTGTCATTGGCAGATTTTTTCTTAGTCTTGTAAGCACGATCTCTTTTCTTGATCAGCTTTCTGAGATCCAGTGCTACCCATGGCAGACCATCTCTCTTTCTTGCCGCTTTGTGTGGTATATGGGTGGTTACACTCTTTTCTAGGCTGGTCTTGAAGTAAGTCCACAGCTCCTCTACGCTGTTGTTTTCTTTTTCCATGTGTAAGATTTCTTGACTTATTTTGTTGATACCAGCCTTTAGGTTGTCCCATCTGGCTTTCTTATATAGAGGTATTTTGTGGGGGGTTTTGTCTAAGAACAATTGGGGTGGTGTCGATTTCTGTAAACACAATGTCATTGTCTGATACTCCGGGAATGATTTATGATCTTGGAAACTTAGATTGGAGGTTTGTGATGATCAGATCAAGTGTATTGTCCCCACGAGTCGCACCATTTACAATCTGTACTAGATCATTGTCGGCTAGGATGTCACCAAATTTGTGGTGGAGATTTACATAAGCTGTGTCATGTTTTAGGCACTTGGACTTCCAGTCCCATCCTGGTAGGTTGAAGTCACCAGCTACTATCACAAATGCATTGTTAGTTTTACATCCTCGTGTGAGACTTTTCTCTAGTTCGGAGGCCATGTTCATTAGATGTTTTGGGATTGTAGTACGAGCACAGGCAGATGGTCTTTTGCCTAACTATTTCCAGCTTACACCATACCATTTCACAATAGGTTTGCAGTTCGGTTACTGATGTGGGCAGGTAATCTGTGATCACCGCTATAAGGACTCCTCCTCCATTAAGATTTCTGTCATTACGGAAAAGCTTATAGGTATCTGGAAAGATTTCACTATGTGTTATGCTGGGATCAACGTGTGTTTCGGTGGCGATGACGATATCTGGTTTAGTACTTTCGATCAGGTTTTGCAGATGGCATTGTTTGTTCTTTATGGATTGGAAGTTGATATTTAATAGGCGTAGAGGCTTGTTTGACTTGTGTGTGGATTTGGTATGCCGTGTTGGAGTTGAAGAGTGGACTGGTTTTGTGTTTAATATTGTTGGTGTTGTGTTTTCCATTGAGATGTCTGACAGGATGCTATACCGATTCGATTTGCTAAGTACAAGGTCATAACATAGAGTTGGGTAGTTAGGACAATCACAGACCAGGCAGTCCCAGGCGATTGCAGAATCTGCTCCTAGTTTGTCATATGTTCTAGTGTGCACTTCTTGGCAATTTGTGTGGTACCACTGATTGTAGCTATCACACACAATTCATTTGTCATCCCATGTGACTGGGTTGCCACATGTACCGCATGGGTAGATTGTCTCATCTACTAGCCCTGGAGTTAGCTGGATTTCATTGGAGATTGCTAATAGAATTGCTGCAAGGTAGATTAGTAATTTATTTGCCTCGTTATTGGTGCACATCATGATGGTTTTCTTTAGTAGTGAGCGAAGGAGATCGATGGAACATTGTTGATGTATGGCTGAGGTAGGCCTGTACGGTTCTACATCCATTTGGATACTTCTCGGAAACATATTCAAAGACATGGCAAATAGGTATATAATGCATGTTGTTAGCATCATTTTTAGTGTCTAGTGCAAAGGCTAGCAGGCCTTTAATAGCTACTGAGATTTATTTGAATGGATGATTTACATTCACAACTCATGACATTGATGAGATAAGCATGATGAATTTTTGACAGTTCACACACAACATAGGTGGTCAGAATGTTATATCAATGAGTGATGCCATGTCACTTGTAGATGGTACGACACAAAGACACTGACAATGGTTTTCTTGTAGGTCCTACTCGCTTTCGTTAGGTCTGCCAGCGTGAATGGAAGCTAAATAAACTGTTTTCATGTGGTTTATCCGATTCTCGCAACAATTTCTAAATGTTTTAAAGTTTTCAACACACGTTTTAAATATCATCATACAATACTATTATAATAAGTCGAATATCTTTGCAACATAGATTTTATAACGTTTTGAGGGCATATTTTTAATTAACTGAGTATATATTTTAAGCTTATATAATGTTCATCTAACGATAGCATAAAAATCAATTTTGACTATAGGGCTTTAACAATTTTGATGAAAATTACGAATTGCTTATGTTCCCGTCCTCAAATGAAAAAGGACGCGAGAAAGATTTTTCCTACAGATTTTACTTTTATATAGTTAGAATCTACACTAAACATAGATTCTAGCCTATAGTGTTAATTTGTTGGCAAAAATGTATTAATGGGAAATATCTTGATATAAAGTTGAATAATATCCCCAGTTTTTCGACCCTCACATATATTCCCTATGGGGGAACCTATACCTGTTATATAAACATAAAAAGTACGTAATTTGCTCTTTGGCAAGATTATTATAATTTACATCATTAAAAATCTAATACATATGTGTTAAATTCCAAACAAATCATAAATACCACCGGAAAATATCTGGACAAGCCATACGGCTAAACTAGCGCATGCGCACTGATATCTTGACTCCATTGTTGAGCATGCTACATGTACTATATCAGAATAATAATGCCTGACATTTGATATGCCCTAATTTCTACGTCGAAGACATGAGCCAATAAACGACCATAGGAAGGATCTAATATGGCAGTCACATAATCAATTGCGGTGCTTGTTAGCTGATGTCACAATTATAACGCCGTTTAGTTCAATGACGAAAATCGAAGTGTCAAACAAGTCTGTACGACTTGTATGCCATTGATGACGTCATATAACCCTACCTTGTATCATATCGCAACTAATGTCCATATGCATCAACAAGCCTCAGTCAAAGTAGTTTCAACATAATCAACAGCGTACCTGTATCATCAGCATGAAATTTTATTCTGGAAATTCATGATTCAAATTATAGAAATTGAATTCCAAAACGTATAAATAGTAGGTGGAGCTTAACTAGAAATGGGCGGGACTTAGCTAGAAATGGACCCCTCTAGTCATGTTATATTTCCGTTGGAAGGCTTGTGTTTGTTATTTACTAACGAGTGCACGCTGTAGTTGTGTCTTAGGCAGCTTCGCTAGAAATGTCAAGAATGTAACCAACCGACCGACCGACCGACCGACCGACCGACCGACCGACCGACCGACCGATCGACCGACCGACCGACCGACCAACCAACCAACAGACAGACAGACAGACATGCTGGAAGTCCAGCAAACAGAGAGATGGACAGACGGATGGATGGACGGATGGACGGACGGACGGAGGGATGGGGCAGCGGACGGGCAAGCGGCCCACGCTGTAGTTGTGACTTAACGGTTTTGCTAGAAATGTCAAGATTGTGAAAGACAGACAGACAGACAAGTAGGCAGGCAGGCAGGCAGGCAGGCTGGCGGACGGACAGACAGACAGACAGACAGATAGACAGACAGACAGACAGACAGACAGACAGACAGACAGACAGACATATAGATAGACAGATAGACAGACAGACAGACATACAGACAGACAGCAAATGGACGGATGCATGGGCAGATTGACGGATGCGTGGGCGGTAGGCGCGCGAGTCGGCAGGCGTATGGGCGGGCAGGCAAAGGGACAGACGGACGGATGGACAGGCAGACAGGCAATGCTATAATAGTTGCGAGCATCACTTAAGACAAAGTCTTCTGTGTTATGCCATGAATATAGAAGAGTACAGCAGCCCCTCAGAGGATGTGTAGTAGCACTCGATAATCATATTACAGTAATGGCAAGGATGAAGAACGGTATGTTTGATAATTGCATGTGGGAAATTACTCCTAATTTACAAAGTGTGTGTCCTTTGGCAATAACAGCCACGTATTCCGGTCCGCCCGCATGACCATAGACAACATGAACATCAATGGCCCCGTATGTAATCAAATCTTACGGATATATTCGCTGTATGGAAGGGAAGAAATCAAGCGTGACATTCTGCATATTTATCGCAGCATTCTATTCATTATAACCGAACCATTAGGTGGAGATTCTGCATTAATATTATTGTTCACTGCAGTGTAAATAATAAATTATTGAATGTGTGACAGGGATTGTTAACTTTGATAATGAATTATTTGCTGCTTGCTTCACTTTATTTTATGTTGATGGCAGATGTCCATTCGAGGAATGCTGCGCGCCGAGGAATGCTGCGCTCTGTAATGAATAAACCAGCATGATATGTTAGCATCAGGGTGTTTCAATTAATTTCCCCACACCAACCTATTATCTGTAGTATGGCATTGGCAAATGTATAGGTAGTATGGGAGAGATGGTAAGGTTATCCGTTGTATGGAAGATATGGTAAGTTTTTATATATCAGTCCTATACTACATATAAACTTACCAACTTCTCCACTATTACATATACACTTACCATCAGTCCCATACTACATATAAATTTCCCACCTCTCCTATACTATATATATATTTATATATATATATATATATATATATATATATATATATATATATAGTATAGGAGAGGTGGGAAATTTATATGTAGTATGGGACTGATGGTAAGTGTATATGTAATAGTGGGGAAGTTGGTAAGTTTATATGTAGTATAGAACTACAGACAGACAGACAGACTGTCCATAATGTTTGATGGGTATAGGTTACAATGTCAAGTGCAATTGTTGGAGAACAATAGCCGCCAGCCGGTCCCCTCCAGTCAATAATGATTGATGTGTACACGAGGCCAAGTGCGATTCATTCTAAATAAGTGGGTGTCCACTATTGTTCTAAATGAGCGGGTGGCTGCTATTGTTCTAAATGAGAAGGTGGCTGCTATTGGTCATGCAGGTGTCTACTCTAAATGTCTGGCTACAGGCTATTGTCTGTTCTGACGTGTTAATGCATAGATTAATGTGTTTTTAAATAGGTGATGCATGCACGTGTTTAACGTTTTACTTAGGTGGGCGGCGGCGACTCCCCTCCCCCCTCCCTCCCCCTTCAAAAAATCAGATGGCAGTAATTTAGTTATTAAATTTTCAAAATTGTTATGGAAATGAGTAAAGAACAATGTCCACCATCGTCATCGTTGACGAACAATGACATCACGAGCACCCTTGTAGCGTTTAACATATTAATTAGGTGGCGCCCCCTTTGCCCTGTAGGTGGGGCTTAGAATACACCTTCCGTACCCTCTGCGTGTCGTAAGAGGCGACTAAAGGAGGTACGGGTGAGGTAACCCTGACAGAAACCTCGAGTGCTGAAGACGGAGGTTCCAGGCCGCACGGCGTACTCTAATAAACCATGGATCCACGCACTTACCGCTTATGATCATGTCGATAGTCACTTACAGGACTGGCGGTATGATCAGCGAACGAAAAGAAGAAAAGAAGAAGTGGCGCCCCCTTGTGGTTGTAGTAAAAAGTAGAATATTTTGAAACTAAGTGGAATTGTGGCTTCCTATGACAAATTGTCAAACAGCGCTTTTTGAAGAATAGTGTTTATGATCATGGTCAAAGGCACCTGCATGAACAATAGTGCACAGTGGTCACTTATGAATAATAGCGCATTTAGAACAATAGCATCCAGCGAACACCTGCATGATCAAAATGTGTTCCCAGTCATTTAATTTCCAATAAATTGATTGAAGACGTTAATAGGATAGTGTTAAAATAAATAGCGAGAGGTTAATGTGTAAAGAAGTTGTCAATATATAGCGAACTTATTCTCTCTATAGTAATCTTGTTTCTTAAACCAAGTAGTGAACTATATTTGACCATTTAGCATTACGATATCGATTTATTTACACAATTATGGATGATAAACTAAATGAACAGGAGAATGCTATTAATGTGATCTTACAGCAGATGGCCGACGAGGACCACATGGCATTAAACAATGACACTACACAACACATGTATCGGACACCATGTCAAAGCATACTTGACCATGCTCATCAAGTGCCTATCTTCGATCAAACAGAACAACGTGTTGTTCAAAACGAGACTAGTGACTATGTGATGAACTGTATGCAGCAAATATCATCATGTGGTCCACCTACTAATGACGATCTTACTCAATATTTGTAGCATGTTGACGCTGAGCTATTGAGCAATAATGAACAATTTCTATTAGATCTGTTGGATAATGAGATCATACCCACTCCTAATGACATCACGATGGATACGAATATTATGCAGCAAATATTTGACTGTTTACCGCACGCTGATGTACCTTCTTCTAGCCAGCCTCAGTACGATGGTGTATTGGAATATGGCAACGATATCAATAAGCCTACATGACAAGTGCCTATCTTCGATTAAACAGATCAGCCAATCGCGCAAAATGAAACTAGTGATGACGACATCGGGATGGATGCGAATATTATGCGGCAAATATCTGACTGTTTACCACACGAAGTTGTACCTTCTTCTACACAACCTCAGTTCGCAGTTCGGTAACGTATCGGAATATCTAAACTATTTAAATATGCCTACACGACAAGTGCCTATCTTCGATCAAACAGACTAGTGAATCACGCAAAATGAAACTAGCGACCATGTGGAGAACATTATGCAACAAATATCTGCATGCATTCCATTCACTAATGACGATCTTAATCAATATTTGCAGCATGTTGACACTGAGCTATTGAGCAATAATGTTCAATTTCTAATTGATTATTTAGATAGTGACATCGTACCCACTCCTACTGTAATCTCGATGGATGCGAATATTATGCAGCAAATATCTGACTGTTTACTGCATGCTGATGTAACTTCTTCTACCCAACCTCAGTTCATTGATGTATTAGATGTAAATGAGCCTACATGACAGGTGCCTATCTTCGATCAAACAGAATGGTGAATCACAAAAAATGTGCCAAACATTATGCATTAAATATCTGCATGCATTCCACTGACTAATAACGATCATAATCAATATTTGTTACGTGATGACCATGTTATATCGATCAATTATGATCAATTCCTCTTATATAATGACGTCACATATGCTCCTATACAACCTCGGGTAGGTGGTGGTCTGATCGATTATTCGGACTATATAACGACGAAGACTATACGTAAGTTCCATAGTAAAATATATCATATTGACGGTACTGGAAATAGTGTATCATTTAAGAAATATCATGTTGCTGATTCGCCACTAACTCATTCTGATTTTATATCAGGCATGGTTCAAACTCTGCTCGATACGTATAGCGCCTATAGCAATGTTCAATAAAATGACCATGTAAGAATTGAGATCATGCAATCGGCATTGGATATGCCTATCACGATGGATTTTATGACGTGGAATAAAATTACATTGGATCACATTTTTTATTCAATTGAAAAAGTAATTCAGTCAAACACTAACTGCAAGCTATCAGATGGCTTTGAGTTTCACGTTTTTTGCATTGAGGACTACAACTCTGGCAGTTAGCATAATATTCACCATGGTGCAATCGAACGTGAGTGTTTAAATCTGCTAAATATACATTGTGATGATAAAGACAAGTACAAGCACGTCAAAAATGTATTATACCTGTCCATGCAGAATATCCATTCTGTTTCGCAGCCAGTATATATTTAGGCATACAATTTTTCAAGAAAACAAAAAATCATATCACTAAACACGAATGGCACAATTTTAGTCAAAATAAAACATATCGGATGCATATGGCATGCGAGTATCATGTATTCCTGAACGTGAGATTAATAGTACTGACTGGTCAACATTTCATCAACATTTTGGCAACAAATTTAGTATCCGCATCTACTCCAAGTCAATACACGAATGTCTATTCGGTAGCAACTCTACTACTACTCTACCATCAATATATCTTTCACAATCGGAACGCGATAATCACATTTCATTAATAAGGTTTATCGCAGAATTTCTTATGGCGCACAATTACTGTCCCCATTGCGATGTATCATATAGTAATACTCACGATTTCATAGCACCCTGTCGCCGATGTTTCTCTGCTAAATCAGGTATTGACACTAATATTGTCTCCAAGCATAAAGCTAATCTCGTGGTAGCGAGTCTATGCTGTGACACGTGCATTGAGCAGCCACTCGAAGCTGAGTTTGCTACATGTAGCCGAGGCATGAATAATGGATATGTTCACTTTCATGGGTTAGATGCTATGGATCAGTTTGTTAAATGGTTAACGCGCATAAAATCTAAGCATGGTAATAAAGGTATCCTGCGAAATTATGTTTTCTCTAACCACCTCATTATTGTGCATAATGCGGGAGCATTTGATTCACTTTTAATCCTTCAATGCATATGCAAGTGCATTAACCTTCATCTAAAACCCTCAAACATCATCATGCATGGCCATTCAATTCTCTCATTTGAAATAGGAACAATTTGTTTCATCGATTCCATTAACTTTTTTCCTCTTTCATTACGTAAGGTTGGTGATGCTTTTATTCTTCCTGTGCACAAGGGAATATTTCTCCATCAGCTGAACTCGCCTCAGTATTCGGGTATGGTAATACCCTTTCTCGAAAGGGAGGTAGTCGGTGTACAAAATATGAAAGCAAATGAACTGCTCAAATTTGATCGATGGTACAATGAGCAGATATCGTGAGATCCACACTATGATGTAGATAAAAATCTCATCGAATATTGTAACGATGGCGTAACCGTCTTATGTTCAGCTGTGTCTAGATTTAAGTCATTATTTTCTGAATCAACGGATGGACAAAATTCATTTGTATCAGGGATAACGCTAGCAGGTGCGTGTAATGTAGCATATGACACTTTTTGTCCATGCCCTGATAGCATTCAGACTTTAGCCAACTACTCGCTAAGAGCAAAACGTGCATATAGCATGATCGCTGTTGAATGGGTTAAGTGAGGGTTACCAAATCTTACACGCGCTAAACCTGTGTGAGCAAAACGTTTGCGGGCATTATGTGTACAGTTTCACTCCACGCGAAAATATTATTTTCGAGTTTTGTGGGTGTAAATTATTGCTGGGGCAATAAGTGTGAGCAGACATATGCACCATACGGTGATCAGACATATGAAGAAGCATATTCCGCTCTTCAATATTGCATTTCATTATTCGAATCACATGGATATATGGTGAGAATTATGTGGGAACGTGAGTTTAAGAAACTAATCGCTAATACCGATGGACTAAATGATTTTATCACCGAAATGGATGTAGCACACCCATTGCTCTGCGTGACGTACTATTTGGTGGGCGTACAACCGCAATTCGATTATTTCTGGAAGCGATGAAGATACAAAGCTAGAATATTTAGACTGTGTTTCCATGTACCCATCAGTGATGAAACAATGTCGTTTTCCAGAAGGTGCATACGAGGTAGTAAGAGACGATTATTTGAATGATAAGATGGTGCATGACTTCTTCGGTAGTAATGTACTCGATCTGCTTACATACATTGTTACTCATGGGTGCAAGCCTCGACACATCAGTATGCTCGATGTCGCAGAGGGCAAGTTTCTTAATCTGCTAATGCGGTCTGTGGAGCCACGAATTGTTTAAGGTGAATGATGTTCTTTCTGACAAATATCCGATCATATATAAATTGGAAGATTATTTGGGCGATCCAATTATTGGATTTATTTATCGCGATGAGATTCAGAATATTGGTGGCATGAAAGAAGATAGAGAATATGCAGTGGAACAGATAATTAAGACTAGGAAGGGAGCTAAGGGAGTACATGAATACTACGCCAAGTGGCTCGGCTATCCCTCCAAGTTTAACTCGTGGGTTACTGAGCTCAACACTACACGCCATTAATAATGGACGAGTATATAGAGAGACGTTCAGATCAGTGAATGTGGTGCGTAATGGGTTCACGTGTATCAAAGTAGGAGATCGTATACATAGTGCAAGGCATAATCATTTATATTGTGATCATTATGTGTATCGTGAATCTGAGTATACTGAATGGGCAAACAGGTATCTGAATATCGTATCTGAGTGGTTGCTTAGGGTATATATTACTCAGTCCATGCATTAAGAAGTTAAAGATACCACAACCGTCTTTGGAGATGTCATGAGGACCAGTTTTACGTGACTCTTCCAAGCAATAGTAGTATGTAGTATTATCCTAACAATGAGAGATCCGAGTTTAGAACACAACTACCAATGCTATTGTCATTAGATGGTGATTGGGAAGTGGGAATCTCAAGTGTACTATATAACAGAAGCTGGCTTACTATTACTAGAGAAAGTTACGTACAAATACATGCGTGGAGTAAGACAAAGAAGAAGAAGGATGAGGATAATGTCAAATCTGATATTGTAGTGGATGTTGGTAAACCAACACCTGTTGATCTGGACAAACTCAAAAGAGGGTCTCAGAATGATCAACCTAGTGCTCAGGGAAAAAAGCATATTCGGCATAGTTTTATCGAACTTAGCGAATCACATATTATAAAAGTACCAAAGGGATACTATGCAGTGAAGAATATGGGAGACTATATTATTATTTACATCATGTGAATCTTGTATCTCTTACCATTAGACGTAATCATGGTATTACGTTTGGCCCAGACGTATCTAATTTAATTGGCTATGACGAAAAAATGCATACAGGATCAGTAGAAGTATTAAACTCATTTCGAAAGAGTCACCAGGGTGGACCAATGACAGCATATATATATATACTGTGACGTTGTCTCTCACAGCGTAGTAGGTGACAAGTCAGTACCACTGCTCAGAGTGATTCCACTGTCTAGTACTGATGGTGGGAAAGATATATGCAAGTGGACGTTTTCCGATATTCAGTATTGCTCTGTGTCAGATAACTACATCGATACAATAAGAATAAGTATAACTGATAGGTCAGGCTCAAATATAGCATTCGAGGATGGAGTGTCACCGAGTGTACTCTGTCTACATTTCAGATGACAACTATGAGAAGATTGAGTAATGCTAGTGCATTGGGGTGATATTGTGCCAGTCAGGCGGGTTATGGACATATTCCAGTATTTGTAGGTGCACGATGCCAGGTGGGCCATGGGTTATGTAATATCCTAGGCAGACTACTACGTTCGGCAGTACCTTTCACGAAAACTGTTGCAGTAGGTAAACAAGCTTTTAGCACGGGAGTTGGGCTAGCAGAGGATGTAATGGCAGGAAAGAATGTTAAATATGCATTGAAATCCAGAGTGCATGGTGTAGCCAGGGCTCTGATGCCAGAGGCTGTAACAGCAGTACGTGGAAGATTAACCAAACCTAAACCAAAACATTAAAAGAGGAGTAATGTACATAATGCTCAGTCAGTGTGCATGACACTGAAGAGGAAGTGATGTAATAAACGTCAGAGAAAACATGCTGATATTTTCAATTGACTAAAACATGGAACTTAGTCATGCATATGCGTGTTCAAAGAGCGAGTTGGATATTTTTCAGACACATCCCATAGTAATGATGTTGGAGTCAGCAAAATGGGAACAGTTTCAACCTGTATCGAGCGTATCAGATTCTGGACTGATCAAGATTTACATCAGCGGATCTTTGGATAGATATTTAGATCTTACCCCGTCTTGCATCGCGATTAAAGTAAAGTTAGTAAAGCTAGATGCGGTGGGTACTGAGATACATCTCGCAGTTGATGATGGGTCCTGTGAATAATCTCCTTCATACGATGTTCTCACAAGTGGATGTTTTTTTCAATGGAAAACGTGTCAGTGATTCGAACAAAAATTATGCTTACCGCTCTTATTTTGAAACATTGCTTAATTATGGAAGTGATGGCGCATCCTGGCATCTCCAACATGCTGGATGGCGAATGGACGATGCTGGTGAATTTGATGTCACCGATACTAACTTAGGATTTAATGCACACAGAAAAATGATGGCTCAAAGTAAGACAGTGCAATTAATTGATCGCGTACACACTGATATGTTTCTGCAGTTTCAATTTCTGATCGGATCTGTTGATTTGAGAGTATGCCTGCAGCGGAGTAAAGATGCTTTCACTATTATGTCTACAGACGATCTCAAACCTAGGCTGAAGTTATTGTCTGCTAACTTATTTGTACATAAAGTTATACTATCCTCTAATCTGTTAGTATCGCACACAGTTATTCTGAGAAAGACGAGTGCCAAATACCATGTTCGTCATGTTGTATGTAAAACTTTCATGGTACCATGTGGAATTATGAGTGTGGATAGAGATAATATATTCATCGGACAGCATCCCACAAGAGCATTATTTGGGTTTGTACGAAATGGTGCTTATAATGGCAATTTGACTAAAGCCCCGTTCAGGTTTTATAATAATAAAACTACCTACGCTTCATGCTATATTAATGGGAAGAGGTGAATACTCCCATCATTTAGTGACGACATTTACTCTGATGTCTACTTTTCGCTGTTCAGTGGGACTGGAGTGCTATTTAAAGACTGCGGGTACCTGATTGATAGTAGTTCAGATATGGCATGACACTATTCGCATGGGGGTTTACTCCTGATTTAGCTGATTCAGAGCACCGATACCCTACACATACTTGATCATTAAGAGTCGTCTTCCATTTTAGCGAAGCACTACCTGATACAACAAACGTGATTTGCTATGCTGAATTTGATAATATGATAGAAATCGGATCAAACTTTAATGTATTAACAGATTATTAAAAATGCTGAATACATTTGAAATAGGGCATCTATTATTCGGTGACAACAAAACGAGTAAGCACTTCCTCTGAGGTTTTCAATTGACAATGTACCCGTTCATATTAAATATTGTCCTTCTTCATTAGTGATAAATGCGCATCCCAGTAATAAAGGCTAGCAGCACTGGGTCGTGGTTTATTACACATCGAATCGAAAACCAGAATACTTTGACCCTTATGGAAGATGCCCTTCAGACAGAATCATGATGTGCGCAATGGGCGTCATGTGCATATTTATTCCTATAATGCTGAAGGTGTTCAACCGGCACTGACAACAACATGCGAATATTATTATGTATATTTCTTATATTATCATTCGAGAGGTGTAGACATGAAACATATACTATTTGACACTAAGAAAATGTGACCGAAACGATATGAAAGTGAAACGTTTAAATCTAAGAATGAGAGAATAGATGCGAAAAACGATGGATAATTAATATTAATAATTATTGTTTCACACGTATTTATATAATAATTGATGTCAATAAATGATGTCGCTAATTTAGGTTATTATTATATTTTCTTATTATGTTTCGATATGTCAATAAAATAAAATAAAATAAAAAAGTGTATTAATTCATCCTCTTATACTGTTGCCCCAATATCGCTTTGCAATATGCATGCATACTAATGGAATGATATCATGTTTATACATATGCACACTCACATGGGGCATACACAGGGACATGCATGTATGCACAAGGGTACATACAGGGACTGCATGCACATGGGGCACGCACATGCATGCACGCACACAGGGGCATAACATATAACTAGCAGTATCCCATATTAGCATGTGCATACGAGCGAGACCTTTATTAAACCCTCATTGACATACCCTCTCCATCCTATATGTTATTTTTCACACACCACGCTCTCACAAATTCCGACCACAATGTCTAGACAAATGGATAGCCATCAGCGTCAGTCATTCCAATGATAAATTTTCAAAAATAGTCTTCTATTGGTCTGCACATATGAATATGAAGAAATTCGATTGGGGATGGTGGGTGGGGTGTTGGTGGTGGGTGGGGTTAATGCATGGTATTGGGCAATTATGTTCATAAGTGGGTGCTGTATGCTATTGTTCTAAATGACCAGATGTGCACTATTGTTCATACGGCCGATTAACCATTGACGTGCATCATTTATTGAAAATTTAATAATTAAATGACTGCCACTTTGAAGAATCTCCTTAAATAGATAGATACATGATTTTTATCTATTTAATATTATACAACATCGATAAGTTTATCTATTACCAGTGTAACACTATGCTCTGATTTTTTGAAAATCAAATGACTGGGAACACATTTTGTTCATGCAGGTGGCCGCTGGATGCTATTGTTCTAAATGCACGTCTGTGTGCTATTGTTCATAAGTGACTGCTTTGCGATTTTGTTCATGCAGGTGGCTGATTAACCCATTGAAGCACATCATTTATTGAAAATTTAATAATTAAATGACTGCCACTATAAAGAATCTCCTTAAATACGATAGATACATGCTTATTATCTATATAATATTATACAACATCAATAACCTTACCTATTACACGTGTAATGCAATGCACTGATATTTTTGAAAATCTAATGACTGGGAACATATTTTGTTCATGCAGGTGGCCGCTGGACGTTATTGTTCTAAATGTGCGTCTGTGCGCTATTGTTCATAAGTGACGACTGTACACTATCGTTCATGCAGGTGCCTTTGATCATGCGCATAAACGCTATTCTTCAAAAAGCGCTGTTCGACAATTTGTCATAGGAAGCCACAATTCTTCTTAGTTTCAAAATATTCTAGTTTTTACTACAACCATGAGGGAGGCGCCACCTAGTTAATACATTAAATGCTACACGGGTTCTCGGGACGTCATTATTCATCAATGATGACGATGGTGGCCACTGTTCTTTACTCATTTCCATAAGAATTTTTAAAATTTAATAATTAAATGACTGCCATCTGATTGTTTGAAAATTAAATGACTTTTTAGCCACTGCCTACCTAATTAATACGTTAAACACATGCATGTGTCACCGCTTTAAAACACATTAAGCTATGCACTAACATGTCATAAAAGACAATAACCTGTAGCCAGACATTTAGAGCGGACACCTGCATGAACAATAGCAGCCACCCGCTCATTTAGAACAATAGCAGCCACCCGCTCATTTAGAACAATAGCAGCTACCCGCTCATTTAGAACAATAGCAGCTACCCACTCATTTAGAACAATAGCGGACACCCGCTCAATTAGAACAAATTGCACTTGACATCGTGTACGCATCAATCATTATTGACTGGAGAGGACTGGCTGGTGGCTATTGTTCTCCAACAATTGCACTTGACCTCGTGACCTATAGCCAACAATCATGTTTGACAGGAGAACAATAGCCGCTAGCGGGTCCCTTGACTACTGCTCGCTCCTGTCAATTTCAGTGCACGTGCATAGACAGCCGTGACTGACAGCTTTTGTGTTCTACGCGAGTAAGGTTAATATACTATGTACCTCTCTACTACTACTGCTACTACTACTATCATTTATAAAAACTGTATATGTGTGTGTGCTGCAGCTGCGGCGGCTGCGGTTGCTAGTAGGTCTACAACTACTATTGCTGTTGCTACTTCTACTACTGCAGAGAGTATTGGTATTGGGTGCGTGCGTGCGTGCGTGCGTGCGTGCGTGCGTGCGTGCGTGCGTGCGTGCGTGCGTGCGTGCGTGCGTGCGTGCGTGCGTGCGTGCGTGCGTGCGTGCGTGCGTGCGTGCGTGCGTGCGTGCGTGCGTGGGTGTCGGGAACTATATCTTAAAAACACTACTCTTCAGATCTGTCTCAAATTTTAACACAACCAAGGATCTTGCGGTGTAAGTTGATTCCCAAACTCCGGATAAGAAACTCCGGATCTAGATAAGTTTCTGAATATATGGATATATCGAAAAATACTACTCCGATTTTGCTCAAATTTAACACAGCAAAGGGTATAATCATATGCTATGAGTTCTCAAATTGCGTGATCCAGGAAATCCGAAAACACGTAAACATCCAGAAAATCAGCAAGCACATGAGGGTTTTGATTTAAATAAATTTTATTGTAGGCCTTGTACAAATGGATTGGGTACAAGTTCTTTCAGCCTGGTACGATCCTTTCCCGGGAGAAGGAGATTGAAAGGGAGAGAGGGGGCGCCAGAGAAAGAGTGATAGCTAAAGGGAGTGAGAGATGCAAGATAGGGTAAACATAGAGAGTGGGTGGGGAGGGACGGAGGGAGGGGGTGGATTGGGGTGGGGAGAGGGAGGCGAGGAAGATCCACACATAATGTTACACCGACTAGTATACTAAGATTCCCCAACTTTGAGCGTGATCCATGAAATCCGACAAAATCTGTAAACATCCGGAGAATCCGAAAAATTCGAAAATCGTAAAACTTCCTTCAATGCGAAAAAACAAAAGGATGAGGGGGGTGCATTCTCTGATTACTTTACCGACAATACTTTAGTAAGGCAGATATATGCCGAGAATTATATAAGCTATCACTATCAGGCACTTAATGGACGTCTCCCCCAGAGTTAGCCAAATTTCAGCCCTTGCCAGCCACTACGCTGATACCTTATCAGTGTTTTGATTCGGTGTACCTATCAATACACTATCGATAAATGTTATCAGTGGCCTATCAAGATTTTTGATTCGGTCAACTTCATGGCTATGCCGTTGATACGGTGATGATAGCACTATCAGAGTTTTGATTCGCTCGCCTTAGACATATATTTTTATAAGGAGAATTTAACCAACATCACTGATAAAAAATTGTAAATAAAAAATAAAATAGCATGTACTTATTGGCAAACTAATTTAAACTTATTAAACAATATCTTACAGGCTAAAAGTGTCTGAGAAATCTTTAACAGTATAAACATCAAAACATTGTTTTTTAAATATAAACTAGTGCCTCATCTATTTTGCATTTAACCCTTTTACCCGTATTAATGTGCTTGATTATGTAGCTTTTAACCATGCTATTACGTCATGTCAAACACATTTCCCAAACCCTCTATCGTGCCTTTGGTACAGCAACTCCGTCTTGATAAATCAAGAGGAAGGTCTGGTTAAATGTCACATAAGGTATGGTTGATAAATATATTAAAATGCTTTAATTATAAAATCGTGTTGGACACTGCATTTACCAGGAAAGCATTAAGAAAATTAAAAAATAACATAATATTAACGTAAAGTAAAACTACCAACATCATATGAAATGCATATGATATCAACTGAAATAAAATGTGCATAGTAACAGTGTATCGAAATGACTTGTTATATAAAAGATATTAATTTAAAACAAATTTTACGAATTAAATTGTATTCAGTATCAGCCAGGATTTGAACCGTGGTACTTGTTTATAAGTCAAAGTCTCTACCTTTGGACCAATGATGATATTCTCTATAAATTGTGACAAGATGGCCTGTTTCCCGTATGCGAAAAAAATGGAATATATATTAATTTTGAAGGATGAAATATAATTAAACATGACATTTAGATTGCAAATAACGGAAATAAAAAGATCTGTTATCAATTTCAGACTTATTTATATGAACAGCATATACCTGTAAATAATTGTATATAAAGTAAAACAGACGACATTTTCTTTAGTAACAACTCTTTCCATAGCAACACACTTCAAATTGTCTCCCTTGTCTTAGCCATAGTATAGAGCTGACACTATGAAGGGTGTTTTGCAAAATACACTGCTTATCTTTTCTTGGATATATCTTAGCAACTATACGGTCGGTTGTTTACAACATTTTTAGCATAGGAACTGATCATATTATTGGTTATATAAATATCTTAGTCAAGGAATTCTTGCTAGGATATTAGGTGATTTATGCTAGAATAAGTTAATTTGAAATACGATTACTTAGCATCTAACCAAGTTTATGCAACATAGCTGACTGATAAAATAATAAACAGATGTTTCTTAACCTGGCTTGTCATATGCTCAGTTTAGGTTTAGCTATATTCTGTCAAACTTTGCCTATATTAGCATAGTATTTACAGATAAAATTGGCTGATCAACCAGGAAAATGAAAAACAGTACGGAACTGCCAATGCATCCAATGGAATCGCATTGCGAAAAAAAGGCTCCACTAATATATGCATAATTAATCTAAAGAATTTTGTAAACTAGAGGCTAAAATACCTGTTAGTTTTGAATTCATTAGGCATCTCATCAGGGTTCCAATGCCAAGTTCTTAAGCACCATTTCTGATTTGAATAACATGTTGGGACCCATCATACAATTCAAATTGGAACCGATGGTGCCACTGTAATCCACTTACTAATTTAGCAATCTTACAATTTCCTAAACAAACAATCGTAGTCTAACTAATGTTAAGCTTAGTCAAGGTTTGCTTTTAGCAGTATACTGTGAGATTAGGTTTAGTTTAAATATAGTTTGTTTTAGCAATATGTTGGTTTTTAGTTTGTTTGAGCTTTAGCTAGTTTGAGAAATATGATTCGTTAGGCGTAACTATGGTTATAGTTTATATTAGTGACTGGGTGTGTGTCTAGTGTTAATGTTCTTAAAATTAAAATAATTTTTAGAGATTATGAAGTATTACCAATATGTCAGTCTTGTGACCGCAAAAAATGCACATAGCTGGGTTTCAAACATCAAACTTATGAAAATTCTAAATACGTGGAAAATCAAAAATAACATGTATAAATATTAAGAAAAAATTTAAAAAAGATTATTTTACGTTTTTTTCATATTTTTAGAAAATGCAGAAATCCCCAAAAATATTTTAGAAGTAATTTAAAGAAATGGTACAAAACAAGTGTTATGTGACATCAGATTTGTCCACGACTGCCGATTAGGATACCATATGGATGACGACAACGTTCATTTCCGTGAGTTATTGTGTGTACTACATCTAGAGATCGCCTTAGGCATGATTTGTTGCACATGATACATGTAGGAGAACATAACTTGCTGCTTCAAGATGGCGGTTACCATCTTCCGTGGTGCATCTGAATAATATGGGCGTGGTAGCAAGGAGTAAGGTGTGGGGCACGTGGGGCATCTTCTAATCATTTTGCCAATATAATCATTGCGACCATATTGTGAATGGCAGTTGGGGCATGTGATACCGTTTGCTAATCACTACGTCAATATACGCATTATGACCATATCGTGTATGACAGTTGGGAGATGTGATACCGTTTGATGGCGTTCACCATCTTCAGCGATATATCTGTATAACATTGGTGGTGGGGACAGGGAGGCAGCGGATGGGGTAGGTGGGACGTGTGATTTTGTTCACTAGCAATAGATAAAATCAAGATTTTATATGCAATGGTAACTGAAGAATCTAGTTTCTCAGACAATCATATGACGTCTTAAGCAACTACGTCACAGGCAGGCTGGCGACAAAATCAATTAGGCCATGACGCGATATAGTCCATGATAAATGCGTAATAGTCTATCAAGTTGTACGAATTGTACGGCTTTACTATTTAATACAGAAATTGTTGACTATTTTGAAACTACTTTGACTGGGCCAAGTCAAATCAATTTTAAAATATTCAACAGCCTATGTGTATGGTCTTCTAAAGTTTGAGATTCAGAGAGTGCAGCGATCGATTGATCCAGGCACAGACAAATCGAGGGAGGAGCTTAGCTAGAGATAGGTGGAGCGTAGCTAAAACTGGATTCCATCATTGTTCATGCCAATCTTGAATCAGGAAGTAGAATATTTGTGCAAGAATACGTAAAATATCTTCTCAGAAATCGTAAATCTTCAACATTGCTGTGGCAGAGCCTCGCAACCCCATCACTGTTGAATTGGGACACCTCATCTAAGACACATACCAGGCTGTCGTCTGTTTACATCTTGAAATTGTTCGACCACCCGTACTGTAAATTTGACGACTTGCCGATTTAACTACAGAGGTAACAGATGTAGGATTTTTGCCACAAGATTTGCATATTTTATAGTTAGTCTTCTGTCACATTTCCTGTCTGTTTCCCTTATCGCCTATCTTAGATTATAATATATTTGGCGAGGAGAGCATTCGTAAGTGGTGGCGTGTGTTTGAATGGTGATGGCGCAACGGTAGTGGCCATGCGAGGCGTTGTACATGATGTCTATTACCGCTGATTGTAACTGAGTGTAACGTGTCTATTTTCATCAACCCGAGGGAGTTTGGTATCATGGTTATGCTAATCGACGAAGGATATGCTAAACATGTAGAGACGAATACAGAAAACGTAATTTAGACCCGTGACACGCGATGGCCATTCTGCTTCATGAGCAGTATCCATGAAGGCAAATGGAGCTGCAACTGTAAACTATTACATGGAGGCATCGGTATGGCACTAAAGACCACCGCTGTGTGAAGTATTGATCAGCTGATATTATGTGCTTTCAGCCAAAGGCAAAACATGTATTATTTCACTGAGGTTTTGAACTAAGATGAACTTTTCAATACGTATTCAATGCATTTTCCTATGACGCCAATAACAGCTCTTTTCTAAGATGGCCGACATTGTATCTATGGAAATCCAGAATACATGGTATAATGCATATCCTGACTATTATGCCATCTCTCTCTCTCTCTCTCTCTCTCTCTCTCTCTCTCTCTCTCTCTCTCTCTCTCTACTCTCTCTAATATATCTAGTTTTAAAACATATGCGATCAATCCTTCTTCCGGTGTCATGGTTTCTATCACTCCGTCTCCCCTCCTACCTCCCACCACCCACTCTCTCTCTCTCTCTCTCTCTTCCTCTCTCTCTCTCTCTCTCTCTCTCTCACTCCTCTCTCTCTCTCTCTCTCTCTCTCTCTCTCTATCTCTCTCTCACTCTCTTTCGGGAAACCTGCCATTGTTCAAACAACAATCTGCAGCGATATGGGCTCGTGGTTGTATGTTTGGAAAGACGCTCGCGACGTCGTCATTCCCAAAGTGTCCAGGCTGGTCCTCACCCCCGTAGAATTCCCGTTCTTATAGTGGAGATCTCCTTCAGAAAGGCAGCGAGCGGACCTGTTATGGGGTGACAGTTTCAGAATCACATAACGATACGGTTACAAATCACATCGCAATCACATACAACATCACTAGAACAAATCAATATTACACAAGCAATTTGAAAAGTACATAAAGGTTATTGGCGGGGAGTAAGAGGCAGATATATCCCGTGAGGGTGTGGTGGATTCCAAGACCGCACCAGTCACTGTACGGAGTTAGATGGAGATCTGCGTCATATCCGTCACCCGGTGTGTCAGGGGCGGACAATCTAAGATCCGGCTCTGGGAACTAATGTTTGCCTGTCGTTAGGGTTAAGTTTTAGGATTCCCAGAAATACACTGCCGGTCGGTTAAACTAATATATCTTTTCGTAGTGCTTCCTACCTTGGCGGGGTAATCTATGCTACTGGTATCCGAAGATACAGAGGAGGTGTATGCGACATCGACACTTTCGTCTTCACCGCTTGGAAAGCCCAATAGTTTCCCAAGCCGGATCATGCCAACGTGGTGATGGGAGTTCCAGACAATTAATAAGATTTGCGGCTGGAGGAGCGTAGAAAGAGACAATCACTCAATACGAGCTCGTATAATAAGAGGCCCTAAGGTATCTGGCCAATTTTACACAATCTAGCCGATGTGCGGTGTTACATATCCGCTACATCCGGAAGATGCTTGCACAAATGTCTCCTAAGGAGCGGTTGTCCCTAATTACTTTTAAACCTACCCGATCAAGCAAGAATAGTCAGGTTTAGTCGATCACATGTTAGGTTCGCGCAATGAGAACATGACCTGTGACCTCAGTGTAAAATTGTTGCTGGGGGAAAAGTGATGCAGATTTAATGTTGCTGTACGGTATAGCCTAGCATACTGCGGTCCTAGTATTTTATGTAAAATAAACAAAACGAGTAACTAGGATGGCTGCTGCCATATACATCAACTAACTATCACAGTAGTGACAGTAAATCAGGTCATAGGACCTTGCGGTGCTCGTTAGTCATAAGCACAAAAAAGGATAATATTTACATTAAAGATATAAATTATAAAATGAGGTCACAGACGAGCGGTCGGTACCTATTAGTCATCAGTACCTGTAAAGAAATGAATAAATACAATAATACAAAGATATAGCTAAATGAGTACCTATTAGTCATCGGTAAGGAAAAAGTGCATAAATCACTGTAGATGTTGCGCCATAGATGAGGAACGCAAGATGGCACGATTCTGGAATTGCTGGGAAATCTCCGCAGGCAAACTGTTGATGCGGCTCACTCTCAAAGACAGTGAAGAAGAACGACTGTCGTCGGATGACCACTAGATAGTCGCAATAGCTAATACAAATAATTAAGCAGAATGTTTGAAAGTTCCATACTGTATCAGAAGTTTGAAGGCTGCCCGTAACATGAAGGGCTACAGTTTAAAGTTATAATTATAATATGCATGTACATTCTTGGGTACACCATACATGGTACACTGCATAGCTCTTGCGGCATATCAGGCAGAGTCCCACCAGACTGTGGCCTAAAAGTTAATTGAGACACGACATGCTGCCCGGAAGAACATTCACCCTTCAATAGATAATCATATAGCGTTGTCAGTGGCAATGTTGCAGCCGGTGTTAATGGTGCTCAGCAGCCTGTTATAGCAAACGTAGGGTGCCTGATATATTGGTGTTTTTCTTATTGAAAACACACGGGGATATTCACTGTACAGATCCAATCAAATCATATGTAGTGTGTCATTAGTAGATTCATTGGTGCATTGTATTTTCTGAAGTATTGTTTGATATTATGCTAGAGTATTAGAAAGCCAGTCATAGAATCTGTAAAGCAGACCATATCACAAGGCATTCTGGTCCTTTTAATCAACTCGCATGCCCAGATTATTAAGTATATGTTGCATATCTGAAATGCCATGTTGTATATTTTGTAAGTTACATTTCTGAAAGGCATTGTTACTGTAGGTGGCAACAGGCATGTGTTTAAATGCGTCGAAAGGACTCATCCAACCTAATACATCGACTTAGTTTAGATGTGGCTAATTGTGATAGCATTAATGTATTGCTACCTCAGCTCGATAAGGTAGTGCGCATTAAGAGTAGCAGTCCAAGTGCATACAAGCCTGCAAACAGACCAACACATGCGGCCAATTATGTTGAAGCACAAGCTATATCAGTGCCAGTAAGAGAAAATGGTTCAACGGTGCCGCATATCGAGATCAATTAGTGAGGAAAATAAACTACCCATACTTTGTGTTATGCAATTCCAGTATCCAATTCCTCCCAATGCTATTATTATTCACCCATCAGAGAATCAGGATCAACCCAGTCCTGCAATTAAAATGACATATGTGTCTATTTTGCTTTGTCGAAGCAGAGCACTTGGTGTAATTCAAGCACCACATGCGATGCTGACGTACGGATCCTCTGCTAGCGCTACAATGATGCTCTCGATGATGTTATTTTTTGTAATTGTTTGTAGTAAAATAGTTACATATTAATTAACAATTTCATCCACCCCATCCTACGCACGACCAATCACTCAGACTTAATATGACGCATCTTGATGTTAATGTGTGAAGCTGTTCCAGCAACCAGGTTTCTAGTACGATCAACATTAGAGCACTTTTCCAGACCGAATAAGAGATAAGACTAGTTAATAGACTGGATAAAAGACTGAACCAGTTTATACTCCAGATTTGCAGAGATATAATCTCAGATTCTGAATTAAAATCTATCATATAATAGCACCATGTTTACTCACCAATCTCCCGAGTGTGTGCTCCTTATATATACTTGGTTTAGGACATATTCTCTATGACTGACAGCAATGACATACTGATAATCAGTTCTATCATCAGGAGCTACAAACTCATAGAAATATCAAATAGTGTTACTAATCCATTATGCTAGCATCCAAGAGCGCAGCATCTTAACGAATGTAACGTTATCAGGCAATAGTGTTGTCAGAGGTCAAGGTTCAACGTTCATATAAATTTGCTAATGCAAGGGTTGTGAAATTACATGAGGAAATTGAATACAGACGGGTTATTGAACGTGTGTGCGTATCTGGATCGTCTTTACTGAACTTGTCCATGCCTTATGTAGAGTGTAACTGATAATATCCCTTCCTCAATGCATAGTGTTGCAACCATTTCACATTATACTGCGCACTATGTCATCTTCTGTCTAATGGTCTTGAGTGGCATGAATTCAATTTCCAATATTTACATGGAATAGCAATTAATTGCCATTGATAATCCATACTTGGCAGCAGTCATAGAAGACCAGGTAAGTTTGTAATACTGTCATGGGAGAACCAATCAACACATCATATTGAAATATCACCCACTGTATGATTCACGTAATGCCTACCTGAGTACATTCCGTCAATACAGATTTTCACTGTGGCATTGTGAAATCTGTAAGGATAGTGCATTTCTATTTGCTAGTGACTTGCAAGGAGCTAGTAGGTCTGTATTTCTGCCCATTAGTGTGTCAAGTGCGTGACATTTCGATACAGCTACATATATCACACATATTGTTATTATACATACACAAGTACATTAAATGATATTTTTCACGATGCTATATTTGTTCGACACACATCCAAAAATTATGAAGCTTAGATATGTGTATGTAGAGTTATCTAAAGCATAATTAACACCGACTGGCTGTACGCTCATATACTTTGCTGATTAAGATTTACATTTTCATATCACCCACTGTACGATTCACTCATGTATACCTGGCTACATTTCCATCTCAATTACGGTCATACAGCTACTTCGAGTTGAGGAGAATAGATGTCTCGTGTATCACATTGCCTTATCTCTTGTTAATGGAGAATTTCCATAATCTTAAAAATAACATAAATAATCGCATTGACGTGTCTGTGAGCATAGCAATGACTAGGATATTAATCAGATAAGGTTTCTTAATAAGCAAGATCTATTTGAATGATAGTGAGATATGAATATCAAAACATGACAGACATCTTGTATGTGGCCAAGCATTGGGTAAATAGCAAGAAGTCTTATGACACCAGTACGGGCCAGTGCCAGATTAAGGTTTGCCATAGTTGGGGGAGAATGAAAACGTTCGATCTTTGGTTAAGTCCAGGAAGAAGACGAGTGGTGTCTGGTTGACGCCCTTGGAAAATACAAATCAAGATGCATTTGGATGGCATCTCCTGCATTTCAACAGCTAAATATGAATCATCAGTTGACCTTGAAATTCTTCTATTCTAGCCATTTAATTTCATTTATTGTGCATTCAATTTCATAGGCGATCAAGGCTTGACAGCCTCAAACATAGAAAGGGAAAAACGTGAAACTAAATAGCTAACATAGAATAATTTAACATCCACTTCATGGTCCATATCTACCCCCAGGAGATGTCCAGTTCTTCTTATAAAACGTGAATGTTATCATGACTGCAAATCTATGCATGTGCGTTCTATGCTCGTATGTGCATGCGTGCGTGCGTGCGTGCGTGCGTGCGTGCGTGATTGTGTGCGTGCGTGCGTGCGTGCGTGCGTGCGTGCGTGCGTGCGTGCGTGCGTGCGTGCGTGCGTGCGTGCGTGCGTGCGTGCGTGCGTATGTGTAGGTGTAGGTGGGTGTGCGTGCTTACGCGCTTGCGCGCGTGCGTGTGTGCGGGTGTGGGTGCGCGTGTGTGTATGTGTGTGTGCGTGTGCGTGTGTGCATGTGTACTTATTTGTCCGTTCTCCGGGCGTAAAATAGTATTCGCTATCATTATTTTTTACCTACAGTAATAAGATCCGAAAGCATTCATGTTAATGTAAGAGAGGTAATGAGTCGTGCTTACCCCCTCAGGTCACCACCCTTCCTTTGCGCATCGATGCGTAATAACAAACACGAGCAGGATGTGTGCAAACACACAGATATATATGCCCACAAGGCTGACGAAACAAATAGAAAAGTCCTTATATTAGGAGCTGTAATCCGTTTTGATGAAACTTGAGACACTGGGAAGAAGTCGCCATGCGAGATTAGAACTATAAGACATGGGTCACAGGAGCACTGTTAATGAATCACAAGAGCTAATATAAAAAGCAATTTCATGCAGCTTCTAAACCTCTTATTTGTGGATTTCATCAATATTGTTTAAAGTCAGAAATTTGTAAGCATTTGTCGATGTGGGTCTATGACTTATAATGAGTTGCGGATTGTGGTGGGGGTCGTGTGGGTGGAGTCCTCATAGCCGTGATCATTGGACGATTTAAATAGCACATACAGGCGACAATGGCGGAATCCCGCTTGAACTATGCCCCGCCCATCTCAACCTACGCTCCACCCACACCGTGCCTGGGTTGGGATCGATCGATCCCTGAACTCCCAGGCTACAAATGTCATGAAAACGATACAGGTAAGCTGTTGGATACTATATAGTCAGTTTGCTGGTTTACTAAACAGTTGCTATGCCCAGCCGAACGCTGAGAAGTTATCTTTAGTTTGGTGGTACCAGATTCCCCATTAACTTACTATTACAGAAGATTTGGAGCAGCGTACCAGTCGCGATTATCCCTGTCTGTCCATTTTTTCATGACCTGTGAAAATGGGTTACTTTCGTCCACCATGACATCAAAAAGTGTCTATATGAGATACAGTGGGAAGGAAATAGGCCTTAGGCACATTGGCATACAAGAAGGGGTAGGTATAGTTTCATCAAACCTAGATTGTCTAATGAAATAAATATGTACACGTTTATATGCATTTATCCGTGGCAACAGAGGGGTGTCCGCCATTTCACGCTAATAATTTCGACCAAACTTGGTGCGCGGTTGATACTTTAACTTTTTCTAGACATTGAGCCTGCGTTGTCTAGACGTCATTTGGGAAGCAGTTATTTATCGACCATATCCTGAGAGTCCAACTAGTGGTGCGACATAGCCAGAAATATCACTGGGATTGTGGTATTCATGATACAAGCACCACAGTTGGGGAAACCATAAAGCATTGTATGGTGAGCAGTTTTAGATATAGAACCACCTTCAGCTATAGTTATCGCTCATGCCTGAATCTTTTATAAATGTCAGTGAAATACTTTTATCAAGGTATCTTCCAACAGGATTGTATGGTTGCGAATACAAGCATGAAATAACATATTACATGCTGACCATTTGTAAAACAGACAGGTCAGCAGTTGTGAAGCATGTGCATGCGCAAAAGCTTGGAAATATACATAATATGGAGTCACCTGATTTAAAGCGTGTCTAATTTAAGGGGCAATATATCCTAAATACCTTACTGAACATTATAACCGGGGACGGAGAATAGAACAGAAAGATGAATCTGACAAAGATCTAGTCAGTAGTCATAGTATTGCCTTAACTGAACTGGTTTCATATATCCCAAGACTATAGCCCCAGTGTTTAAACTGTCAGATTTTACGGCTTTATATACGTCACAACTGCTGCGGCTACGTTTGAAAGTTGACATACGAGTTCCTTCCGCAGATTTGAAGTAGCAAATTTTACTTAAGTTGTTAGATCTAAAGGCGGATAGCAGAGGAAGAGATGTTATGCTTGCCTTCGAATCTGATATCGGGCACAGAGCCTGCGACCATGCTATTGATACTGATACCCTGCCTCTTGCCATGGTTGCGCCTGTTATTGGAATCGAACTGTTTGACTTAAGGGCATCCTCTCGTGATTTCATTGGCATATTTACTTCAGACTGGCAAAGCTCTGTTCTCCCCCCCCCCACTTCATTGCTAGCTCTCGTTCGGATGATACAGGAAGAGCCCAGTATCAAGGACCAAAATGTTCACCCATCAACAACTGGTGCATTTGTAGCTTACCATATAGTTGCTTTTAACACTATTAAGTATGAAAGAGACCAACCATTATCAATGCAAGCAAGTACGTCATACAAGAAAGGAAGAAGCGCCATTACCTATTTGTATTGGGCTCCTCCTTTACACACACATACGGAGAACTTATAGTCAAACTATTTCAATCGGTAATGTGTGTATCATATTACAGAGTCATTCACATATCTACAGATTTGGTAAATCGTGTGTTTAAACGGTTTGAAGAGGATACAGTTGTACGCCCAGCAAACCTTCGTTGTGACCTTTTACAACAGCAGCTGTTGACAATATAGATCACAATCCTAGTTCTAGTACTGTTTTTTAATCGTTCCATGGAACTGGAACTCCAGTATTCCAACTTCCAGATACAGAGGACGGTGACATAGACCGTGGGATCATGGTGATCTAGAAAATAACCACGGAGAAGATTGTTGATACTTTACCTCCAGCATACGCAGATGTTGCACCACTATTTCTTCTAAATAATGAACCAGAACTGCCAACTCAAATGGGTGATCTAACCGGAGATTGTTCCACTCGGAAAGTGTCCATACATGAAGGATGCAAATGGCTGGATTACCTCATAGATAAGATAACGTGTGATGCACTGCAAATTGATGCATGCATATCTTGGGCAGTATATCATTCGAGTCTTCAGCAACAAACCTCGATAAATGTTTCCCTTAGCTCTTTGCTCCTTCTCTTTAAAGATCCTGCACATTCACCTGCACTGATCAGACATTCAATGGTAGTCATCAAGGCACCTGTTCAACTTCTTTGCTCAAGACAAGTCTGTCGTCCACATGAAAAAGCAACTCACATTATGTTGATTTCCTCGCCCAGGACATGGACTACATTTGATCAACCACTCTATGTTGTTGCAAAATAACTGCAATGAAACTAGCCTTGTCAGCTTGGCGAAACTCAATTTGGTGTCATATTAGGAGAATTACATATCGAGATGGCAGTTTTCAAAGCATTAGGTAACTGTTGGGTCGTTGTGGAAGGACAGATGCGTTTGCTCATGCAAGCATGTCTACAACTGGCACTGCAGATTCCTACCTGAAGGTAAACGATATTACACGTACGAGACGTGCTCACGAAGTCACAATTGCCGATATTTATAAATTACGCAGACTGGAATACGACAGCTACTTGGAAGCTACCAGTAATAATCTAGAGGACTTTGATACCTGGTGTACAAACGGAAAGGCGCACAATCCTCAGTTTAAGTACTGGTATATTACATTGAAGTGTCGGCGTCTCGCCTTTATGTTCATTCGATCGCTCTGAACCTCGAACTTTGATCTATACATTGAATCAATGACACATTTCGTGCCCTGTTCATTTGCACGACCTACACTATTCCCGAAAACTAATCTTTACACATTCGAGATATGATGGAATTGGAACAAAGGCATCCGGATATTAGAAGCGCATTCAAGGCCGGAATGTTCACAACTAAGAAAACTACTCATTTGTTTTCTGCTATTGCAACTGATGGAGAGAAAGATGACACCTTCACGCAGGTCTTCTCCGTAAGTACCACCTTTGTTGGGAAACTAAGTCATCAAGGATTGCAGGCTGACATCCACATACACAGGCATCACAAGAGCTTACCATAGCTACGTGGAATGCACATGGTCTGAGGGCAATATCAAAGAGGGAAACCTTAGGTGCAGACTGTCAACACTATAACATCGATATTGCATGCATTCAAGAGACTAAAGTAGCTAAACACTCAGAGAAGCAACTACAGACAGGCCATACGCTAGTGCTCATGGAGCAAAAACAGGCCACATACCGGGGCTTAGGCTTCGTAATCAGACCAAGGGTCTTGGATCATGTCATTAGTTTTGGATACGTCAGTGATCGCATTGCATTCATCGACCTGGCTATACCTACGCGAAAACACACCACCACTAAGTGTTGAATTATCAAAGCATACTGCCCAACTACCGAAAATGCCAAAGAGAATCCAGCAATATTAGATTCCTTCTCTGCAGAACTGAGCTACGCCATTACAATCCAGGTGGCAACTGTTCGTGTGTGGAGATTTCAACAACTCCAAGCCGGCTAAACTCAGACTTGTGGACAAAGGTTCAGGACTTAGCTTATGGATGGGATCCTATGGAGAGGGCACACACAACACCAATGGAGATTCACTCGTGGCATTCCTTATTTCCAATGGCCTATGTGTCACACATACGGCTTTCAAACACCCATGGCGTCACTGGACAACATGGACTGGACACATTACTGATCGCAAAGCCCAAAATGGTTCTAAGGCTACAACAGCTGTCTTCAACCAAATAGACTTCATATTATGCAAGACAGAAGCAAAACCCTTACTCCGGAATGCTCGTTTGTATGGAGGCACAGACCTCAATTCTGACCATAAGCCAGTCATTACACGCCATCAGTTAAACGATCCCTACCTAATATATAAACACTATACCAGTCAAGAGGGTAGAGTCACCTATAACCTACCCAAGCTCATCGGCGACACTGACACTCAAATGTTATACAAAAAAGCCCTCGGGGAGCAGATAGCTAACATCGATGTCAGCTCCGGTCCAAATGAAACCCTAACCAAAATACTGAAATCTATGGAATAAGTAAAGCTGTCAGCAGAGCAGAGAGCATTACGGCTGTGCATGACTCAAAGTGGCCAAAGTGAAGACCACACTAAACTACGCCGGGAGCGCAATATTATTCTGCGCCACATTAGCAAATGCTTAAAAGATCTTGCTATTCAACAGGCAGATTCCCTAGCAGATGAAATCACTGCCACGGATGATTGTCACAAGATGTTTCGAGCAGCCCGAGCCCTGAGAGTTACTGACTACACATCACCACACACTGTACACAACGCTGAAGGACACTTTATCGGGACTGACCAGGACAAAGCCGTGGCGATCCGAGAATGGTTCAAGGAACGGTTCACTGACAGCGATGATGAGCCATTGCACCCGTTCTCAGGAGACACCAGACCATTACTAACACCAATTAAAACAGCAGAAGATGAGAAGGCAATTAAAGCCCTAAAAAATTGACGTGCACCTGGACCGGATTGCATAAGCAATGAACCATTCAAATATGCAAGTGGCATTATTTCAAAACCGATCACGCACCTAATCAATTCAGCTTTTATGTACCACCGTCCCATCGACGCTGTAGGCCAAGGCACCCCTATCGCACTACCCAAGCCCAAGAAGCCACCTGGACCCCCAGCCCGTTGTGCTCCTCAACAGCATACAGAAAATCCTATGCAATGTTACTCTATGCTGCATCCGAGACAAGATGTATGACTTCACCAGATCATGTCAAAGTGGCTTCAAATGTGGACGCAGCTGCGCAGACATTGTTTAGGCTGTACGCATGCTTGGGATTTCCACACTGGGATTTCCACAAAATGGGCAATGACATGCCACGAGCCTTCGACACGATTAGACGCTCAAAGATCCTAGATGTACTACGCCAGGACAGTTGCAATGAAGGTGAGCTATGACTAATGAGACTACTGCTTGTAGACACCAAGCTGAGAGTAAGAGTCAGGTCAGTGAAGTTTGTAGATTTTGAGACATCAATCGGCTCCCCACAAGGAGATGGTCTATCCTCGGTGCCTTTCACCTGCTACCTTGCTGCCACATTGAAATCTGGGGGGTGGGGGTGAGAAGTTTCACAAGACCAAAGCCCTCGGTGTCAATACTGGACTTGCCACTAGAGATGGAATATGCCGACGATGTGGACTTCATAGACGAGGAAAAGAAACTCCTTGACGAACTTCTCCTAATAGCTGCCAGCAAATTAAAATTGACAATCTCTTTATGAATGAATTCAAAACAGAGTTCACCCACATATACCTATCTACAAAGCATATAGCTAAAGATAATGACGATCCACTTCGTGGTGGCGAACCATGGAGGAAAAGTAAAATCCTGGGCTCACTGCTTTGCAGTACTGCTGACATTTCTGCACGCTGCGTCATGGGGAACATAGCTTTCCAGTCCTTTTGGAAGCTATATTTTCATAGAGCAAAGATGCTCTTGATAAAGAGGCTATGTTTGTACAATGCAACCTGCGTGTCCTTGATGACGTATAACTGTAACAGCTGGGCAGCTCCAAAGCAGCTCTAGACAAACTCGATGCCTGCCACCACAAATACCTATGCATCGTCACTGGACACCGATGACCATCTGGCATAATTTCCAACGATGCACTATACAAGATTTGTAATACGTCGCCGCTTGTTGTAAAAGTCGCCCAGCTAAGATGGTCCATGTTTGGCCATGTGCTAAAGATGATAGAAGAGAGACCAGCTCAGAGAGCCTTGGAGTTCGGCCCACTCGGAGCCAGTAAATACAAATCCAGGAGAGGACGTCATTGCATGAATTTGCCAAGTGTGCTACGAGGTGACCTCAAGAAAGCAGGCCTCGGTACACTCAAGTCAAGAATGGACCTGAGGAAGCTAAGGATTTTTGCTGAGGACAAGAGACAGTGGGCAAAAGCGACGAAGGACTGCTCATGACCAAGATGATGCTTATGCAAAGGGCGACTGTGGAGTAGTTGGATTAACATGCTATCTGGAGATGGATCCTGTCCAGGCATGATGTCGCCAGAGTAATTAGTGAATTCGAGAAATCCTATATGCCTGGTGACTCATACGACATAGGGCACCACGAGCAGCAATCTACAGTCCATACGACGTTTATGGAGCAGGTGGCTGAGCTTGTCTCAGTTAGAGAAGTACTGGGAATCTTTATTGATTAGAAAATGGTAATCTAATATTATTTGTTAAGAAAGAAATTGGCGATCCCTCAGTTCTTAAAGCAGTAGAAGGAATCAGATATGTTGGTCAATATGATCTGTCTGTTAATGAACAGTTGGTGGAAAGAAGGGAATCTTTCTAAGCAACGATATCCAAGAAAAAATTGCAATTATTTGGTTCTGGCAATGTGTCTGTCACACAAAACAGCAACACTCAACTGACTGCAATAATATCTGACAGTGCATTATTTTCAAGGCATTGCATTGGTTGACAAACATGCGGAGTTAATCTTACTGGATTTCAAAAAGGAACACCAAGCATACCCCCATTCCATATCAGATAATAGTTCACTTTCCAAAACAGACCTTCTAATTAGCGAACGCCCAGATGTAACTGCCAGACTTCTTGATGGAGCTTAGGTTGCATAAATGTTGAAACCAACTGGAGCACGTGCATTTGAACAGAATGCAGTTGGCATCTGCCAGACATATATAATGTCGACGCTGAATACAGCTAAACGTATTGCTGTAGTTTGTGACTACTATGTAGCAAGTGGCCTTAAATCGGGTACCAGAGAAAACGGAGAAAAGGCAAACCCCAACATGTTGTTCCATCTGCTATTGTCCCAAAGAACGTGCAAGACTTTCTAGGAGTTGATGAAAAGAAACGAGAATTGTTGTCCTATCTGC
This sequence comes from Chaetoderma sp. LZ-2023a, assembly GCA_034401795.1. Lineage (NCBI taxonomy): Eukaryota > Metazoa > Mollusca > Caudofoveata > Chaetodermatida > Chaetodermatidae > Chaetoderma > Chaetoderma sp. LZ-2023a. The sequence goes on from CM067359.1 coordinate 175,776,333, forward strand.
CACATTGTTGTTCTTACTGGATTACTGGTGCCAGCAAAGAAATTGTAGCGCCTGCATTGACTGGATGTGATAAGGTTTCTTCATATTACGAGAATGGAAAGATAGGTGCGTGGACTACTTGAAACAGCTTTCTGACTGTAACGCCATTTACTTTTATTTTTTTGAACACATGAGTGCAGCGCCAGATTATCTATCATATCTATGAGTTGAGGCATTTGGGATAGTTAGTAATTATTCTGTATAACGGAACAAGCACTTGAACATGGAGCGGCCATACCTGTTCACCAAGAAAGACCACCTCGTGGAAAGGATGCCCCCATCCCATATATCATTCATGCAGCACGTTCTCCGAGCTACATCACAAGGTGGCTATGTTTTGAGGATAATTGCAACAACTGAAACCAAGTTTGCCAAGACCTGAAGAATGTGGTGGGTAACATCATTTTCCCAACTGTGTACGACACTTTCTTAAGTTTCGCAAAGTGCACAGGAGGTTGTTAAATGCTGTTGTCTGAAATAATATAGTACGAGGCGATGCAAATGCATCAAAAGCTTATTTCTCTCCACAGCATGTTGTGTTACTTATGTGAAATTATTTGCACCCAAATCAGGGGAAGTACCGAGTGCATCTGATAATGGCACGATGAAGAGGTTTAGATATAAAACACCTTAAGGACTTGGCTGGTGCAAATCCTTGATACAGAAGTGTAAATCTGAGCTTGCCACGTGTGTGCCTTACTTACGCTTTGACAAATTATACGCGCACATATCTATCTTTCAGCATGTTTTGTTGTATGTCGGGAAAATATAGCTTCGGGAATTAGATAACCTAATGTAAATGTGTACATGCTAACAAAATAATTGATATGTGGCTTTATCAAGATTGTACAAACTTGACACAGTGATAGACCAACGCATCATCATACTAGATCTGTGTAAGGTACTACCGAATGAGAATGGATTGACCTTAGACAACTTCGCAATGTCTCTGAAAATAATCATTGGAAGAATGTATTCAGGCAGGCATGCAACGAATCAGCCGGTGGGCGCTATTTAATATTCAGATGTGGATTGATTTTTCTAGAACAATAATGTATTGCCCACATCATGTTTACCCTAACGGCTGCAATGTGTGGATTATCTATGACGATCAACATACATCACATGTAAATATTGGAAATTCAATTCATATCACGCCAGCCCATTAAACTGAAAATTACGCACCATGCAGTATAATTTGACATTATTGCAGCCCCATTCCCCTAGGAAGCGGCATTATTAGATAGATTCCACGCATGCTCTAACTAAGCAAAGTGGACTCACGAAAGCACACACTTGCAATAACCCATCTGTAATTAATTTCTTCATACGATTTCACAATGATTACATTATGCAATCCGAGGACAAGCGCACATTGGTTCGAACTCGCCGTGTTATTGCTAAACATTTCTGATTGGTCTTGCTTAGCGCGATGTGAATGATATAGTTATTTAGTCGTAATGATGTAGCTGCTAACTTGTTCCGCTACAGACAATGACAAAGAGCACGTTCATGACGCCATCGTTATAAAGCTAGGGTCATATCTGTACGTCACGCTATGGTACATACATTACACCAAGAGCTCTGCTTTGCCAGACGCATATTGACACATACATAGTATTAATTTCAGGAAACAATCGATCTTGATTCTCTAGCAGGTGTTTAATGATAGCGTATCGGGTATTTAGATGCTGGTATTGCATAACACAGAGAATGATTTCTCATTAATTGGTCTCGATATGCATCACTGGTAAAACATTGCTGATAATGGAGGTATCCAGTTTTAGTTATGTCCTGCCTGTTTTAGCTAAATTCCACCCACACTTCGTCCGTATTGGGATCGATCGATCCCTGACCTCCATGACTATTAATTTCGAGAAACCCATACCGGTAAGATGTTGGCTATTTTGAAACTAATTTGACTGGGTGCTGTTGCAGCACCCCATCAAATTACATTTAAAATTGTCAACATCATGTTAAACATATTAAATAGTAAAGCCATACGGTTCGTTCAACATTCCTAGGTACCTCATCAATTAAGCGTTCGTGATTAACTTAGCTACGTTATTCATGACATAATTGATTATAATGTCAATTTACTCGTCATGTAGTTTATTATGACGTCCTATAGTCTGCTTTACTGGTAGCGAACTAATAAATCACATCCGCATTTCGATACAGTCTTATACCATTGGTCAACAATCGGTTGAATTTCGTTGCTCTTCCTTATCAGATACCTGTGCAAAAACGGTGGTAGTTTCCCTGCGAGAAATATTCATCATCGCCATGTGCGGGGTGAAACACGTGCATTCTCTCAATGACATTAGACATCAATGAACGCATACATTACTTTATTTGCAGGTCTGCATTCACTGGTCTGTATTGTGTCTCATTTAATGCAGGCTAGTTTATCGAGACCTTAATATAACGAACTGTAATATTAAGTCCAGCAGTTTCATATATCCATGATGCTGAGGTATTTGGCTATGCAACATATGCTTATCAATCTGGACATCCAATTTGCTTGAATGACGTCACCCAGTGACTGTAGATATGGTTTGATTTTCAGATGATGTGACTCATGGTCTAACACGCTAGCAAACACTAGACCTTTCCAGTTTATCTATCCATTATAGGAATTCATAACGAGCTACGTGCCGTGTAAGATGACGTCTTAATCAATGACGTCGTGAATGCACCGGTGCCAATGGCAACGCTAATGCGATATCACTTGAAAGGCGAATCGCTACTTCAAATCATGGATATTCTTTCTGTTTACCAGTCCACAAAACCTAGATCAGAGTATAAGCTGATCCAGTCTTTTATTCAATCTTTAATATCAACAAGTCAAGCGTGTTACCCGGTCTGGATAAATGCTTTCAGTTGTATCGTACTAGAAAGCGTGTGTGTCGGTGTCCATGGAGCGGGGTTTACTTTACTAATGCGGACACGTAATACATTAGTAATGTCTCTTGCTTGTTTAATTCTGATTACGACATCCAAGCCGCTATCACTACCCGCACGATGCATCCTCTGGTCTGCCTCTACGGTCTCCTATGTAATTAAAGCAGACTTAGCCTAACTTAAAGATATTATAAGTCGATAAAACTACCAGATTAGGTTAATAAAAATGCTCAGAGTTCTGCTGGTAAGAGCCGCTCTGCAATCTTGCATCGAGTTGTGCCGTCAGAATTCCCTTTATATACCTGACTAGACAGGTAATATATTTTAGTTGAGCCGTGCTCGTCGAGCCGATAATCTGCAGCGTGCTAGGGTAGTTATCTGTAAAAAAAAAAAAAAAAAGTTGCCTGGCAGTTATTGCTACTGAAAGCAGCAAAAACATTCCGTCAAATTGTATTCAAAATAATCTAGCAGATAATACAGTTGTCACAAGCTAATATTTTGATAACAATTTGACTGAAAGTCATTGTAGTAACAACTTTCAATCAAATTGTTCTTAAAATAAGCATCAATATAATAGCGCTTACTGCAGATATTTCAAGCAATTTGATTTCACTAAGACATCAAAAACTTTGTCAAATTATTCAAAGAATAATCATTTCCTGGCTTTCAATATTTTAGATAACATTTGTGTGTGAAACATAGTTAGGCTTATGCCATATACGTTATCGAGGTCCAATGTGAAATATATTTCCAAAGAAGAGTAGATCCGACTGGCACATACACGATCTGACATGCAGTGATTAGAAATGACATGAATATCACACTGGATTTCGATAACGCAAATGCTAATTTTACCTACATCTGGTAGCTAATAATACCGAAAGCCAGGAAATGATAATTATTGGCATACTTTGACAAAATTGTTGCTTCCTTAGTCAGCAACGACTGGCTATCAAATTGCTCGAAATATCTGAAGTAAGTGTTACTTACTATATTGCTGCCTATTTTGAGAACAATTTGATTGAAAGTTATTGCCACAATGATTTTCAGTCAAATTGTTATCAAAATATTAGCTGGTGACAACTGGATTATCTGCTAGATTATTTTGACTACAATTTGAGCGAATGTCTAGTCTGATATATAAATGGAATCATGGCGTTACAGCTCGATGCAAGATTGCAGAGCGGCTCTTAGAAGCAGAACTCTGAGCATTTTATTAGACTAATCTAGTAGTTTCATCGGCTTACGATAGCTTTAAATAAAATCCAATTCTCCGAAAAAGGACTCGTGCTCAAAGGCAGAGAGCCAGGCCAGTATTACGCCCAGATCTTTCCTATCTTCACCAGAGATCTACACACCGCCCGACAATATGTAGATACAGAAGAACCTCAGGGAGCTAATACTCAGGTTGTGAACCAGAACCAGTGACACTAGAGGGAAGACTCTACGGCTTCCATTTACCAATCAATGAAGCTTAGTCTCATGAAAGCACTACAGCGTTATAGAGAAAATATGTACACTATTTCTAATTAATAATTAATAATATAATATAAGTGTCGTTATCCTCATAGTTATGCTCATATTCCACCTCACCATACTTATCTCCATCGCTAGACTTATTGTTTTCAACAATATTAGCATTTATTATTATTACTAAACTGCGAGGAGCATTGCTGCAAATTCAGGAGCTGTCTATCTGATAGCAATCGTCTAGTGCAAAAGTTACGCGGTGTAGTTTTCGACGACAATACCACAGTCAAGCCATTCATTAGCGAACGCCGTGTAGTCTATGAGAAGCAACCCGCTGCGGGAACGCATTTGCTCTAAACATCTTTATTCTAGACTTAAGAAAACCTTTGTAGCCGGGTTGGGTTGGTGGTGGAGTGGGAGGGGGTGGGGCCGCGGCGGTTTTTCCAAGGTCAGTGGAGTTTCTGCCAGCAGTGCTGGCGGAACACAAACTCCTATCCCAAGATGAATGTGATCGGCATGCGCTGTCTGTAGTAGTAGTAGTAGTAGTAGTAGCAGCAGCAGCAGCAGCAGCAGCAGCAGCAGCAGCAGCAGCAGCAGCAGCAGCAGCAGCAGCAGCAGCAGCAGTAGTAGTAGTAGTAGTAGTAGTAGTAGTAGTAGTAGTAGTAGTAGTAGTTGTTGTTGTTGTTGTTGTTGTAGTAATAGTAGTAGCAGCAACAGCAGCAGCAGTAGTAGCAGTAGCATTGTTAGAAGTAGTAATTATAATAAATGGGTGGGGTGTTAATGATTGTGGATAAACAACAATGATTCCACAAGCAGAAAGACTGATTGCAGCAGCTGCTGCATGGTGTTTTCAAACTAGATATAAGTAGAGAGATCACGTAGCACTCATTCGCCAACACCACCAGACCATTAATTTTAGATGTTCATAGATACACAATGCCATTCATCTCAGGCAGCAGCTGTCATCGTCACCATATGAGGATACATGCCATGTATAGACAAGACAAATTGATAACATGGTGCATATTGTAGCAGTACAGCAAATGTTTTGACTTTAGCCAAAACGCATACTGACTGCTCGTGTCATGCTCCACATATCCGCGGTCTTAAGTGGCATACTTATGCATCTATATAATAGCTTACAGCAGTTCTATTTTTCTTCATGAAGATCGTGCCATAAAACTCCATTATGGAAGAATGGCCATCGCGTGCCGCTGACGTAAATTACATACTATATCCGTCGCTATATGTTTAGCACATCTTTAGTCGATTAGCATAAGGATAGCAGCAAATTCACTCAGCTTGATGACAACAGACACGCTACATTAAGATATAGTTAGCGGTAATATAGACTATGTACAACACCTCGCACGACCACCACCACTAGCACGCCACCAACAACCAAACACACGGCATTACACACTCATGAATACCCTACTCCCCAAATATATTCTAATCCAAAATAGGCGATCAGGGAAACAGACATGAACTGTGACAGACGACTACCTATAAATTAGGCAAAATCATCTGGAAGATTTCATACACCTGTTATCTCTGTGGTTAAATAGGTATGTCGCCTGCTAAAGAATGACCATTGAGACGCTTGTTAGTGTGGTGAATGTTATAGCTGAGATATATGTAGCTTCGCCAAACATATTAAAATCTTGACAGACCGAGACGCCATAATGCCGACGGGTAACTTTTAAGTTGATAATGAATAAAAAGGCATAGCACTCATTGCCAAACTGGAAAAATCCATTTGCGGAAACTAATCCTTTCGGCGTGAAATGAATTCATCTGCACGTGCCATTTTAATGGCAGTGGATGATTGATTCCCCCACTGATAATACCGGCTACTCGCGAGCTCTAACAAATGTCATGTCTGGATCATTATTCCAGATCATTGGCGATTAAATATAAATATTGAAAATACGATTAATACCTTTATCGAGAGGATTATGAGCTGCAGCTTACAATGCGGAATTGTCATTATGAATCCATGAAGCTATATAATGCCATAATGTCAACCTGTAACTTTTGAGATGGTAAAGATTAAAAACGAATTTCAATAACAGATACCCGAATGTCAAGTTATAAAAATATTCATTTGCAGAAAGTGCTCCTTTAGGCATGGAATGAATTAATCGTCTCGTGCCATTTTACTATCCGTGGCTGACTGATTCCCACTCTATCAGTCCTGGCTAACACTAAGCTCTAGCAAATACACTGTCGGGAGCATTAATACAGAGCATTGCTGATTAAATATAAATAATGGAAATTCGATTCATATCTTTAGTGAGAGGATGACGAGCTGCCGCTTATAATGTGACAATATTACAATATTACAAACATAATTTTTATGACACTATGGCCCTATGAGACGCCGATTCCTAGTTCACCTCCAGTTATGTCATATAACCTATCTAGGTAAAGTTGATTCAGGGGAATGCACAGTTCTAACACCTCATAGCTAATGATTTGTGTATACAATGACGCAATCCTTGATACTGTAAGCAGGATTTGTGTAACTATAGTTTCTGTTCAAGACCAAAGCCACTATTAACACCATCATTTCAGATATGGGCACATGTCTTACACATAAAAAATGTTCGCTTCGATTAGGATATGCCTGATTTGGTCTTGGAGATATTTGATCTGTCACTCAAATATATAACCTGATAATCAATTCCATCACATGTAGGATGACTTCACAATCACGATGCATAATGAATGACATATCTACGGTCGTCATGAACAATGAATAGTTCGTCAAGCGTACGAATTGTATGCCATTATTGTTCAATAAACATTCTGTTAAATATTTTAAAACTAATTTGACTGGGCGCTGCCGCTGCTGGCAACAACAGAACTGAGACAAATTAGATTCAAAATAGTTGACAAGTTACCTGTATAGTTACCTCGAAATTAAATCGACCACAACATCCGCTAAGTATGGCCGGAGATTAGCTAGAAAGTGGCGGTGCATAGCGGGATTCCCCTATTACAAACAGGGAGTCCATCATTACTAGTGTGCGGTCTCCCTTACTTAGAACACATTTAGTAGATTTATGACGATACAACATATAGAATAAGAAACGTTACAAATAATACAAGATTGAACATTGCAGAGACATAAGACGTGTGACACCATGGTTAACTTGACTATCAGCATAGCGTAACTGTATAAGCATACATATTTCACTAATTTGGTTGGGCTAGATGAAGGGCGTGGGTGTGGATGGAGCTACGTGTGTGGGCTGGAGGCCATCCCTATAGTTACGAATGTTGCATTCTTAGACCATCAAAGATCGTCACATGTTTGTAAGGAATATGTGTGTATAGTTTATAACAATAAGAGATTAAGTCTAAAGTTCATAAACTCATGTCTATTACATTTTCTTGACATGGTGCTACATACTCTACCTCACGTCATGTATATGTAGAGCGGGATTCATCCATCATTGATTTGATAAACGCATGAATATATTAGATTAACTAATCTGTGATCAGCAATGCCTTCTCATATATCAGTCGGTTAAACATGCGTCATTTCAACAGTTAAGGTACCGACCTAAGCTCCGCAGTGTCAGCCTTGCCGGTTTGCAAGCTCCGGTCTGTATTCTGTATCTACTAATGCGTGCTGTCTTACTCAGATAGCATTTCATACATTAATACTATGTCCAGTAGCTTCGTCCAAATCGAGTAGAATAAAGGATGTATTTATAATGTTGAGTGATTTGGACGCATTTTGAGTGAGAAGTCTTTGTCGCTTACGATAACAAGTACGTTATCTCAAATAACTTCAAATTCTTCTTCGTTGTAATATTATGTATATAACATATATCGATCTAGCATAGGCATGCCATTTATTTTTTATCACCATAATGGCATTGACTTGCTTCTGTGATTATTTGACCGATGGTTCAGCACAATATCATGTCACATACCACGTCAATTGAAACACCCTGATGCCAACATGTTATGCTGGTTTATTCATCACGGCTTGCAGTATTCCGCGAATGGACATCTGTAATCGACATAAAATAAATTGAAGCACGCAGCAAATAATTCATCAGCAAAGTTCACGACCCATGTCACACATTCAATAATTTATTATTTGCACTCCAGTAAACCATAATATTAATGCAGAATCTCCACCTAAGGGTCCGGTTCAAAATGATTTGAATGTTGCAGTACATCTGCAGAATGTCGTACTTGACCGAGTCCTGTCAGCTTCACATACACAGAATATATATCGGTAAGATCTGATTTAAGTACGGGCCATTTATGTTCATGCTGATTATGCTCACGCAGACCGAAATACGTGACTGGTATTACCAGAGGACACATACTTTGTAAATTAGGAATAATTTCCCACAAGCAATTATTAAACATACCGTGCTTCATCATTGGCGTTCCTCTAATACGATTATCGAGTGCTACTACAAATCCTCCGAGGGGCTGCTGTACGTTTCTATCTTCATGGCATCACACAGACAGATAATGTCTACATTTCCAGTCACAACTGCTACTGGTCTGCCTGTCTCTATGTCTGCCTGGCTGCCTACCTGCCTGCCTGCCTGCCTTCCTGCCTGCCTGCCTGCCCGCATGCCTGCATACATGCCTGCTTGCCTACCTACATGCCTGCCTGCCTGCCTGCCTGCCTGTATGCATGTCTGCCTGCCTGTCTGCCTGTCCACATACCTGCTTGCCTGCCTGCATGTCTGCTTGTCTGCTTGTCTGTCTGCCTGCTTGCCTGCCTGCCTGCATGCCTGCCTGCCTATATGCATGCATGTCTGTCTGCCTGCCTGCATGCATGCCTGCCTGCATGCCTGCCTTCCTGTCTGCCTGCCTGCCTGCATGTCTGTATGTCTGTCTGTCTCTCTATCTGTCTGTCTGTCTGTCTGCCTACCTGCATGCCTGCCTGCCTGCCTGCCTGCCTGCATGCCTACTTGTATGTATGTATGTATGTCTGTCTGTCTGTCTGTCTGTCTGTCTGTCTGTCTGTCTGTCTGTCTGTCTGTCTGTCTGTCTGTCTGTCTGTCTGTCTGTCTGTCTGTCTGTATGTCTGTCTGTCTGTCTGTATGTATGGCTGTCCGTCCGTCCGTCCGTCCGTCCGTCTGTATGCCTGTCTGTCTGACACATTCGTGTCCAACCGTCCGCCCACTCGCCCGTCCACTCGCCCGTCCCTCCACCCGTCCGTCCATCCGTCCGTATGTCCATCTTTCCATCTGTCCATCCGTCTGCCCGTCTATCTCTGTTTGCCAGCCTTCCAGCTGTCTGTCTGTCTGTCTGTCTGTCTGTCGGTTGGTCAGTCTGTCGGTAGGTCGGTCGGTCGGTCGGTCGGTCGGTCGGTCGGTTACATTCTTGATATTTCTAGTAAAGCTGCCTAAGTCACAACTACAGCGTGCCGCATGGTTAGTAAATAACAAACACACGCCTTCCAACGGAAATATAGCATAAATAGATAGATCCATTTCTAGCTAAGTCCCACCCATTCCTAGTTAAGCTCCACCTTCTTTGTATACGTGTTGGAATTCCATTTATATAATTTGAATCCTGAATTGGCAGTACCCAATTTTATGGTAATGATAATGGTAAGCTGATGATTGTGTTCAAACTAATTTGACTGTAACTTTTTGATGCCTATGGAAATTAGATGCAATATAATATATGAGAATGTTTACTGACTTCATCAACCGCATACAAGTTGTACACACTTTGATTTCGGGACCCATGGGTCTCGACGAACTAAAACTCGACTTACTAAGATTTACCTATGATTATGACTGATGATCACTTCCGTTTACTACGGGGACTTTTGGGTGTTGCTGCGAAAATGTCGCCGATAATAGGATGAAGCGAATTGCAGTTCATTCGCCTCGTCCGACTGATGGTGAGGTGGACGATATTTCTTCCGAACTGCTGGGCCTATCTGACTGGATCAAGATTCAAAGTAAGAACTGGGTCTTTCTCTCAGCCTAAAGATGCCTAAAGCTACAGACAAACTCTTGTCTTACATATACGTAAGATGATAAAACTTTATTTACATATATATATATATATATATTAGGATTAGGCTTCGTAATCGGACCAAGGGTATTGGACGATGTCATTAGTTTTGGATACGTCAGGGATCGCGTTGCATTTATCGACCTGGCTATACCAACGCGATAGTGCACCACCACTAAGTGGCGCCTATTCAATGCATATGGGCCAACTACCGAAAGGGCCAAAGAGAAGGCAGCTATATTAGATTCCTTCTATGGAGAACTGAGCTCAGCCATTACCATCTCAGCTAGATGGCAACTGTTCATGTGTGGCAATTTCAACTCCAAGCTGGGTAAACTCGGCATTGCGGACAAAGGTTCAGGAATTGGCTCATGCATAGGATCGTATGGAGAGAGCACACGCAACAGCAATGGAGATGCACTGGTGGCATTCCTTAGTTCTAATGGCCTATTTCGGGATGCTCGTTTCTATGGAGGCACACACCTCAATTCTGACCATAAGCCAGTCATTACACGCCTCCATATGAACCAGCTCTACTTAATGTATAAACGCCATACCAGGCAAGAGGGTAGAGTCACATACAGCCAGCCTACCCAACCTCATCAGCAACACTGACACTCAAATGTCATACAAAAAGGCCATCGGGGAGCCGATAGCTAAGATCGACATCATCTCCGATACAAACGAAGCCCTAACAAAAATACTGATATCTATGGAATCATCAGCTACTAGCATCATAGGTGTTCTAAAGATAACAGAACTAGGTATATTGATGACCCTCTTGTAGTAAAACTGTCAGCAGAACAGAAAGCATTATGTCTGCACATCTATCAAAGTAGCCAAAGTGAAGATCGCACCAAACTATGCCAGGAACGCGCCACCAATGTCGCCGATAATAGGATGAAGCGAATTGCAGTTCATTCGCCTCGTCCGACTGATGGTGAGGTGGACGATATTTCTTCTGAACTGCTGGGCCTATCTGACTGGATCAAGATTCAAAGTAAGAACTGGGTCTTTCTCTCAGCCTAAAGATGCCTAAAGCTACAGACAAACTCTTGTCTTACATATACGTAAGATGATAAAACGACGACATTGTGTGCCACATTAGCGAACGCTTAAAAGATCTTGCTTTCCAACAAGCAGATGCCATAGCAGATGAAATCACTGCCATGGATGACTGTCACAAAATGTTCCGGGCAGCCCGATCCCTGAGAGTTGCTGACTACACACCACCACTAAATGTACACAACTCTGACGGACACTTTATCGGGACTGACCAGGGCAAAGCCGAGGCAATACGAGAATGGTTATAAAAAAAAGTTCACTGACCACGATGATGAGCACTTGCACCCATTCTCAGGAGACCCCATACTATTACTAACACCAATCAATACATCAGAAATTGAGAACGCACTTAAAGCCCTGAAAAATGGACGTGCATCGGGACCTGATGGCATGAGCAATGAACTATTCAAATATGCAAGTGACATTATCTTAAAACCGATCATGCACATAATCAATTCAACCTTTATGCACCACTTTCCCATCGAGGCTGTATGCCAAGGCATCCTTATCGGGCTACCCAAGCACAGGAAGCCACCTGTCCCCGTTTGGGACATCAATCGGCTCCCCACAGAGAGATGGTCTATCCCCTGTGCTCTTCACCTGCTACATGGCTGCTACACTGAAATCCGTGTGGGAAAACTCCACAAGACCAAACCCCCTGGTGTCAATACTGGGCATGCCACTAGAGATGGAATATGCCGACGATGTGGACTTCATAAAGGAGGAAAGGAAACCCTTTAACTATTCTCCCAATAGCTGCAAGCAAACTAAAAATTAAGAATCTCTTTATGAATGAATCCAAAACAGAGTTCACCCACCTACTATACCTATCTACAAAGCATGAAACTAAAGAAAGTGTCGATCCACTCCATACTTGGAATCGGCTTGACATTCTTAAATTTTATTTGAGTTTCGAATATGTTTATTGATGAACCATTTACGGCTAACAAAGTACTAGCCTTTTTTAATGGACAGGCATTTAAGATGCTCTTCCATATATATTTCCTAACAAGAGAGGTACTAGCACCAGTATCTATTGGAGCATCTAGGTACTTACCCATGTTGTTCTCCTGACCATTCGTTTCCACTTCTAAACAGATGAGGAACCTTTCAGCTCCCTCCATATGGGTTTAACGAGCATCATCGTCTGTCAACTGCTTCAACATAAGATCTTCACCTGTTCTCCCCTGATGAGGCTCCTCTGATACCCTATGAATAATGGCCATACTCGTCGTTGTAGTCATCGGTCAGCACAAAAACGCCTCGATCCACATATTCACCATTGTGATTCATATTATTTCAGATAGCTTTCCTCATGTTATGCGAATACGCACAAGGTGTGACATTCCTTTCTGAACTATATGACTCACAATCATCATGCTCATATCGTTCATTATGTGCTGCTGGTGATCTTCGGTCATAATTCAGACGATCGATCTGATCGACTTCCATTGGCTCATCATGATAGCTGGAATTATCATGCTGATGTGGACATTTCACTACCCTGTGTGGTGGCTGATTTGATGGGCATTGGGCCTGGTCGTGCCCTGTCTTTTGACATTTAAAACATGTCACTATATGTTGCGGCTGACTAGGTGCACTGGGTGCAGAATAGCATTCAAAGGCCACATGTCCTAATTTGCCACAGTTAAAACACTTAATTGGCTGAGCAGCTCTCGGTGCCTGCTGAGCCCATTGCTGTTGAACCCCCATTTTATCGTGGTTGTTGTGGAGATCTGCAATTTTTCTTTATGTGCCCCTTCCCACCGCAGTTGTAGCATGTCGGTGGTTCTTGCTTTTTCTGTGCTGCTTTGGGCATGGCTCGCTGTTGTTGTTGTTGCTGTTGTGGTTGAGGTGTAGCCTCTAAGCAATCAATCACAGAGCATAAACATTCTATCATTTTGCTCTGTTGTTGTATCTGGTATTTCATCTCCCTTATGATTTTCCAAATATCACGACCTTCTTTGATGTCAATCGCATCAATCTCCATCTCTTCTTCTCGATGTACTGGTATCGTCATCGCCTGCAACAGGTCGTTGCAACCTTCTTCATCTTCTCTAAAATTTCATCGCTCCCTCGCAATCTTTCACCCTCTTGCGAACTGGTAGTGGAGGGCCCTGATGTACATGGATAACAATAGCCTTGTGGTATCCTCGTTGGCGGTATGGTATGCCTGCCTTGCAAGGTCCTTATATCGATGATTAACGTGATAATTGTCTCGCGTGATCTCTGCTTCACTGCATCAAGATCATACTTGATTCTCTCCTTCTCGTTGGCGGAAATGAAGTTAATAGTGATGAACCTTGCCAACTCGTCAAGGTAAGCATGGCACTATCCTTGTGCAGGATAAACTGGTCGAGGGCCATGCACAGCGCTCCTCTCGATGCACGGGTGACCACGTAGACAGGGGTGCCTGTGAATGTTCCATGAGTTGCCTGTATGACACGGCAAGTCTCGTCCAAAAGGTTTATGGAATTAAACCGTCGCATGGCTTAACCCGCTGCATAAGCTCATGTGCTTCTTGTCAATGCACGCAATCGCTTTCTCGTCTGTCCTCTTCTTTGGACACTGCACCAGCAATCTTCATTCCAACTGTGCTGAATACCTCGAGGGTACTCTGCTGAGCTGATGATGTTGCCATTTTATACTATAATGCTGATGAAAATTATCTACTAAAGGAGTCCTAAATTATTGTCTATTCGTAGAATAGCCGGACTGCGATCCATCTTAAGCGAGGATGCTGTTCGCACCTCGCGTCAGTGGCAACATGAATTATGCTATTTTCACGATATTCGCAATGATGGACTACTTTTGGGCTGTCCGATAATTTAGCAAAATCTATGAAAGATATAACTCGATCGTTCAACTCTGTTAATATGGAGATAACTTCTTTTTCGGCTGGATTGTTCATAACTAAAAATGTACTTACAGTTTTCACCAATGGCACTCCTGTGCGGAATACATGTCCGAAATAAATATCGTAACTGGATCTAACATCATGGCAGGCTAGCCATTGAAGATTTCAGGGCCCGTGGGTCCCGACAAACTAAAACTTGACTTATTAGGATTTACAGATGATTATGACTGATGATCACCTCAGCTTACTACCAGGACTTTTGGTTGTTGCTGTGACAACGTCGCTGATAATAAGATGAAGTGAATTGTAGTTCGCTCGCCTCGTCCGACTGATGGTGAGGTGGATGATATGTGTTCTGAACTGCTGGGCCTATCTGACTGGATCAAGATTCAAATTAAGGACTGGGTGTTTCTCCCAGCTCTGTTAGATTCCTAAAGGTATGGGCAAACTCTTGTCTTACATATAGGTAGGATGATAAAACCTTATTTACATATAATACAAGCTGCACGATTGGTCTGAGCAAGATCGCTGACACAAAGAAAACTTGTAAAATTTCATGTACACAAACTATCATTCTAACTTAACTTATCCTATCCTACCCTAACATATAGTAAGCTCCGTTAGGCTCAAAATGGCCACAGCTTGATAACTACGATCCTAGCGAAGGACCAAATTGAATGGCTCGAGTAACTGGATTGATTTGTTCTGAGAGAAGTATCATCTTTTATATCTACAGAGTATGGCGTCGCAGTGCCCTGGTCATTTCCCAAAAATACACAACCGCTCTCAGAACATATTCTTATGATTCTTCTAGGCAGCCGATAAGCGCACATTGACTGGTCCACCAATAAAGTCACCCAATCAATTTCCACTTATCCATTCCTAGAAGTTGTGATCTGATAACTAATTGGTCCTTCCAACGAATCAGTGACTGCTCCATCACTTGCTATAGAACTTAGTTTTATTCTGTATAATGTTGCTGTCTGAATGATCTTGATTGGTTATGACGTCATCCTAACCAATCAAACTATGCCCAATCCTTCCAAGAGGTTTGGGCCTCGCATACTCAAAGCAGTGGTAACCGGTTCTGGTTTGATGTGATCTGTCAGCTAACTAACAACATTATGTCATGCTGTGTTGATGCATACCATAATTTGAGTGGCATATAGTTTATCAATAAATTTTGATCCTGTTATGAATACTTTCAAACGCTTGAATGTCCATGTCCCCCCCCCCATTCTGTACTAATGGAGAGGTCTCGGGGATCATAGAGTGCTAGGCACATGTGCTGGATGATTCATTACCAGATGGTGTTGTTCTGCTTACGTCATCAACTGTGTCAGTTAGTCACATTCAATTTATATCATAATTTCATGATCCCAAAACTAATCACTAAGTGTTACGATATTCCAAAGACTACAACCATCAACAACTGCTGTAATCACTAAATGTTACCTTATTCCAAAACTACACCTATCTACAACTGCTGAATATACTAATAAAAGTATTTGCCTGCTTAGCAGCAACAACCTTTGACTAAATCGTTCTCAAATACACATCAATTCACAACCATAGAATCGCTAAAATTAAATCTCCCTATTTCCAACATTATCATATTAAAAGGTTAATCTCAGCGGCTGGTTACGCAGTGCTATAAACAGCATCCCCATCAATTTAACATTAGTTCACATTGTATGTATGTATGATTACTGTATTCTGTGACTGTAGTAGTAGAAACATCCCACAGGTGCAATCCGTCCTTCTTCGCTTTTGCCCACTGTGTCTTGTCCTCAGCCAAAATCCTTAGCTTCCTCATGTCCTTTCTTGACTTGAGTGTACCTAATCCTGCTTTCTTGAGGTCACCTCGTAGCACGCTTTGCAGATTTATGCAGTGACGTCCTCTCCTGGCCCTGTATTTGTTGACTCCGAGTAAGGCTAATTCAAGGCTATCTGTGCTGGTGTGTCTTCTGGCATCCTTAGCACATGGCCAAACATGGACCATCTTTGCTGTGCGACTTTTACAGACAGCGGCGGTGTATTACACATCTTGTATAGTGCATCGTTACAAATTATGCTCTCAGGCCATCGGTGTTCAGTGATGGTGCATAGGTGTTTGCGGTGGCAGGCGCCAAGTTTGTCTAGAGCTGCCTTTGGAGCTGCCCAGCTGTTACATTTATACATCATCAAGGATATGCAGGTTGCATTGTATAAACGTAGTCCTTTTACCAAAGGCATCTTTGATCTACGAATCCACAGCTTCCAGAAGTACTGGAAAGCTATGTTCCCCATGATGCAGCGTGCAGCAATGTCAGCAGTACTGCAAAGCAGTGAGCCCAGGATTTTACGTTTCCTCAATGGTTCGCCGCCACGGAGTGGATCGTCATTTTCTTTAGTTTCACGCTTTGTAGATAGGTATATGTGGGTGAACGCTGTTTTGAATTCATTCATAAAGAGATTCTCAGTTTTTAGTTTGCTTGCAGCTATTGAGAGAAGTTCGTCAAGAGGTTTCTTTTCCTCATCTATAAAGTCCACATCGTCGGCACATTCCATCTCTAGCAGCATGCCAAGTATTGACACCGGGGGGGGGGGGGGGTCTTGTGGAGCTTTCCCGCACGGATTTCAATGCAGCAGCCAAGTAACAGGTGAAGAGCACAGGGGATAGACCATCTCCCTCTGGGGAGCCGATTGATGTCTCAGACCATCTCCCTCTGGGGAGCCGATTGATGTCTCAGACTCTACAGACTTCACCGACTTGACTCGTACTCTCAGCTTGCTGTCTGCAAGCAGTACTCTCACTAGTCGTAGCTCAACTTCATTGCAACTGGCCTGGCGTAGTACATCTAGGATCTTTGAGCATTTAATTATGTCGAAGGTTCGTGACATGTCAATGCCCATTTTGTGGAAATTCCAGTGTTTTGACATGATCCGGTGAAGTCTCCGATCGTCTCTCGGATGCGGCATAGAGTAACATTGGACAGGATTTTTCGTATGCTGTTAAGGAGCACAGTGGGCCACAGATTGGCTGTGGGGTGGGGGTGTGTGGGTGGCTAGGTGGATTCTTGGGCTAGGGTAGCGCGGTAAGGATGTCTTGGCCTACAGCACCGATGGGAAGGGGGTGCAAAAAAGCTGAATTGATTATGTGCATGATCGGTTTTGAGATAATTTCACTTGCATATTTGAACAGTTCATTGCTCATGCCATCATGTCCAGATGCACGTCCATTGTTCAGGGCTTTAAGTGCATTCTCAACCTCTACTGTATTAATTGGTCTTAGTAATGGCCTGGGGTCTCCTAAGAATGGGCGGAATGGCTCGTCATCGTGGTCAGTTAACTATTCCTTGAACGATTCTCGAATTGCCTCGGCTTTGCCCTGGTCAGTCCCGATAAAGTATCCTTCAAAGTTGTGTGCAGTTAGTGGTGGTATGTAGTCAGCAACTCTCAGGGCTCGGGCTGACTGAAACATTTTGCGGCAGTCATCCATCGCAGTGATTTCACCTGCTAGGGTGTCTGCTTTTTGGATAGCAAGATCATTTAAGCGTTCGCTAACATGGCACAGAATGTTATTGCGTTCCTGCCGTAGTTTGGTGCGATCTTCACTTTGGCCACTTTGATAGATGCGTAGACATAACGGTTTCTGTTCTGCTGGCATTTTTACTACGAGTGGTTAGCCAGTATACCTAGTTCTGTTGTTTTTTAGAACAGCTATGGTGCTAGTAGCTGATGATTCCATAGATATCAGTATTTTGGTTAGGGCCTCGTTCGGATCGGAGCTGACGTCAATGTTAGCTATCTGCTCCCCGATGGCCTTTTTGTATTACATTTGAGTGTTAATGCACATTACTACATATAAAGAGATTGCGTGGCTGGTTCGACTTTCCACCGTCCCGTGATTGACATATTTTTTAATAACAGGTGATCGACTCAGCCATGTACTTGGATGACTATTACGCATCATAACTTTCCAAACTTGAATCGTATATATATATATATATATATATATATATATATATATATATATATATATATATATATATATATATATATATATATATATATATATATATATATATATATATATATATATATATATATCATTGATGCAATCATGTAGCATCCATCTTTAGCTCACCTGGACCTCTAGCTCACCTGGTATTTCAAAACTGAATTTAATCTTAGGTCTTACATGAAATATAAGACATCCCGCGTGGTCATGACTTCCCACGTGACAATCCGATATTTACAACTTGTTCGACATTCCGATTTTCGTGATTGAACAACAGAGCCAATTGATCATTACGTGATATACTTGAGTAACATATTGGATCCAGCCAATGAAGTAAGCGCTATTCGCCCATGTCTCCAACGTTCAAATTAAGTCATATAAAATTTGAGGCATTATTACTCTGACATAATGCGTGCAGTTTGTCAAAATTGTCGTGAAATATGACAGACTGACTGACTGATAGAGCCAGAGACTGGCGTATATCAGTTACGGGTCTTGAATGTTTCTAAACATATTATGATTGGAAGCAATTGGGGCCATACCTGGTTCCTGTAATATTAGTTTCACAAAAGCCACATTCACTTAAAATATAAATATATTCGGTTACAAATCTAGACACATTATCATAGCATATCATATTAAGTCATAATTATACTGTGTTATATTGATGTCAACTTGTTACCTATTCTGTGATCAGCCGTAATATCATTCACGCGCTGGCTATAGACAGGTTCAAATATCCCATCATATGTCAGCAGGTGGAATGGGCAATGTGTACGCATCACCAAACACGGTTAATGTGGCGAACAAAAGCAAACATGCTATAGACTATCTAATCGGAATCTTACTGTCCTTAGAAGTAATGTTGTTGACGCGTCCAGTGCTTCTCATTTGCAAGTTATGGACATGCCTAGTTATTGGAATCCATATATATCCACTCAATTAGCTTAGCTTTACATGTATCAATATAACAACAATATCCTGCCCGGCCGCACGCGTCCATGCACACACGCACGCACGCACCCGCGCACGTACGGACACACGCACGCACTCGCGCACGCACGCGTACACGCACACAGATACCCATGTGTGTCTTGCCAGTGGAGCAAACATTCATCACCAACACAATCACATAATAAGTCTATGGCGATGCACGTAATACTGGTTGCCACTACTCATAACCATAGCAAGAAAGTTATCCTATAGGATGATTGCAAATCAATATTTCGCATTGACACATGGAAATAGCGGACATTTATATTTTATGAGTGGCTGAGTGAGTGGAGCGCGTGGGTGTGTGAGAGGGTGGGTAGGTGGCTGTGTGGGTGTGTGGGTGAGTGAGTGGTGGGTGAGGGATGGAGTAAGGAAGGGATGGAGGGGGTCTTTACCAATTAAGTCATGCGTAGGCTAACGTTGTAATCATAATTAACAGATAATACTCAGTACATGAAGCTGGGATAATCCGTCAAGTGCACGAATTGTATGTCGTTAATGGATTTACTATTTAATAATTATTTTAATGACGCATATCTCCGTCAAGCAAATATAAATATCATTCAAGAGTGCACGAATTGTCTATGTCTTTGGTGAACTGACAATTTAATAAAGATTCTCTTGAATAATTTCCATATACAGCAACAACACCCAGTTAATTTATTTTCAGAGCATTTAACAGGTTACCTGTATAATTACCTTGATATTTGGATTCTGGGAATTCATTGTTCGACGAATCACAACAGTGGTGGAGCGTATCTAGAAATGTGAGGGGGGGGGAGGGGGTTGGGGAGGGGGCATAGCTAGAGATGAATTACTCTATCGATGACCCTGTTAGTCATTGAACCTGTTGTGCGTAGAAATGGTTTCTTCTGGTGATAATTGCAATGAATTTGTTGAGTATTATCTTTGAGGCTATTGCTGTTTTGAGGGGGTATACTAGTGAGAGTTAGGCTGAAAAGCTACATTCTGGATGTTATTATTTTAGAATGCATTAACGTTTGCTGGTTAAATATTCAGATTTACTGAACGTTGACGCAAACACATCCAGCGTGTTATCTTTACAAATGTAATGGAGACTTCGCTTTCTGACATCTATCTTAATGAACATTATCATGCTGAATGTTATTAAAGATTGTATCTCAATTTCTGAGAAAGGTAATCTAATGGACCTTTCCAGCTTTAGCTATACCCCATCCATCTCTATCTAAGCTCCACCCACACTTCGCTGTGTTGGGATTGATCGATCCTCGAATGCCCTAACTATCAATTTCCTGAAAACTCTACAGGCACGCTGTTGAATATTTTGTAACTAATTTGACTTGGTGCTGTTGCCTCCCCCCCCCCCCCCCCCCCGTCAAATTAGTTTCAAAATATTCAACAGAATATTTATTAAACGGTAAAGACATACAATTCGTACACACCGCACAATTTGCCTTCAAATATGCGTTCGTGACGTCCTTATCGACGCCATTCATTATGATGTCATTCTACACGTCGCGTAGTTGATTATGACGCCATAGGATGGGTTGATAAAGTGGGAAGGTCTATTGGGCGATGCTGTTCTGAATCGAATGTTGTCATAGGCACACTTGCACGACGAGCTAACACCCACGTGCATTGAGACTACCTCATTGAGACCATAAATGCCTGTACTAAACGGTTCAGATAGGAATGCAGCGTGAATCTAAATTTAATGATTAATCAGTATAGTCCACTCAGACTGTCTAGACTCTTACACACAATGACAATAGTTCAGAATAACAGTGGCTCGTAAAACATTACACATTTCAATCTGTTAAAGTGTAAGAGAAGGAATCTTCTTGGAAGAAATAGGCAGAGTATGCTTGGTCAGAATAAACCAATCAAACTGAATTAGAAAGCGTAATATTTGAAATAGCATGAATCTAAATAGCTAAATAGAGCCTCGATTATTGGTAGATAATAAATGTTTTCCTGAGAAGCCTTGTCGCAAAGCAAGACAGATTACGTATGCAGTCGGATACGATAGTCGCAAAGTCGCTTAAAGCTCTCATATATTGATAAAAGAAACGCATCCAACTAAATGTGGAACTATTTGCTACCTTATGGACACTTTAACTAAGTAGTTTTTATAGTCGCCATTTTAGATTGCTGTTTGCTGGCGCATTAATTTCAGATTCTACTGTCTTCGCTGTAGCGCAATTGTTTGTATAAAACCGTACTATTGATGCTAGCGCTAGTCCGTCTTCTGTTAGCATAGCAGCAGCAGTTTTCCTACAAATTGTTGTCAAAATAATCAGCTGGTAATACAATTGTCACTATATAAAGATTTGATGACAATTTGGATGAAAATCATTGACGATCATCAACGATTGTAGCCTTGAACTGGTTGTTAGGGCTATTTCGATAGAGAATGCTTTTAATAAATGTACAGTGTAATATGTATTAATTAACTCACAAACCAATGTTAGACTGACGTCTAGGATGATGTTCCAATCATAATCGCACACTATAACACCGCCGTGAAAACTCGAAAGGTCTGTCAAGTGTACAATATATATGTCTTTGATATATTTGAAACTTAATAAAGATCTTTTTTATATTTTCAAAGTAGTTTGACTGCGAGCTGATGCCAGTCGAATTAGTTTTAAAATATTCACCATCTTACCTGTGAAGATACCTTGAAATGAGTCGGGTTCAAATATATAAATCGATTTCAACACAAATAGGCAGTCAGTAAATTGATGTGCGATAGTTGTGTTAATAAAACAAGACTGGTAGAAACGTGTATAAAGAGGAATAGGAGTGTTACAGCGATCTAATGCAACTCAGGCACTTGCGGCGAGTGGGGATGGAATGCACACACTTGAGGTGGACACAACAGGAATGGAAGCACTTGGTGCGAACACACAAGGAATGCAAGCACTTGAATTGAACAGATAACGAATGCAGGCACCTGAAGTGAACATACAAGGAACGAAAGCACTTAAGGCGAACCCACAAGCAACACAAGTACTTGAGGCGAACCCACAAGAAAGCAAGCAATTGAGATGAGCACACAAGGAGCACAAGCAGGTGAGGAGAGCACAAAAGGGATACAAGCACTTGTGGCGAGCATACCAGGAAGGCAAGCACTCGAGGTAAGCGGACAAGGAAGGCAAGCACTTGAGGTAAACACACAAGGAGCACAATCACTTGATGCAAGCACATGATGAACACAAGCGTGTGCAGCGAATACAAAAGGAATACAAGCACTTGTTTGATGCGAGCAGACCATGAATGCAAGCACTTGAGGCTAGCAGACAAGGAATGAAAGCACTTGAGGCGAACATACAAGGAATGCAATCATTTGAGGCACAAAGCAGCCAATCAAGTAACTAGTGTTAGTATGCTCAGTGTGAGAACTAATTATGTGATAACCATCTTCCAATTTCTGGTTGGCATCCAGTAGTTTGGTCATCATCTGTTGATAGATACGTGCATACTTTAAATTGAGGATATACCCCGCTGCAACAAGATACAGGAGCATATCACAGGCTTTTTGCAATATAACATCACGTTTTAAGTGAGTTCAACCTTTAGAAAATTAGGTATATAAGTTTGGTATACAGAACCCAGAGTTTACCACTAGTGAAATCATTATATACCTAATTTTCTAAAGGTTGAACTCACTTAAAACGTGTTATATTTGCAAAAGGCCTGTGATATGCTCCCGTACCTTATATATATTGCTAATCACCTGCTGAACAGATTTCTTCAGTAGTCAATTGAGATGGTATGGCAGAGGTATATACTTATTTTAGCTGATTCAGATAATTTCTTAGGGTGTCCTCAGCTACCAAACTAAATATAATAATATGCCCAAACACTGGGATTTCAACAAAATGGGGATTGACATGTCATAAGCCTTCCATACAATTAAACCGTCAAAGATACTAGATCTACTAGGCCAGGCCTGTTGCAACAGAGATGAGCTGCGGCAAGTGAAACTACTACTTGCAGACACCTAGCTGAGAGTAGTCCTCTCAGTGAGGTCTGCAGTGTTTGAGGCACAATCTGCTCCTGACAGGGAGATGGTCTATCCCCCTTGCATATCACCTGTTACATTGTTGCTGCATTGAAGTCTGTGCGGGAAAACTCCCCAAGACCAACATCCAGTGTCCATACGGAGTATGGTGTTAGCGATGAAATGTGTAGATAATGCATACTTAATAGAGGAGCAAAGGTAACCCATTGATCAAATACTCCCAATAATTGCAAGCAAACCACAACTTGAGAATCTCCTTATGCATGAATCCAAAACTGATTTTACCCACATATACCTACTGCCAACCCTTGAAATTAATGATGGGAAACATAGCTTTCCAGTCCTTCTGGATGCAATGAATTCGTAGATCAAAGATGTCCTTGACAAAACAACTACGTTTTTACAAGACAGCCCGCGTATCCTTGATGCTGTAAAACTGTAACAGCTGGACAGCTCCAGGGTAGATCTAGGTAAACATGATGCCTGCCACCGCAAATACCTCCGCATCATCAATGGAATAACTTAGTGAGAGTCCAGGATCAGGAAACCTGACTGAAAACTGCAGGATTTGTAAAACGGCGTTTCTCTATAGCTATAACTGGAAACAACGTTCTAGCTAGAAATTTAACAACTGTATTTTGTTCATATTGCCGATGACTCTATGCTATTGGGCCTATGAATCACTGGTGTTTCCCATAATACTGTTGCTGATATAATACATTCACCCTATTTTCACTCGGCCATGCCGGTGTATATAGCCCGCATCGAAAATATATACAGTTTGAGACGATGGCTGCCTACATCTTAATTACACGAATACACGACATGCACGTTCCTAGGTCAGCCACCGAATACCCGCTGAGGTGGTGTTCAGACACACATACAATATGCATTGTGACCCATCAGGATCATGCGGAAATGGTACTGCATGCCAGATTGTACCCCTAACACAAATTATAAAATAATCAACATAGAATACATACATATTGCAAATAATGAAATCTATATTGATTATAACATAATCATATTAAAAGTACAATTATCTAAACCTTATCTGTAATAAAATTCTATAAGAATAAATCTCGATTACGAGAGACCTATACACTTTTGCGCTTGGCATGAAGGAATACATTTAGGAAATGGACATGCAAGCGAGCAAGAATGAATGAGACTCTGTCTGTTGGTATTGTAGCGGAATGAGTCAAAACATATTGAGGATGGCATTGTTAAGCTATACGCTGCATATAGATCCAAATAATATTCTACAGAGTAAACATACAATTGCTACGTATGCTCTCGCGATATGGTAGCAAGTCATCACAATATTTAGAATGATTTTATTAAAAGAACACAGGCAACAGCAGGATGGATAACAAATCCACGACGTTTAATCATGATCTGATAAATATGTCTTCAGACTGATCACATGTATTTAATATCCATCTTGCGCAAACGATATAATGTAATCTCAAACAATAGCCTTAAGGCCGTTTAATCTTTCCTTGTTTTATTGAACTTAATGGGAACATACTACATTGGTGGAGCATTTCATCATCTTTAAGGCTATTGACATCTATCCATATACGAATTCTATCGTGATGGGTAGATACGATTTGACATAAGCTACCGACTGGAAAGGTTTGAGCCAGTCTTAATATGGTTATTCGCGAATGCATTAAGAAAATTATTATCTTCTTTTCAACGATTCATATGCAACATGGTAACAATGATCCTATGTCCAAAGCTGTCCCACCCGCTGGCTCCATGTCCCCACACCCATATTATACAGATGTAGCATTGAAGATGGTAGCAGCCATTTTGAAGCAGCAAGTTAGATTCTACTACATATATGTGCAATGAATCATGTTTTGAGACGACCTCTAGTTGTCGTACATGCATTTACTCACAAAAATTAGCATTGGCTTAATTTGCTAATAATGGATAAATTCAAGATTTTATATGTATTGTTAAATGTCCATGTCAATCGTGAAGGAGGAAAAATAAGTTGCTAAATGGGGTTTTCTTTAAATGTTAGATCTAAAAGACTTATACTATTTTTTTGGCGAAATCTACGTGTTTATATCTCAAACAGACGCCCACGCCACACTCACGGGTGGATCGGGATGCTTTATCTCAGACACACTTGGGTTATCGCCACAACCACATGTTGAAAATGTTCAACCAGCCGTACTGTACATTTGCCTAAGATTATCCACATTAATATGAATCCCATGCCACCGTCCAAATACACAAAATGTTATCATTATTCCGCTCAGAGAATGAGGATCAAAGTATTCCTGCAATTAAAATGGCATATGTGTCTATATTCCTCTGGTGAAACAGAGTCCTCGGTGTAATTCAAGCCACGCCCTAAGCAAGACATATCACTAAGACTTAGCAAGGACACATCAAGGAGGAACCAATGTATGTCTGTTCTCAGATATGGCGGGTGCACACTAAGACTTAGCTAGGAAACAACAAGGTTGATCCAATGTATGTCTGTTCTCAGATATGGCGAGTACAAACTAAGACTTAGTTAGGAAACAACAAGGTTGATCCAATGTATGTCTGTTCTCAGATATGGCGGGTGCACACTAAGACTTAGCTAGGAAGCAACAAGGTTGATCCAATGTAGGTCTCTTCTCAGATATGGCGAATGCAAACTAAGACTTAGCAAGGGCACAACAAGGTGGACCCTGTGTATGTCTGTTCTAAGATATAGCGTGTGCATGATGTAAATGCGAACTCAGTATATGCCAGCATGTCGTTATTGAAAGATAAAATGGTCTAGAGATTAGAGGTATGTCAGAGATAGGTTTGCAAATCACACCAGTTCTCCAGATGAGTAGTATTTGCGCATTGAAATGGTTCGTTTAATTGCCATATAGATTGTGCAAAGACGGTCATATATTAACCGAGCTATTGAGACAGAGATTTTACAACAATGAACTTTACTACAATTAAATCTTTATGCAATTAATGTTATTATGCATGTATTGATTCTGTTTTGTGAAGCAGTTCCTGTAATGGGGTTTCCAGTACGATACACTTTAAACCGCTAATCGAGACCAGATAAAACTCAATAAGATTTGATGGACTGGATAAAATAATTGACCAGTTTAGACTTCAGGTTTTGTGACTGCCTAATAATCAGAAATAAAATCTCAGATTCGGGGTTAGCATCCGTGATGTAGTAGAAACATGTTTAGTGATCAATCTCCCGAGTTAATGTTCATTGCTTATAATTGGTTTAGGACATGTCCTCTGAAACTGACAGCAACGGCGTATTACGGATCCCCAGATCGGTAACAGTAACTACAAATTCATACGAAATATATAATTCTGTTGCTAATCTATTCTGCTAATCTCCTAGGGTACAACGGCTTTGAAAATGTATCAGGCAATAGTGTTGTTAGAAGTCGAAGGTTAACTTTCCTATTCATTTGCTAATGCAAATTGTGAAATTTTATGAGGAAAATTAATTTCCGACGAGTTATTGAAAGTGTGTGCTTAAGTGAATCCACTTTACTTAGATAGAACATGCCATATGTAGAGTGTATCTAATAATGTCGCATCATCGGGGCACAGAGCGTCGCAATAATTTCACAGTATAGTGTGTGCTACCTCATCTTCTGCTTAATGGTCTTGGGTGAGATGAATTGAATTTCCAATATTTACATGAAATTGCCATTAATCGACATGGCTAATCCAAACATTGCAGCTCGTAGCGAAGATCAGGCATGTGGGTAATACTGCACTGTCGTGGGAGAATCAATCTACACGTCATATTAACATATCATACACAATACGATTCTTTTTACGCCTACACGAATACATCCTGTCAATGAATATTTTTCAGAATGAGGATACTGTATTTTTATTTCCTAACCGATTACAAAGAGCTAGTACTTCAATATGTCTCCCTATTAGTGTGCTTTGAAATTCGGATAAAGTCAGATATCAAGAACTATTAATTATAATGCACACACATGTACATAAGTTGTCTCGTTCGTGTGTGCGTGTGCGTGCATGCGTGTGTGCGTGCGTACGTGCGTGCGTGTGGGTGTGCGGTTAACTAAAGCGTAATTAACATCGAATAATGATGATAAGTGTGCACTCACGCACGCACACACACATCCCCGCACGCACGCATGCACGTACACCCATGCGCAGGTCTTAGATAAGCAGTATAGATAGACACAAATATAAATATCCGCTATTTACACGTATTACTGTGATATATCGATTTGCAATGATCCTACAGGATAAAGTCGTCTTAAAACAAATCATCGATAATATGTTTGTTGCGTGTTGACATTTAGATAGACGTTCACCAAACAATGACTTTCAATCAATGCTTCAGTTAAACTGTAAACGAGATTAGAATTAATTTCTAAGATGCCATGTTGTCCTGTGTACATACATTCTTTAGAATGCCACATCTAACTTAAATATGAAGGTAATGGACCGCAGATAATTACCGATGGTTAGTAAATTATATAGTTTGCAGTAGCGTACTTTTCAGAATCAGAGACCGTATTAAGAACAGAGACGCCCACCATGGCCCACGACAACACAATGTATTTCTGTAGTTGTCCTGTCTCTGTTCATCCACATTACCATTAAGTGTACTATCTGCTGCGCTTAATGCTTTTCTAAATATTTTAATGCGATTCCACAAATAGGTTTAGCGATAAATAGAAAAGAGGTTTATATTTGGACGTGATCTGCGTTACTGGCTAAGTGCATACAAGTAAGCTAGCTTTTGGTGATGGGTGGGTGTTTGTGGGATTCTCCACCGCGTGCCATAATCTTGTAGTATAACGATACTTTATTGATACCATTATCGGTTTGCATCAGCGTGTTTTAATGGGCTGTTATTAGCGCTCGTTATCTATAGTGAAACATGCTGTTTTTGGTAGGTGCGCTTTACAAAGCAACATTATTTGTAAGCTGGAGATTGGTTGCCTATCTGAGCCCTTATAAGACTGAACAGGGTATAGCCATGGTTTTAAAGCGGGGTGGGGGTGAGGGGGTCACTTTCTTGTTGTGGCTATGAGTATTGACATCCACCATTACCTGCATCGCCCTCCACTTATTATGCGGTAGTTTTGATGATAAATGTTTGAACCACTGGCAAGACAAACACGTGTGTGTGTGTGTGTGTGTGTGTGTGTGTGCGTGCGTGCGTGCGTGTGTGTGTGTGTGCTTGCGTGTGTGTGGGTGTGCATGGGTGTGTGTGTGTATGTGTGTATGTGTGTGTGTGTGTGTGTGTGTGTGTGTGTGTGTGTGTGTGTGTGTGTGTGTGTGTGTGTGTGTGTGTGTGTGTGTGTGTGCGTGCGTCTGATCAACTAGATTTGAGCGATATGCAGCAGTACATGCTTGGAATGATCACGATAGGGTCTCGCGATTGTCAACAGAAGAAGCGGTTGATTACAATAGACTGAAGCAGGCAGGTCATATAATGGGAAGAACTAGACAACCTGGAATCAATGGGAACGCTGCCTCGGGCTATGCGATGTCTACCCTGTGGATGACAATCCCCTTGATACATAGACCCAGACAGGATCGACTAAGTCCTGATTTGCCTCCTCTACGCATGCGCCAGGCCACTGGGAGTGCCTCCATAATAGCCAGGTTTTCTCATAGAGCAAGACATGGCAACATACACAAGGTAACCATTGACTGGGTGGGCAATTTTTAGGTTGTACATATTATCTTTGCACGACATCTTTCTCGAATAGATGGCCTATGATCACAATGTCCCTGAGGATGTTCGGGAGTGGTCGGTATTTCTGAGAAGCTTGAGAAACCTGTTTTTTAAGTCGGACAGCACGAAGTTTTTCAATGGACAGACGGCCATGAATTCCGCACATAAAATAGCCAGCGAAGAATATGAAAGGCAGCAATTTAGACGCACAAGGAAGCCACCATTCGTCAAAAGTAGGACCCTGCGAATCCTAAGTTTCCACTCAAATCGAATATCGAATTGAATATTGGAAAAAATTAAAATCAAATCAAATTACAAATCTAGAATAATGGAAATGTAGGCCTATGTGAATAATCAAGTCTCATATCATGTAAACTAATTTATACTTCAATCAAAGTAAGAAATTTTAAAATGCAGTGCCATAGATAGAACACGCTGGCCATTACTGTTACTCCCACTGATTAAGTTGAAAAATCGCTCAAATATCGACCAGGAGCCATCAGAATTATGCCTACGTTTCATATCCTGGTGCCACTTATTTAGAATATCTTGAGGTGGAGATCTTTCCCCGCATATCATGGTCTACCCACAGAATTTGATATAGTATTATGGGTATAATATTATATCTTCCTTCTTGTGCATCAGATTCTCAGTTATCTAAGTGACCAACATAAAATGATCCAAATCAGAATCAGACATACACAAAAAATTGCCTGAATGTCTGAGAAATTCAAATGAGGTAGTCCCTTCTTATGTTGGCTGGCCAATGAAAATTCAT
This sequence comes from Chaetoderma sp. LZ-2023a, assembly GCA_034401795.1. NCBI lineage: Eukaryota > Metazoa > Mollusca > Caudofoveata > Chaetodermatida > Chaetodermatidae > Chaetoderma > Chaetoderma sp. LZ-2023a. The sequence continues at coordinate 175,806,173 of CM067359.1, forward strand.
TCTTTTGTGATTGGAGGCGTTCCACTGAACTATATAATATAGTAATATACTGGAAGGCATCTATATGAATGAATTTTGTAACATTGAGAACGTAAATATTGCGAATTAATATGATATAACTTGCAGAAGATAATGTTTTTAATACAGTTTGAATAATAATTTCACAATATATCCTAATCAGCAAATTAATTCGGCATTATATTTATTTCCCGAAAGTTATGTTCACTTGGGCGATTTAGTTTGCGATGACTTTCTTACATTATGATAATTAGATAGCAACTCAGTGAAGTAAATTTAATGGATGCAATTTTTTTTTACAAATGCTCTTTCTGATACAAATTTTCAAACAATAAATGACAAATTCATGCGATATTATTGTTTTATAATGTGAATTTATTTGAGAGTAAATGTACACAGTACATATCACTCTCAATCGAGCGAGAATACATATCTCACTCTCCTTATTGTAGATATCATGAGGACACGAATGGGAATTTCCCTGCTGCAACTGGTGACAGTAGTTTAACACATGTATAAGGCTTTTTGTGCAGAATTGGAACAAATTCTTGCCTGCATACTATCACATAATAGTGACAATAATAGACCCGAAAATATTAAATTAATTTTGCAGAAAATTGTATGCTCTGCTCCACACGGATTAGTTAACACAATATCACGATTGTCCATTAAAAATACTGATCAGGGCACAAAAAATCCAGTTAGCTGTCAGATAAAACTACCACTACCAGATTACCAGATTACCATGCTCAAAACGTGATTTCAAGGGGTAGAAAAGACCAAAAATAGGTTTTATTGAACAATCAACATTAAATACTCTATCTTACTACACAAGCCAAAATTCTGTATTGTTCAATACAGTAAAGCCCTAAAGCCTACCCACCACTCAAAAATGTTGAATCCACGAAATCGAATTGAATTGAATTGAAGCCTCATAACAATATCGAATCGACTCGAATACTCGAAGCTTGATTCTTCCTGAAACATTACATGCTGAGGTATTAAGACTTGGTCATGAAATCTTAATATACAGCAATCCTGGTTAATTTCAAAATATTCAACAGCTTAAATGTATAGTTTTCAGGAAATTGATAGTAAGCTAGTTCAGAGATCGATCAATTCCAACACAGCCAAGTGTGGGTGGAGATTAGCTAGAGATGGGCGTGGCAAAGATAAGACTGGGAAGGCCCATTGCTCACACAAACTAGTAGAAGTCTATAATGATGTCAATATTAACTCTGACATTTCTCCCAAACAACCGACTGAAAATCAAAATTTTATTTTAGAATTCAATGAGATATCCTCTAGTAAGCCAGGATTAACACCAATACTTGAACATGATATAAAATAGTCAGATGATGGGCCTATACATGTGAAGCCCTCCTCCATACCTCATTCATTGGTAGATGTTGTGAAAACTGAAATAAATGAAATGTTAGAAAATGGAATTATTGAATCTGCAATTTCACTCTACCGATTTCCTTTAATTATGGTAAAAAAAGTTGGAAATATGGACCCTGTCATTGATAAAAAAAAAAATGTATGCAGCGCCGGTGTGTGATGCTGAACAAATTTATGCCAAGGTCAATTATTCTAGGTTCTGGTTGTTTTAAAGGTTATTGACAGATTCTTCTCAGAGATACTGCTAAGGAGTTGACTAGATTCTAGATGCCATTTGGAAATTTTCAGTCTACATACATGCCTTTTGGGTTAGTGAGTGCAGAAGGTTCATATAATTGCATGATGCGTAAATTGTTCATTGGCATGGAAAATATTGGCAATGTTGTAGATGATGTACTGTCCTACAATCCTGATTGGAACACTCATCTTAAGAACCTAAAAGAGTTATTTCTCCAAATTCGAAAAGCTAATATCTCACAGTAAGACCATCTAAATGCTATTTTGGATAACCTAGTCTAGGATATGTTGGGCATTGAATTGGTTCTGGAGATTTAACTGTTACTGCTGATAGGGTAAAATGTATTATGGAAGCAAAGGTTCCTGAAAATAAAATCACTTTTTGCGGACCTATTTAGGGCTCAGTGGGTTTTATCATAAATGTGTGCCGAATTAGGTGACCATGGCTGGTCTTTTGACTGATATGATTCGCAACGGAAGCCCAAAATAAATTAGTTTGGAATTGTGATCAAACTAAAGGTTTTGAAATGTTAAATCTGAGATTATGTAAAGAACCTATTTTGAAGGTACTTGATTTACCGGAGGATTTCGTTTTGAGAGTCGATGCATCAAATGTAGCAGTAGGTGCTGTTCTTTTACAAGAACATGCTGGTTTATGCTAGTAGAAATATTTGAGGCACTGGAGCAAATTATTCAGTCATTGAAATGTAAGGCTTGGCAGTTGTATGGGGAACCAAGTGTTTTACAAACTTACCACCAGCCATTAGCATTTTAAAATGAATTTAAGATAGAAAACACAATGGTTATATGTTGGGCCATATGCTTGCAAACACTCAACCATCATATTGAAATAATAACTACTGTTGGAGCTGATTTTATGAGTCATTTGGAATTGTGTTTGGATTGAATGAATTTAATCTTTGTGTACATTCTCAAAGTGTGGGGATTTATCATACAAATTCTTCACTGGTGATGTTTGTTAATATCACCACACCTCCTCCATCGTTGAATTATTTAACCAAAATTTATACAAAATATCTTAGCTTTATTGGTTGTTAATAACTTTAATTCGTACAGGTTTACTGTTAGCATAACGTGTTTTCATATGCAAATTTGTTGTTTATTTGTCTATAGTTTTGGCTCGTTTAAGCTGTATGCTTTTGAAACTATCTATGTGGTTATATGCCTATGCTTTCTATGTGACCCACGTCTTGTGATAATGGACTAATGCCAAATACAATCCCATACTAATAAGTCTATATAAATACAGATTGCAGGGAAATTAGAGGCTGTACATTTTTTTCTCTGAGTTTGCCATGGTATTGATTGCATGATTTGTTTGTTTTTGATTCTCGGACGTTCATTATTTAATGGATGAATATTATTTACACATGGCAAATTTCTCTCATTTTAACACATAAGCATTTGGTCATTTTCTATGTATACTCATTAATTTGTTCAATTTTGAGCCGCACTGTGCGGTGATTCCTAGAGACCACTATACAGGCCATCCACCATTTTGATACATTTATTAATACACACCTTGGGATGTGCTTCATGTGTGTACTAGATGTAGCTATTGTTTTAATATGTTTTTTATATTTATTTATTTTACAGATGTCCATATTCTGAAGGCTCGTCGTCTGACCAGATTTGCTTAATTCAATCATTATATTGTTTAAATAAAAGGTATGCTATAAGCATTGATTTAAAGGTCATAGCAGTAGTCTATCTAACAATGTTTGCGTTTTGAAAATATTGGTGCAAATATTGTTGCACATTTTGGAACATTGCTGGTGTCTTGTGCTGTTTGAAATAACAACTTGATTGGCAGCACTGTTGTCAAACTATCCACCCACCTAATAGTTACTTGGTCACTGTCATGGTGCGCTTTGACACAAAGGTTGATTTTAACAGATTTACTCTGCAAGTAAGGATATAATGTTTTGCTGTCACATTACTGTATTTCAGTAAGAATTCTTGAAACATCGGGCCGATCAGTCGGAGCTGCAGTAATAGAAAGTGGCTGGATGTATAATGCCGACATAGCGCCGAGCCACTTTCCATTTCAGCAGCTCCGGCCTTAAGCGGCTGGGCGGCAATTCAGGCAAAATGTGTCTGGGTTGCCATATGCAGATCACGTTCACTGGACGAAAGGGTGACAACACAGAGGGTATGTGTTCTTTCAGCGTGTCAGTGACCATGGGGTAGCCTCATGAATACTGCTGAGCAGGTGAGACATACTGTCCATAACCCTTCATGTTGCTGTTCCATATGAATTCACCTGAGTATGAATATGTCTGGGTTGGAAGAGATTGATTCGAAATCATACATCCACTTATACATGGCTATGGTGGGGAAATCTTAATTAAAATTACAGCGAGATGGTTTCCTTTCCCAAATCTCAATTCTTCTTAATCATGTCTTGAGCTTTAATGAGTAATATCCACGTACAAGATTGGTCATATTTCGTAGTGCGTAAAAGTGGTGCAGGTTTTTCTTCTTTCCGCACTTTTGAGGTTTCAAATTCTCTCACGAAGGGTACCTTTTTTCATAGGCTGTGGGATTCATATCATTTCGTATGGCGATGTTCTATTAATTTCGTCGATTCTCCTTGGCCAGAAAGACAAGACAAATCCGGTAATAATGTAGGTCAATCAATAGGGGTGTGAAAAGGTTAATTGAGACAATTAAGTGCATGGCGTGTCCGATTTTATGACTGTGTAACAGTCCGTATCTGGGGTGGCATAAATGTTTTACATGCAATTCAATGCGTTGTGTGTATTGTGACGTGATTTATGAGTGGAATTTTTGCGAGGGGAAGATGTCATGCCATAGTCAGAGGAAATCATAGATTGAACACATAACATGTTTAGTGAAAACAGGAAGGCGCAGTGCTTTCATGACGAGTTCATATGTCATTTATTTACAAAGGTCTGGTTACTAAAACAAGGTGAAAGTTACCAGTTTATTGTCTTAGTTAAAGGTTATATATTTATACATTATTTATAATACATAAAGGCGCCTCCATCGAGTACGGTGTTCCCAAATCGAAAATATCGCGATAGCGCAATGGACATATGCAAGCTGACTATCCTAACCTCAGTACTTCCAATAATTTCGGGAACAATAGTACCCGTCTTATTTAAAACATCATGAATTTCCCTGCTTTTTATCGAGTCGAGGGGATGCAAGGGCACAAGTCGCGCGTGGTTGTGCAGGTGAGCGGCGGGGGGTCATGCCAGACGGCAGACACATAGCTGTATCAACGCTCAGTGCGTTGTTTGGTACCAAACCCAGGCTTACGGGGACGATTTCATCTAAAATGATGATGACTAGCGGAATTTCTGGGGTTCGTAATTCTCGGTTAAACATATCCATGTTTATCCGGTACAGTGGAAAAATCGCTTCTGAAACTTCCCATCTCCCCAAATATCGTATGCAGACTAGGAGCGGGGCTGCAACGTGCGCACCTAGGAAACATCATCGATTGCTTTCGCAACGGGCGGATCATCCTGGCATGGTTGTACAGGAAATCCGGTTAATGTCTCAGAGAGCACAATCCACGTGGTATTGCTGAATGATGTGGCGGGAGAAAGCTTCTTGGACCAGGGTAATTAAATTACCTTCTCTGTCTGGGAGGTACGTAATGACAAATATATATATCAAAAATATAACTATACAAAACCTGCTTTTCACAGAGGTAGAGGGGCTACATGGCACGTGTGTGCTTGTGGCGGAGATTTGGTATTGGGGTGTTGGCAGCGGAAGTCATGAGGTTTTTGAACGTCACTTCATGACTGGTGGAGGGGATTCGACCGGAAAAGGATCAATGTGCAGTAGTGGAAGGGGAAGGCGGGGTGGAGGGGGAGGGGGGGGGGGCGGGTGGGCTGATCGCGATACTCAACCTCGAAACATAGGTGGGGTAACCTTTAGCCTAAGGGAACGGCACTGGGTATAAATAACTGGGGCATCAGTGCAGGTCAGGAAACCGTCGTCGGTGGTGGGCGGAATATCCGACGGCGGGGATGGAATGGAGATTGGAATAGGGTTTACAATATTATTTACAGGTTCTATAAACGCGTAGGTCCAACAATTCGCTCGGGGAGGGCGTCGTCAATCATACTGTCTTCCCCGTCGGGAAGATCAAATGGAGGGTGTTCAGCTGGCCGGGGAACTATGTGAACGGTATGTGTCCGTTACTCGCCAATGTCACATTCCTACGGCGATACTGTTTTCTATTCTAATCAAGGTTTCAGGCAGTCAAAATGGAGCAGAACAGCACACAGTCAAATAAGTTTCAAAATATTCAACAAAATGTTTATTAAATAGTAAAGACATACAATTCGTACACCAGCGCTTAGTCCATCATGAATTACGCGTTCGTGACGAATTTAGTTACACCATTCATGAAATAATTGAATATGACATCTTCATACACGCCACGTAATTGATTATGACGTCACATGATTGAGGGATAAACTGGAAACCTCCATTCCAAAAGTGAGAATACTTATACCATATATCCAAGAAGTATACACCAGAGAGAAATTACGCCATACATGGTGCAAAGTATATGATATTTTTGTAGAACAGCTGGATGTAGCACTATCTATTGGCCAGAATTAACCCGTTAACCATCATGTCACAAAAATAACAAATTCGCTATGATGTAAGGAATATTCTGTTTACCCGTTTGAAACTAATTTGACTTTGAGATGTTGCCAGGTTCCAGTCAAATTAGTCTCAAAATATTCAACAGGGTTACTTGATATTTGGCTTGAATTTGAACCATATGGATTTCATGGGTTAATGGGTTAAGTGAATCCAATTTAGTTATGCCCCGCCCATCTCTAGCTAAGCTCCACCCACGTTTTGCCCGTGTTTGTATCGATAGATATCTGCACTCCCTGACTCTCAGGTTCCAGAAAACTATACAGGAACGTGCCCCTGCTACAAGACGGCCCAGCCAGATTCAAATGTGGAGAAGGTTGTTATGGTCGTCAGGGACCTCCTTCTACACTAATACGTAATAGATGAAACCACTTTGATCTATTCCACGTCCATCCCTATCTAAGCTCCGGCAATGCTTTGCGTGTGCTTGGATCGATTTATATACTTTGGATCCTGAATTCCCGGAATCCCAATTTCATGGTAAGCATACAGCTAATTATTTCATACTATGCAAGACAGCAGTAAAATCCTTACTTTGGGAGGCTCTTTCCTATGGAAGCACAGACGTCAATTCTGACCATAAGCCAGTCATTACACGCCTCCATATGAACCAGCTCTACCCAATGTATAAACCCCATACCAGGTGTAACAGAGTAATTCGAGTACTGTTACATACATTTCATTGGGCAGTGGATAGCTTTATTTTAAGATCGCGTAGTATATTGTATATTAGTTAGTCTACACTTGCTATATCTGTGGTTACATCGAGAAGTATGTCAACGTTCTGATTGGTTCGTTAGGAACGTGCAGCCATCTAATTGGTTGATGATGTTCTCTTCGGGTTATCGCCGCTGTCGTGAAAAATAGTCGCGGGAAACTTCGTGTAAGTCGTTCGCTTGCCAAGATTGACTTTGTCTGACAATGTGTTTTGGGTCGCTAAGATTAGCGCATTTCAATTATCGTCATGCAGTAGATTAAATTCGTTTGTCTGGATTTCATGACTGCAGTAGCAGATACCGGCTATGCCTAGATGTTAAGTTAGTTCCACGCTGATGGGGGATGGGATTGGATTGGATGAGATTGGATCGGTTTTGTTTGTCATGATGAACTGACCATTCTTCATGAGTAGGGAATTGTACGCTTCGGCGACCGTATCTGATTCATAGTGAAGAGAAAGCATGCTCTGACTTCTCACTCATTGCTTTTGGCTTGTTCTTGTGTAACACCTGTATCCAAATGTACTTGACGTTTTACTTATTGTCAATGATCCGACGACCTGTATCAATTTGAATTAAGTGCAGCTGTACCACGATCATACTTGTTGCATGGAACTTTATTACACAATCGATCCTGTATGGCACTATGTTCCAATAGCTTATGTGCATGTTTAGCTAGCAATTTCAATCGGGATAATCAAAAATAATCAGTAGGAACCAATGTCATTAATTTAATGTTCATGGATCTTAGTATGTTTAGATACATTCGGTAGCTATAGCATTTGGAATTTATATAGTCACGTAGTTTATAGCAATCTAAGTTTTGTACCTTTCCTGTACTTATCAACCAAATTATGGCTACAATAGAGTGCGTACATATATTTCTTACATGATTTGATGCAGCATTTATTTGAATGCCATTCACAGCCCGTTCCCTTGATATTACGTTGTGGTTCTACGAAACGTTACATCTATAGCCCGTGTTGAGGATAACCTTTCTAAAATTGCTTTAGGAACAAATTAAAAATTAATATTTTGAAACTTTAACTTGACTGATTGTTCTTTTGATTACTACTTCCAAATTATCTCAATAATAACTAAGTAACCTCGTTACACAGGCAAGAGGGTAGAGTCACCTACAACTTACCCAAGCTCATCAGCGACACTGACACTCAAATGTCATACAAAAAGGTCATCGGGGAGCAGATAGCTAACATCGATGTCAGCTCCGACCCAAACGAAGCCCTAACTAAAATATTGAAATCTATGGAATCATCAGCTACTAGCACCATAGGTCAAAGATCATAGATGTACTATGCCGGGCCAGTTGCAATGAAGATGGGCTACGACTAGTGGGACTACTGCTTGCAGACACCAAACTGAGAGTCAGTGAAGTCTGCAGAGTTCGAGAGTTCAATCGGCTCCCCACAGGCAGATGGTTTATCCCCTGCGCTTTTCACCAGCTACCGGATTGCTGCATTGAAATCCGTGCCGGAAAATTCGACAAGACCAAACCCAATCACACACACCCACCACCACACCTCGACCCCAACCCCCCCCCCCCCACCACCAACCCAGCCCCCCCCCCCTGATGTCAATACCGGGCATGCCGCTAGAGATTGAATATGCCGATGATGACTTTATAGACGAGGAAAAGAAACCACTTGACGAACTTCTCCCAATAGCTGCAAGCAAATTAAAAATTGAGAATCTCTTTATGAATGAATCCAAAACAGAGTTCGCCCGAATGAATCCAAAACAGAGTTCACCCACATATACCTATCTACAAAGCATGAAACTAATGAAAATGATGATCCACTCCGTGGCGGCCAACCATGGAGGAAAAGTATAATCCTGAGCTCACTGCTTTGCAGTACTGTTGACATTGCTGCACGCTGCATCATGGGGAACATAGCTTTCCAGTCCTTCTGGAAGCTATGGATTCGTAGATCAAAGATGTCCTTATTAAAAAGACTACGTTTATGCAATGCATCATGCGTATCCTTGATGATGTATAACTCTAACAGCTGGACAGCTCCAAAGGCAGCTCTAGACAAACTCGATGGCTGTCACCGTAAACACCTACGCACCATCACTGGACACCGATGGTCAGACAGCATAATGTCCAACGATGTACTATGCAAGATGTGCAATACGTCGCTGCTGTCTGTAAAAGTCGCCCATCAAAGATGTCCCATGTGTGGCCATGTGCTAAGGATGCCAGAAGGCACACCAGCACAGAGAACCTTGGAATTCGCCCTACTCGGAACCAGCAAATACAGAATCAGGAGAGGACACCATTGCATAAATCTGCTAAGCGTGCTACGAGGTGACCTCAAGAAAGCAGGACTAGTTACACTCACGTCAAAAATAGGCCTGAGGAAGCAAAGGATTTCGGCTGAGGACAAGACACAGTGGGCAAAAGCGAAGAAGGGCTGATTGCAGCTGTAGGGTATTTCTACTACTACAGCAGCAGAATACAATAACCATACATACAGCTAACCTGTTGAATACTTTGAAACTAATTTGACTTGCTCCTGTTGCTTCCTATGTCAAATTAGTTTCAAAATATTCAACATAATATTTATTAAATAATGAAGCTATACAATCCGTACAACTTGATGGAGTATTAAGCGTTTATGATGGACTAAATCGCGTCATTCATGTTGTAATTGGCTATGACGTCAGCCTGCATGCGACGTAGTTGATAATGACGTCATATGATTGATAGACAAGCTGGATTCCTCCATTGCAATCTAGTATGGTGTTATTTTTGCCTGTATAGCAGTAAATCGTGATTCTGGAGAAACAGGAACATTCGTTGACGAAAAGAAAATTAAATTGTTTCTATATGATTGTCTTTATCAACATAAATGACGAGTTTTTATTGGAATAACTGTGGTATCTTCATCACCATCTACATGAATGTATCTAGCACAGATAACCACATGCATTCTCAGGTACTTGGTCGTAGTAACTTGCTATTGTCATACACAAACCCCTTAGAACGAAGTTATGCATCCAGGCTATTAAACGTCAGCAGAGAAACGAATCCATCGATTTCTCGTTCAATGCAGAACACGGTTCATTATGTAATAAATGATAGCAATTATCGAATTGGCCTTCAACATTATGTATCAGTGGTTAGCGCGATGAAGTATTTCCAACCAGATGTCATCATGTTTCACACGGTCATATGGCCCTGGGAGGAGTCTGATTGGTAGAAAGCTATTCTTCAGCTGACAAGGAATATCAAGATTAGAAAAATTAGTTATCCTGATTGTAAGATCACAACCATAGGTCTTAAAGGTGATTATCTGAAAATTATTATATTAAAGGAATATGGTGGTATAGTCCTAAATCTGGATACGTTTAGTGTAAGGCCGATGGACCAGCTAAAGTCACATGACATGGTTCTAGGGAAGACGAATAGTGATGGAATAAGTATGTCAGTGATTATGGCGAACACAGATTCACAGTTGCTGCCCATTTAGTACAATGCAGTGAATGGGTCGACTTCTGAATCAGATATGCGAATACTCCTTGTGAAACTTCCTTTATACCTAGCTGATAGTGATTATATGTCCAACACGAGAGTCGAAGAAACATACCTTACCACGCTGTTTGTCGTGAATATAACATATTTTCTGTTTTCTATTTGATTGGGGTAAATACGGTCTATGCTGCCTTGTCCGTTTTCATTGTTAGGACGAATTTGATTGGGGTCGATATGTGTCTTAGTCGATTTTCCCCTTAGGCATAATCTGGCAACACCACTGTTGTCTGTTTGCTACGCTACCATTTTATCCCATGCGGATCGTATCAATTCAAGATATAGTTATCATCAGTTCATAGAAAATCAACATGAGAGATCTAAAGGACAAATCGTTCCAACAATGCTATTGTTATATTTAACTGTCACCTCGATATTATTTGTGTATCACCATTATTTGAACTGTTATCACCAGTATTCGTATCGTCCAGAATACATAAATCGTGCACCATGCTATGCGCAACCGAGTATATCCATCCATCCTTTCATCCTATCTGACCTTCAAACACAACGAGAACATTCCCAAATATTTGGTGCCGTAACCAGGATGGAGGGATTTAAAAAGCTCAAGGTGACCCGCAGCGTGCATAGAGGGCAAGCTACGAAACTATGGGACAGGGCTTCCAACATGTTAGCAGACCCCGCAGAAACTCAGAAATCCATAGATTCCGTGAGCAGTTTACTCGAGACATTCTCTATTAAGCTTGACTTTCTTGAAACATTAGACAGTCAAATATCAGACCTAATTGACCATGAAAACGCACTAGAAAATCACATAATCGAATCAGACGATTATATTACTGAACTCCGTGAGAAACGATATAAGCTTGTTAAATTTATAAACACTTTCACTGCACTCGGCTCGACTGCAATTGAAACTCATCGAGGGCCAAGTAACTTTCATAGTAACAGCCTTCCAAAGCTGTCTCTGCCAAAATTTGGTGGAGATTTTCTCTCGTGGCAAACATTCTGGGATTCGTTCGCATCAGCGGTAAATAGTAATACATCTATGAGTCCAGTGGATTAGTTTAAAATCTCAGCTAGTGGATGAAGCTTTACGAACTGGCTTCCTCTTAAAAACAATAACTATCAATGTGCCATAGATCTATTAACAGAAAGATTTGGCCAACCTCATAAAATTATTAATGCTCATATGCAATCGTTGATTGATCTTCCACGTCCGTCTAATCAATTACACAGTCTTCAACAACTTTATGACAACTTTGAAAGGCACATTCGTGGTCTTGAGGCTCTCGGCAAGTCTCAGGATACATACGGTGACCTTTTAGTTCCGATTATACATGTTAAGCTTTCAGAGAAACTTCAGATGAATCTGGCTCGTGAACATGGTAACTCTGCGTGGCCATTAAAGGAAATGCGAATTGCTATCCAGAAAAAGATCAACATTCTAGAAGCTGGCGAGTCAAATCAGCAAACATTTGATAGAGAATTTAGTAACGGCATGGCAACTGCAACTTCATTTTATGCAGGTGCTAAACCAGCATTTAGACCAAACCACAAATTTATTTCCAGTGCAGGCGGTACTAATTTTGTAAACAAACCAAAATGTGCATATTGCGATAAATTACATTCAGCTAATAATTGTGCAGTAGTCAAAACTCATGAAGACTGTGTAGCGATAATTCGTAAGAAAAACTTTTGTTTTAATTGCCTAAACCCACATCGTGTTGCACACTGCAACTCAAAGTATCGATGCCGACATTGCGCACGCAAACACCATACCAGTATTTGTGACAATCTGGCCCAGAAATCAATTACGACTGCGTCATTAGTAGAATCTCAGCAAACCAGCGTCAAATCGCCTAATGTTCATGCCACGTTGACACCAAGTTTTCCGACAGCGCATACTCGCCAATCCGTACAGCCTTTGCAAAAATCACCTACAACACTTTTGAAAACTGCTGTAGCTATGGTCGAATCAGATAACGCGATGACTGAGGCAAACATACTCTTTGATGAAGGGGCACAAAGATCATTTATATCAATTGAATTAGCAAGGAAGTTAGGTCTCAAAATGGAAAAGTCAGAGGTCATACATTTGTCAACATTCGGTGCCAAGTCTGCCGCAGTGAAACACGTCGACACCACTACAGTTTACATTATAGCAGATTCAGGTGAACGTGTTCCAATTAATGTAATCGTGATACCAACAATTGCAATGCCATTACAAACGTGCATCACGAGTGATATCTGTAGTCTTCCACATATCAGAGATTTGAAATTAGCACACCCAGTCGACGGTGATGATCATTTTGACATATCCTTACTTATTGGAGTTGACCATTACTGGGATATCATTGAATCAGAAGTTATCAGATGACCGGGACCAACTGCTGTCAAGTCTAAGATTGGGTACCTACTGTCCGGGCCCATACCACATTCCAGAGCTTCAGAACATCAGACGATTCTACATGTTATGACGCAACACAAAGATGATGAGATTGCTTTAGATAAATTCTGGACGCTTGAATCGTTAGGTATTCAGTCAGAAGAAGATGAACAGTCCCATGTAGATTTCCTTCATAATTATCAGTCTAAATCTATATGCTTTACAGAAGGACAGTACTGTGCTAAGTTGCCTTGGAAAGAGAGTCACCCTCCATTGCCTTCCAATTATGCTATTACAGAGAGCAGAACTAGACAAATGGTGCGCCGACTCAGTAACAACCCAGACTTGCTGAATACATATTCAGCTATTATTCAAGATCAGTTAGACAGAGGTTTTATTGAACAAGTGAGATCCACTAGTCAGCCAAATAAGGAACATTATATTCCTCATCACCCTGTATATAAGGACTCGCCTACAACACCAATCAGAATAGTATATGACTGTAGCTGTAGACAATCAACAACCCTTCTTGTCTCAATGACTGTTTATTATCTGGACCTCCAATTATTAATGATTTGACTTCAGTTTTGATTCGTATGCATCCATTTGGGATTACAACCGACATCGAGAAGGCATTTCTCCACATTGCTCTTGATGTAGGTGACCGTAACATGACACGTTTTTTCTGGTTAAGTGATATTAACAATGCAGAAAGTGACTTTGACATTTATAGGTTCAAAGTAGATTTTTTTTGGAGCTACTTGCTCTCCATTTATTCTCAGTGCCGCATTAAACAAGCATTTGAATCAGTCTACTCAGCCAATAGCCAGTGTGCTAGCCAGAGATTTTTATGTCGATAATGTCGTGTCTGGTGCAGGAACCCAACAGGATGATGTAGCATACTATAGAGAAGCTAGGTCAGTGATGTCAACAGGGAATTTTAACCTTCGTTCATGGGCGTCGAACAGTTCGGCCTTGCGACAACTTGCAGAAGCAGATAATGTGTTAGATCATTCTGACAATATTAAGATTCTAGGCTTACAGTGGCAACTTTCTTCTGACACTTTAAGTTGTTCACCTTGTGAAATGTCCAGTAATGCAGTCTCTCTCACTAAGAGACTGATATTAAGGGACATTTCAAGGGTGTATGACCCACTTGGATTTCTCAGTCCTGTTACTGTGAAGGCCAAGATTCTTATGCAATCTCTCTGGCAACTCGGTCTTGACTGGGATGAACCTGTTCCGGACAACATCGCAGCAGAATGGTCAGAGCTTGCAGTAGATATTGAAAACGCGCAGCTTCTTACATTACCGAGATGTTATTTTTCAGACTCGTGTGATAGAAATGACTATTTCGAGCTACACATTTTCGGTGATTCCAGTCAGAAAGCTTATGGAGCAGTAGCATATGTTGCAAACGGTGATAGATCAGCATTAGTGATGGCCAAGACTCGTGTAGCACCATTGAAACAATTAACCCTTCCTAAACTAGAACTAATGGCAGCAGTAATAAGTGTTCGTCTTGCTATACACATTCACAACTCGTTGAACATAAGTCGCACAATCTTCTGGTCTGACAGTCAGATTGCCTTAAGCTGGCTGTCATCAAACAAGCAGTTCAAACCTTTCGTCAGTAACAGAGTGAAGGAGATCAATAAACTAACATCAGACTTAGCATCTGAATGGAAATACTGTCCGACTACTGAAAATCCAGCAGACTTCTTAACTAGAGGTTTAACCGCAGATAGATTTAGATCACTTGAGTGCTGGAAGAGTGCCCCCCCCCCTTGGTTGACTGCATGGCAGACAGTTAACTTTACTGACAATTTGTCGCGTAGTATTAGTGTGATAGAAGAAACCGACAGAGAAATTTTTAACCCAGAGCATATTCAGTACATAACACATGTAACTGACACTAATGACACTGTGCATTGTATTGATATTCAGCGTTACAGTAACTTAACTAAACTTCTTCGTGTGACCGCATGGACATACCGTTTTATTCATAATGCCAAAAAGTCACATCCCAGAATAACTGGAACACTATCTGTTTGTGAGCTAAAAAATGCTCATAATTTCTTCGTGAAACAATGTCAACATAACTCATATTCAGATGAGTTATTGAACATTAAGAGTGAATCCAAAAGCAGGCTACCATTAGTAAGACAGTTAAGACTCTTTGCGAATCAAGATGATATTATTCGTTGTGGGGGGGGGGGTGAGAATTCATAATGCGCCTCTGCAATCTTCTACAAGATTTCCTATTCTTCTTCCACGAAATGATCATTTTACATTATTAGTAGTCAGAGACGCTCATGCGCGTATATATCACTCTGAACTTAATGCTACACTCACATACATTCGGCAGAAGCATTGGATTCCGGCGGGACGTCAGTATATAAAGACAATTTTGCGTCAGTGTGTAACATGCCGTAGGGTTAATGGACCTCATTTCCTCGCACCAGATGCACCACCATTGCCGACTGTAAGAACTGAAGAGGCTCCACCATTCACTAATACAGGTGTAGATTTCACCGGTGCCCTATATATAAAATCGTGTCATGGGTAAGAGAAAGTGTATATTTGCTTATTTACATGTGCAAACACAAGAGCGATACATCTGGAAGTTGTTGACGATTTATCCCTTGAAAGCTTTATGGAAGCTTTCCGTCGCTTTGCCAGCAGAAAATCCCTTCCTCGTCTAATGATATCTGATAATGCGTCCACCTATCAAGCAGCAGCAGATAATCTCATTCACTTACTTCAGTCGTCAGATTTGAAAGACAGACTTGCAAATAACGGTGCTGATTGGCGTTTTATTCCAAAGAGGGCTCCGTGGTATGGTGGATTCTGGGAACGGTTGATAGGCATGACGAAGACAACGCTAAAGAAAGTTCTCGGTCGGACAAAAATCGGCTTAAGCACACTTCAAACTATTGTAACGGAAGTTGAAGCCATTCTGAATGACCGTCCCTTGACATATGTGTCCTCTGAGTATGGAGAGGAAGACCCTCTTACCCCATCACATCTATTGTATGGTCGCCAGATAACATCATTACCGCATCCGGACATCGATCTTGACGTGTTGAATGATCCAGATTACGGTGAGCATGCAGAACTCGGCAAGGGAGTAAGAGCCCATGGACAGATTATGCAGCATTTTTGGTCGAGATGGCGTCATGAATATCTAACAGCGTTACGTGAACGGCATCAAGCCAGTGGCCATAATGAACAGTGCATTAAAGTAGGTGACATTGTGCAGGTGCATGATGATTCAAAACGCATAAATTGGAAACTCGCGAAAGTAGACTCTCTAATCGTAGGTAACGACAATCACGTGCGTGCAGCAAGCATAAAAACTGCAAATGGCTACACGACTAGACCAATTACTAAGCTTTATCCGCTGGAAGTAAACGATGATTCGCATAGCAACAAACGTTTCGTAGACACATGTTCAAGTACGGTAGAACCAGATGATTCACCTAGTGACCAGACTACAGTTCGTGCCAGGAGACACGCTTCAGATTTAGCTCGGCATCGTATTAGAGAGTGGACAAACCTACTCTCCTCATGAGAACAATATTGTTATTTGTTACCTAGTTAATAATTATCTTAGTAATTTTTATTGTTCATCGTCGAGCGAAACACATTTAATTTAGGCATTGCCACTAACGTCAAGGTCATTTAATTTAACTTTGTTGACCTCTATTTTCAGTAACTTGTAAATAAGTAACATACTATAGTAATAATCATTAAGGGTATTTTCATTACGTATTCTTGAAAGTTAAGTAGTTTTTTAATAAATATTTTTGTTTAATAGTTCGTGCCCCCGGAGGATGTCGTGAATATAACATAATTTCTGTTTTCTATTTGATTGGGGTCAATACGGTCTATGCTTCCTTGTCCGTTTTCATTGTTAGGACGAATTTGATTGGGGTCGATATGTGTCTTAGTCGATTTTCCCCTTAGGCATAATCTGGCAACACCACTGGTGTCCGTTTGCTACGCTACCATTTTATCCCGTGCGGATCGTATCAATTCAAGATATAGTTATCATCAATTCATAGAAAATCAACATGAGAGATCTAAAGGACAAATCGTTCCAACAATGCTATTGTTATATTTAACTGTCACCTCGATATTATTTGTGTATCACCATTATTTGAACTGTTATCACCAGTATTCGTATCGTCCAGAATACATAAATCGTACACCATGCTATGCGCAACCGAGTATATCCTTCCATCCTTTCATCCTATCTGACCTTCAAACACAACGAGAACATTCCCAAACTGTTAGCCAAGGGTGTGCAGTCTAAAATATTCAGTGTTAGATTCGATTGGAGAAAGAACTGCTGTGTCGATTGGCATACAACTAGCATCAAATATAATGCTCCTTCGTTTGAAGCTTTAATGAAGGTGAAGACAGCATTTGGAGAAATGACCAGATATATAATATATACACCTGTGCAGAAGTTAAGCACCACCCTATTTTTACGCACATGCGCGGGTATATTCATGTGCTATGAAGAAAGCAATAGCATAAACATTTATGTACCCATCCATCTTAGTGCAAGAGGTAATAATGCAACTAGAGGAATGCTGATTATGATGGTGGGGAAACACTATATGTTTTTGTTTGAACTTGAAAACGAGGCCTGAATATGGTTACGTTGACACAACTGACAACTATTGCCCTACAGTTGACACACGTGGCTAGATTGTCATTAATGGTGTCTGAAAACGAAGTTTAACATCTGTGCACGAGTTTGAGACTGTCATTATTAATACCGGGTATATCCACCTTGTGCCTGGATGACGGCCTGGACACGACGTCTCATGCTGGTCACCAACCGACTGATACGCCATTGTGGTATTCGTTGCCATTCAAGATGGAGTGCGTCTGTTAATTCCTGTAGGTTCTGCACAGGAGGATCCCTCCTCTCACCATGTTTCCCAGAATGTCCCAGATATGCTCAATAGGGTTCATGTCAGGGCTCCTTGCTGGCCATGGTAGGGTTTCGATGGCATTCTGGCGGAGGTATTCATGCACAGCTCTAGCACGATGTGGTCGGGCGTTGTCATCCATGAATATAGGGTGGGTTCCAGGTGCATGATTTACAAAATGAGGGACCACAACTCTATCCAGTATGGAATCTTGATATCTTTGTCCATTTAGTGTTCCAGGTACAGTCAACAGATCCAGCTTACAATCAAATGAGATGCACCCCCATATCATAACGGAACCTCGACCAAATGGAACTTCTTCCATGATGTTGCGTTGGTCGTACGCCGTGCGTCTGGACCTCCATACACGAGTTCGACCATCTGTGGCATGAAGCAGGAACCGACTTTCATCGGACCAGTGTACCCGTCTCCAGGATCTCATGTTCCAGTGTCTTCTTTCGTTGCACCACCTCAGACGCTCCTCTTTGTGGTGTGCAGTGAGGAGAGGACGTCTGACAGGTCTCCTAGCTTTCATGCCAGCAGCATACAGTCTCCTTTTGACGGTAGACATTGACACTCTATTGCGCGTTTCCCATTGCTGGCTGAGCACTCTGCTGTTGGTGAATGGAGATCTCCTAACAAGGCGTACTAGGGCTCGATCATCACGGGCAGTAGTCTTCTTCGGTCTTCCAGATCTAGGCCTGTCCTTCACCTCGTTAGTTTGCCCATGTTTTGCAATCAAACGACTGATTACAGTATGGTTAATGTTCAGCTGTCTGCCAATCTCTCTGCATGACATACCAGTGGTATGCATGCCTATGATTTGCCATTTCACACGATCACTTAACCTTCGTCTTGCCATAGCGGTTCACAATCAAGAGCTAATTCTCTCTGTACAAATAAACCACGGTCATGAACACAAAATTCCTAATCTTGTCGCCTAAATCTGTATGTAATGTTCTACACCTCAAACTGTACTTTTACATAACTGAACACGTGTGCTGTTTCCCGCCACGCACGGACATCAAGCGGCGTGAAGTCATGCATGCATGGGCATTTCGTACTTGGAATTATGTCAGCTAACGCGGGGACAAAAAGTATGGCAGCCTAGTTGTACCATCATGTTTCTACGTTCTATTGTTTTTGCTGGTGCTTAACTTTTGCACAGGTGTATACAATGATAGCAGTCCTATTCACACGTATATACGAAATATTGGTCACAATTTCTGGGACAAGCCGGAACAACGTGAACTTACAATCACTGAATTCATAAGCATCACCAGCTCTCATCATGTCTTTAAGCCAAAGAAAATCAAGTTTTATTATACACAGTTACCATCTGGTGAATATTGGAACAATGTAACCTAAATAACAGAACTTGAAATAGTTAGTTTGAAACGTTATAAATCTGGTTTAGACAACAATATTTCTGCATTCCGGAATGATATTATTCAGAGAGAAGGAGGAATCTTTATTGACCTTGGAGTTATAGTGTTAAATCCCATGCGATTCCTACAGGGGCTACAGGCAGTTGTAAGCTTTGAAGGTGACAGAAGAACCGATGAATACATTTTAATACAACCAGGTATTGACTATGATGGTGCTATTTTTAATGCCACGGTGATATCCAAATTAATGACGAATTTAAAAAGTCAGATTGATAGACTAAATATTCAGTCACTCGACTCTAACTTTGGCCAAGCCGCAAGGTCTGTGATAAATGGATTTAAAGATCTTGTAGATAACAAGACATTTATGGTTCCTAACATTATACATTTCATTTGGTTTGGAAAGGAGCGGCCGTTTAAGTTGTTACATCTGATATGTTTTACAGTGCATACGTTATGCAGAAGTCAGAGAAAATAATATTGCACTATGAAACTCTTCCGACTGGCCCATGGTGGGTAAAGTTACAGAAACTTGTTCCTATAGAGCTTCGTAACACCACCCACGCTCTAAAGCTATATTGAACACAAAGCGAATGTTGCATGGCTTCAGATTCTCGCAAAATTTGGAGGTATATATCTCGACACAGACATAATAGTCCTGCGTAGCTTGGTCCCTCATAGGGTATTCCCATACTCTGTTGGCGAACAAATGAGAGGATCATTAGCTAATGGTTTTATTGTTTGTAAAATCGGTTCGGAGTTTCTTAAGTTATTTTATGACAGTTATAGAACACACTATGTGGACAGTAATCGGGCCTATAATTCAGTGTTAGTCCATGACAAACTAGGCGTGGAGCATATGCCGAATAAAATCCATATCGGACCATCAGACCGTTTATTCCGACCGACTTATCTTGAGTGCAATAAGTTATGGAACAATGGCAGTTTTATTTACTGGCGTGATAACTACATTTTACATCTCTACTGCAAGGACAAACATATCGATCAATTTCATCAGCAAATCAAGTCAGACCACCCACTCACTACATATGCCGGCCGAGTCGGAAGATATGTCTATCAAATGTTCTTAAACGGCTTTAAAACAGCAACTTAGAATGCCACTATGCCGGAAATTTAATCTGTAATGGGCCATGAGTCATATAATAAGTACTTGCCATCATCTGGCTCGGCCTTGCAACGAGGTATTTTACGTGACATCTAAATACCACACATTTTCTGACGTCACAGACCAAGGGAACTCTCAAGTTTTAGCTATGCCCCGCCCATCAATAACTAAGCTCGACCCACACCTCGGTCGTGATGCGATCGGTCGAGCGGTTAAATATTTTACAACTACTCTGATTGTGTGCTGTTGCTGCCTATGGCATTAACAGCGTCCAGTCAAATTAGTTTCAAAATATTCAATATAATGTTTATTAAATAGTAAAGACATATGATTCGTACAACAACACTAAGGCCGTTTACTCCCTAGCGACTTAACCGGCGTACCGCCATAGTGAGGTATGGCGTTATTCCGGATTAACTCTCTAGTGAGAACACGGTCTTAGTCTGTCTTTAATTATGTGTTCGTGATGTATTTATCTACGTCATTCATGGCGTTATTGATTATGACATCATCATTCACGTCACGTAGTTGATTATTACGTAATATGATGGATACACTGGAAAGATCCATTATGGCGGCACACTATTAAGAGGACAACAGCAGAGCCCAAGCTATGTTCCTGGGCATAAAACGAAGCTAGGGTCCATACAAACAACGTTTCCAGAAATATAATGGCAACATCTTTAATCAAATTAGAAGTAGATAAAGATGTGATGCAATATCAAATTTTTTCTGACTCGGACGTGTGACGTCATATGATAAATGTTTTTCTCGCTGTCGTCAAAAGCTATCTAGTGTGTCTTACAGTCAAAATCATGACCATTGGAAGAAATCGCCAAACTTGGCACATGTCTTCTTAGGCAGGTACTAACCAAATCTTAACATAGGACACGCCTTTCGAAATTCATTAATACGGCCTTATTAGCATAACTCCAAAATGGCCACCATCGATAATGATAGAGGCAAATATCAATATGGTCATATCTGACCTAATAATATGCCGACTGTGCTGAGTTTGGTTTGGAATCCAGTTTACGCTATACATCACCGATCTCTATCTAAGCTCCACTCACGCGTGTGTTGGTATCGATCGAGATCTGCACTCTACGAACCTCAATTTCCAGAAAAATATACAGGTAAGCTGTTGAATATTTTGAAACTAATTTGCCTGGGTGCTGCTATGTCAGCAACAGCGCCGCATCAAATTAGTTTCAAAATATTCAACAGCATGCTTATTAAATAGCAAAGACATACAATTCGTACAACATGCCGAACTATTATGGTTTAAAAGGAACTAAACCAAGTCATTCATGACGCAAATGATTATGACGTCATCCTACACGTCACGTAGCTGATCATGGCGTCATATGATTGACTTAGAAACTAGATTAATCATTTTGCTAACAATGATGCAATTAGTATCATCTGATAATGCTTTTCCGTCACAGAGAGAGAGAGAGAGAGAGAGAGAGAGAGAGAGAGAGAGAGAGAGAGAGAGAGAGAGAGATCCTAATCACAATGCTTAGCCATGGCTTGCAGCTTGTCATTGGTGGGGAGGGGGGGGGCAGTGGTGGTGTTGTCCCCTCTTCTCAGAATATGTGTATGCTTCTCTCCGGTCTCAGTAAATTATCCACGACTGAGTGATGGAGTAACTATTTAACCTATTGACTGCCTATTTAGTGGCATGAGGAAGAGAAAGAGAGAGAGAATATGTTCCAAAACATGGTGTATCGGGACTAGATTGACAGTGATTGCGTGTGTCGGTATCAGTTTGGTTGGATTTTGTGGGTGTTTTTGTGTGAGTGAATGGTGGTAGTTAGCTCGGTTGGTGATTTAGTGAGCGACTGAGCGAGTGGGTGGGTAGGTGACTGGGTGGGTGTGGGTTAGTGAATGAGTGAATGAATGAGTGGGCGAGTGAGCAAGCGAGGCACATATGGTTCGAGGAGCACACGAGTAAGGGATTGTACAACTGAGTGATGGAGTACCTGTCTGACATACTGACTGACTATTTATTTTTATGAGGGAGAGAGAAAGAGAATCTGTTCCGTAATGTGGGCAAGCGAGTGAGTGTGTGAGTGACTGAGGGATGAGGGGTTAGTGAACGAGTGAATGACTGACTGATTGCGCGAACAAGAGAGGGAAAGAGGTTTCGAGGAGCACGCGAGTAAGGGGCTGTACGACTGAGTGATGGAGTAACTATCTAACATACTGACTGCCTATTTATTGCTACGTGAGTGAGTGAGTGAGTGAGTGAGTGAGTGAGTGAGTGAGTGAGTGAGTGAGTGAGTGAGTGAGTGAGTGAGTGAGTGAGTGAGTGAGTGAGTGAGTGAGTGAGTGAGCGAGCGAGCGAGCGAGCGAGCGGGCGGGCTGGCGGGCTGGCGGGCGGGCGGGCGAGCGGGTGGGCGAGCGGCTGAGCGAGTGAGTGAGTTGTGGGATGGCTCCCAGAGAAGGGAATGGGGATGATCTGGGGAGATGGCCGAACGAACGTGTATTGATTATACGAGTTATAATGTTTGTAAAAGAATACATAAACAGTGATTGATTAATAGGCACAGCTGTGTTCGAGTATTATCGAATAACACTACATGGAATTATTGTTTTAATCACTATATTACGTACGAGGTAGTGTGGTAGTATGATTTAGTATAATTTATTGGGAAATACTAACTTTAATTTAGTACTTTTACTGATGTACCGGAACTTTAAACACCGTTTACATAGCACTGAGTTGTTATCACTGATTTTTAACCGCGCACCTTAACAACTAACAAAGCACATGCACGTTACCTTCTCCGCGCTGAACGGACCATTTGATAGCAACTAACCAGCGGCTGTTATATTTTTAAAGGGTGTTGCTTGTGCAAAAGCTGTCTATGCTTTGCCTTCTCGCTTCTTCTATCAACTGATCTGATTGTATTAAACGCGCAGCAATACAGACGGCCTCTACCCAGTAGCCTGTGTTTGAGTGTTCATGTACCCACATTACAAGGTCTGGTTAGAGTAGTACGGGTACAAATTTTGGAAAGGGCATTGTTTCCTTGGCAAGAAATGGACGTTTCCGACCTTTGTGCATCAGGATTCGTGAGTTTTCTCTGTGGACATAAATCAACAGAAAAGTCACAAGTGAAAAGCAAAAACAAACAAACCCCAACTTTCTATTAAATACTGAAAACGTATCGCTATGGCAACCGGAAACGCATATCAAGTTAGCCCTCCTCAACCTTTTAATTTTAACGAGCCATCAGAGTGGTCAAATGGATATGACGGTTTGATAGATGTAGAGCTGCTTCGGGGCTCATGGGTGAGGATGACAAGAGACAGGTATGTGCGCTAATTTATACCATGGGTAATGGGGTTGATGATATAATGTCATCATTTAAGTTTGATCCTGTTGAACAATTAGATGATTATGACTGCGTTAAACAAAAGTTTGAAAATCATTTTCTGGTACGATGACATGTTATGTTTGCAATTGGATCCAAAATTAACATTGACTAAAGCGTTTACAAAAATACGTCAAAATGAATCTGTTAAGAAAGAATCGGGGCTGCTAAAAATTTAAATGGACATGTTGCATATTCACAAACATCCCGAGTCTACAGTTGAAAACGTTAATAGGAAAATTAACGCATCAGTCTCAGATATGCGGTAGTGGCGACTAACGCCTAGATATAAACTAGATCAAAATTGTTCGCGATGTGGTAGAGAGCCTCATAGTTTCAGGGAATGTAAGGTGTAAGGTGGTCGGGGCAAAATGTAAACACTGCGGGGATGCATAGGTGTAGACACTGCGGGGGTGTATATGTGTAGACACTGCGGGGTGTATAGGTGTAGATGCGGAGATGTGTAATTTGAAATATGGTAGTAGTAATCAGGAACTATGTGGTCCATGTCAGAGTAATTTGGAGGTTCTGGCCAAATATACTGGCAAGAATAACAAAGAAACAAGTGATGAGATTTATGTAATAAAGGGCCTGCGAATACAACTTTTGGGTAGACCCACCATTGAGTCCTCCAAATCACTTGACAAGCCAAAAGTGATAGAAGGTGCAACAGATAACAATGCCATTCGCAAAGACACCGTAAAACGAGATTATTTAGCAAAGTATAAGAGCATGTTTCAAGGACTGGGTTTGATGGAAGGTGATTCTTATGTCATTCACTTGAAGCCAGATGCTCAAGCATATTGCAAAAATGTTCCCCGTAGAGTGCCTCTGCCGTTGATGGATCGAGTGAAAGTTGAAATAGAGCGCATGGAAAATGAGAATGTCATATCTAAAGTTACAGTTCCCACAAACCGGTGTTCTCCTATTGTGGTTGTACCAAAGGTTGGGTTGGTTAAAATTTGTGTTGATCTAACAAAGTTAACTGACAATATAAAATGCGAGAAATTTGCAATGCCCTCAGTAGATCAGACATTAGGTAAACTAGCCAGAGCGAAAGTGTTTTCAAAGCTAGACGCAAATTCAGGATGTTATCAAATCCCACTTTCAAATGAATCTAAACTGTTGACCACATTCATTACACCGTTTGGGAAATATTTCCTAAATATGGCCCCCTTTGGGATTTCAATTGGTCCAGAGTTATTTCAGAGACGGATTTCCGAGATTCTAGCAGGGGATACAGGCGTTGTTGCTCATATGGATGATGTGTTGCTCTTTGGTTCTAGCAAACAAGAGCTTGATGAGAATTTGAGGTCAGGAATGGCTAACATTGGCGATGCTGGCCTGGCCCTAAATTCTGACAAGTGTCAATTTTGTGCAACAAGAGTCAAATTCTCGGGTCACATTATATATGAGAAAGGTATTCACGCTGACCCAGATAGACATGGAAGATAGATAGAGAGAGATAGGGGGGGATAGAGGGAGAGAGAGGGGGAAGAGAAAGAGAGAGAGAGAGAGAGAGAGAGAGAGAGAGAGAGAGAGAGAGAGAGAGAGAGAGAATAGAGAGAGAGAGAGAGAGAGAGAGAGAGAGAGAGAGAGAGAGAGAGAGAGAGAAGAGGGGAGGGAAGGGAGAGAGATAGGCGGGAGATGGAGGGATAGAGGGAGAGCGCGCGCGAGAGAGAGAGAGATTGGGCGAGAGGGGGGGGGGTGCGGGAAAGAGAGAGGGAGAAAGAGGGAGAGAGCGAGGGAGAGAGAGGGAGAGAGCGTGGGAGAGAGAGGGAGAGAGGGTGAGAGAGAGAGAGCAGAGAGACAGAGAGAGAGAGAGCAGAGAGAGGGGAGGGTGAGGGTGAGAGGAAGTGAGGGAGTGAGAGAGAGAGAGGAGAGATAGGGAGAGAGAGAGGGAACGAGAGAGATGGAGAGAGATGGAGAGAGAGGGGGGGAGAGAGAGGGAGAGGGAGGGGGAGAGATATAGCGGGAGAGATAAAGAGTGAGAGAGGGATGGAGAGTGAGAGTGAGTGAGAGAGAGAGAGAGAGAGAGAGAGAGAGAGAGAGAGAGAGAGAGAGAGAGAGAGAGAGAGAGAGAGAGCGTGATAATATGGTTCTGTGAAGAAAGGGTAGCTTTTCAGAAAGGGGACATAAGTGTGTTATATGTCATAACGATGTTATGGCTGTCGGTTGATAACCAGAGTTTCAGTTATTGGAAATACATACTAGCATTAAGAGCTACAGCTAGGGGATACATTATATGGTGCACATTATCATAAGTTAAGGAACGGTCAGTTACGTTCATAACCGGATTCCAGAGGTTGTGTGTATTGATTCCATTTCAGAAACTGTTTCTGTAGACAGGTGTCTAGAATGATAACAACTCAGGTATTAATCGACCCTGGATAAAACAGCAGACGTGTTGCGATGATAGACTGGATAAGAGACTGGACCAGCGTAGACTCATGGCCAGGTCTTTTGAGCAACCATTAAGCGGAGAAAAGTACTCTGATTTGAAGGTAACAATTCGCCTTTGACGTGATATCTCAATATCACAGGCAGTTACAATGTTGCATCCGGTGTTGATGATGCGCAGCAGCCTGTGATATCAAAATTACGCTGCCTGCTATAGTGATGCATATATGCTTTTGGTCAAAAGAACGCACACGAGGAAATTCACTGTCCATGTCACACAAAATCATATGCAGTGTGGCATTGCTAGTTTCACAGATGCATGGTACTATGTGGCGAATTGTTTGATACTATGCTAGAGTGTGAGACCATAAATCAAATGATCTACAACGCAGACCATATCAAAGGCATTCTGGTCCTATTAAACAAACTGCGTTTCTAGATCGATACATATATGTTGCATATCTGCAATACCCTGTGGTATGTTTTATAAGCCATTTACCGAAAGTGTTTCTTCCTGTAGGTGACAACACGCATTCCTCCATATGCATCCGCCGGGCCCAACCCAACTGATACATTGAGTATTCGAATTAGTTTAGATGCGGCTAATTGTTTTAGTATTAACGTTTTGCTACCTCGTCTCGATAAGGTAGCGCGCATTAAGAGTGGCAGTATACAAACCAATGCATACAAGCCTGCGAACCGACCAACACATGTGCCCAGATATATTGAAGCATAGTCATACACATGCCGCTAACTATTTTATCTGCACATCTTTGTGCAATGGGATTGGGCACACGTACTTAGAGACGCTCTCTCTCTCTCTCTCTCTCTCTCTCTCTCTCTCTCTCTCTCTCTCTCTCTCTCTCTCTCTCCATGAATTAACACAAATCTTGATCAATGGATCCTTCCAGTGTATCCATAAACCATTTGACGTCGTGATCAACTACGTGACGTGTAGGATGGCGTCACAATCAATTACCTCATGAATGACTCGATTTAATCCGTCTTAAATGCTTAATAGTCCGTCAGGTCGTACGAAATGCATTTCTTTACTATATAAATAAGCATGCTTTTAAATAGTTTGAAACCAATTTGACGGGGCGGGTGCTGTTGCTGCCATATCAAACAGCAGCACACATTCAAATTAGTTTCGAAATATCCAACAGCTTACCTGTACAGTTTTCTGAAAATTAATAGTCAGGGAGTTCATGGATCGATGGATCACAACACTGACGAAGGGTGGCTGGGGATTAGCTAGAGATGAGCGGGAGTAGCTAAAACTGGATTCCTCCATTATATGACAGACTGTACTGAAATCCAATCATGAGAGACTAGTTCACATAGATCAGATCTGGTCTACTCATCATAGATATCGATAATGGTTCAACGGTGGCGCATATCGAGTTCAATTAGTGATAACAATTACCCACACTTTGTGTTCTGAAATGCCAGCGTTTAATTAATCCCAATGCTATCATTATTCCGCACAGAGAATCAGGATCAAAGTATTCCTGCAATTATATAACATAGCTGTCTATTTCGGCCTGGCGAGCAAAGCTCTTGGTGTAATACAAGCACTACTGCCATAGGGGTCAGCTTCTAACTTTATAATGATGCTCTCGATGGTGTGACTTTTGTAATTATGTGTCGTAAAATAGTTACATCATTAATTGTAATTTACACACCATCCTACGCAAGACAAATCACTAAGACCTAGCAATGACACAACAGGGTGGAACCAACGTATGTCTGTTCTCTGATACGGCGAGTGTATGTCTGTTCTCAGATATCGCGAGTCCACACCAAGACTTAGCAATGACACAACACGGTGGATGTTGTCTATGTCTGTTCTCAGATTTGGCGAGTGCGCACTAAGAGTTAGCAATAACACAACGAGGTGGAACCAAGGTATGTCTGTTCTCAGATATGGCGAGTGCACACTAAGACTTAGCAAGGACACAACACTGTGGAACCAATGTATGTCTGTTCTCGGATATGGCGAGTGCATACTCAGACTTAGCAAAGACGCATCAAGGTGGAACCAATGTATGTCTGTTCTCGAATATGGCGTGTGCATGATGTAAATGTGAACTCAGTACATGCCAGCATGTCGTTATTGAATATCAAATAGTCACGTGATTAGTTGTATGACAAACCACCTATATAACTATAACAACAAGTCAGAAAAGTCATGTTTGGCATGATGTTGAAAACACCAGATCTCCAGATGAGTGGTATTTGCGCATTGGCTCGATTCGCTTACTTGCAGTGTAGATTGTGGACAGACGGTCACATATTAACTGTGCTGTTGTGAAAAAATCTGTATTACAATAATCATTACAACAATTAAATGTGTATGCAATTAATGGTTATAATACGCGTCTTGATTCTGTTTTGTGAAGCAGTTCCTGTAATGAGGTTTCCAGTACGATATACTTTAAGCCGCCCATCCAGACCAGATTAAACTCAATACGAGTTGATGGACTGGATAAAAGAATTGACCGGTTCATATCCAGCATTTTGTGACTGACTAATAAGCAGAAATAAAATCTCAGATTCGGGGTTAGCATCCGTGATGTAATAGAAACATGTTTAGTGCTCAATCTTCCGAGTTAGTGTCCCTTGCTTATAATTGGTTTAGGACATTTCCTCTGAAACTGGCAGCAACGGGGTATTAGGGATCATCAGACGGTCAGTAGTAACTACAAATTCATACAATTATCTAATCATGTTGCCACTCTATTCTGCTAGCATCCCAGGGTACAACGTCTTAGCGAGTGTAACGGTATTAGGCAATTGCTTTGTCAGAGGTCGGCGGTCAACATTCCTATAAATTTACTAATTCTTGTGAAATTGTATGAAGAAATTCATTTCAGACGGTTTATTGAAAGTGTGTGATAATTGAAGACACTATGCTTTAATAGAGCATGGCATATGTAGAATGTATCTAATGATGTTGCTTCCTAGGGAATAGTATTGCAATAATTTCACATTATACAGCATGGTGCTTCATCTTCGGCTTAATGGTTTTGCGTAATATGAAATAAATTTCCAATATTTACATGAAATAACAATTGTTTGTCATTGATAATACAAACATTGCAGCTCGTAGCGAAGATCAGGTATGTGGATAATAATGTGCTGTCGTGGGAGACTCAATCCACGCACCATATTAACATATTCCCTACGGTACGATTCATTTTGTGCCTACCTGAATGCATTCTGTTAATGAATGTGTGTACAATGATTTTGGGAAATCCCTAAGGATATTCATTTCCACTTGCTAGGTGCTTACAAAGAGCAAATACGTCAGGATATCTGGCTATTAGTGAGTCTAGATCTTCTGATAAAGCAACTGATTCGCGCAACTAATATTTAATGCGTGCACATGTACATTAAGTCGTCTCTTTCACGAAGCTGTATTTCTTCAACACAAATTCAAACGTGATAAAACCTTGATATATATATATATATATATATATATATATATATATATATATATGTGCGTGCGTGCGTGCGTGCGTGCCTGTGTGCGTACGTACGTACGTGCGTGCGCGTGCGTGCGCGTGCGTGCGTGCGTGCGTGCGTGCGTGTGTGTGTGTGCGTGCGTGCGCGCGCGCGTGCGAACACTTTCGTGCGTAAGTGCGTGCGTGCTTGCCTACGTGCGTGCATGTGTGTGTGTGTGTGGGTGTGTGTGTATAGTTATCTAGGGCGTAAATAACAGAGAATAGGTGTACACTCACACACTTCGCGGGAAAGAACTACATTTGTCTGACAAGAGTTGCATCCCCTGAGTAGCCATTCTGTTTGATTTGTGTAGTCACTTTGATGCGTGCTACCATCATTTGTAGTCAATTTGCATGTATGCAATATGTAACTGAAATCAGTTGCCTGTGTGTAATCTACATAAGGGTTAAGATGTAGGGGGCTGTCAATGAAGTCATGTGAATGTGTAATATACATGTGTTATTATGTAGTGGGTTGTCAATGAAGCCAGTTGAATGTGTTTAATCTACATATTAGGTGCCCGGATGTAGCGGATTGTCAATGAAGCCAGTCGCATGAGTGTAATCTACATTGTAGTAGAAATTTACATGGTAACATTCCAACGTAGAAGACGGTTGTTTTTCTTAATTCCAAACCTCCATGATGAAACACTATAGTCTTAATAGATAAATATCATATACATGGGCCTTATAGGTGAAGTGATTTGCATGGGTATTCTCATATGTAGGGAAAAGTTCAAAGCTGTGCGTGCGTGCGTGTCTGCGTCTGTTTGCGTTCATTTGTGTCTGTGTGCGCATATGTTTGCGGGCGGGTGTATTTGTGTAGGCGTATGTGCACCCTATAGCTAAGTCAGATATTTTGTTTGCGTTTTAGATAGCGATACTGGTTACCAGGGTCGACTGAATCACAACTCTGATACCGTATCGGCTGATAGGCCTTATCACCAGGCCCGGTATCGGTGCAGTATCAGCACGGTAAAATTGACCGAATCCAATGTTCCGATAGTCACTGGTGCCGCGCTATTAGCGAAATCGTTGATCGTGTATTGATACAGATTATGTCGTATCCACCAGGGACCTACCAGTCGTTTCTAGGCACATTTCTTTGAAGATTGCCGCTCCCTGCAGACATTCCCAGTAGATGTGCATAGACGCCCGTTATTGACATCTTTTGTGCTCCATGCAAGCAATTTTAATATACTATGTACCTCTCTATGCCGCATCCGAGACAGGATCGATTACTTCACCGGATCATGTCAAAGTGGCTTCAAACGTGGACGCAGCGGCGCAGACATTGTATGGGCTCAACGCATGCTTGTCTCGGTAGTCATGTCCAAACGCTGGGACTCCCACAAAATGGGCATTGTCATATCACGAGCCTTCGACACAATTAAACGCTCAAAGATCCCAGATGTAATACGCCAGGCCAGATGCAATGAAGATGAACCACGACTAGTGAAACTACTGCTTGCAGACACCAAGCTGAGAGTACTAGTCAAGTCAGTGACGTCTGTATAGTTTGAAACATCAATCGTCTCCCCCACAGGGAGATGGTTTATCTCCGGTACTTTTCACCTGCTATCTTGCTGCTGCATTGAAATCTGTGCGGGAAAGTTCCACAAGACCAACCCCCTCAGTGTCAATACTGGGTATGCTGCTAGAGATGGTATATGCCGACAATGTGGACATCATAGACGAGGAAAAGAAACCCCTTGACGAACTTCTCCCAATAGCTGCAAGCAAACTAAAAATTGAGAATCTCTTTATGAATGAATCCAAAACAGAGTTTACCCACATATACCTATCGACAAAGCATGAAACTATAGAAAATGACGACCCACTTCGTGGCGGCGAACCATGGAGGAAAAGTAAAATTCTGGGCTCACTGCTTTGCAGTACTACTGACATTTCTGCACGCTGCATCATGGAGAACGTAGCTTTCCAAGCCTTCTGGAAGCTATGGATTCGTAGATCAAAGATGCCCTTGATAAAGAGGCTACTTTTATACAATGTAACCTGCGTATCTTTGATGCTGTATAACAGTAACAGCTGGGCAGCTCCAATGGCAGGTCTAGAGAAACTCGATTCCTGCCACCGGAAATACCTACGCACCATCACTAGACACTGATGGCCAGACAGCATAATTTCCAACGATGCCCTATACAAGATGTGTAATACGTCGCTGCTGTCTATAAAAGTCGCCCAGCAAAGATGGTCCATGTTTGGCCATGTGCTTAGGATGCAGGAAGACACACCAGCACAGAGAGCCTTGGAATTCGCCCAACTCGGAGCCAGCAAATACAGAGCCAGGAGAGGACGCCATTGCATATATCTGCTAAGTGTGCTACGAGGTGACCTCAAGAAAGCAGTACTCGGTACACTCAAGTCAAGAATGGACCTGAGGAAGCTAAGGTTTTTGGCTGAGGACAAGACACAGAGTCTGGTTGCTGATGCTATGCGGAGTTGCAGAATGGCGGTTCAATCCCCCGATCGGGAGATGGTGATCAACAAATTAAACTAATGGGTGCATCACTGTCGGCTAAGTTAGCACATGGAAATTGAAGCCGCACGTTGCCAGTGCGTCAATAAAATAAAAATACATATACTGCCAGAGCCGTGCTGGAGTCAGACTACAGTAGGCATAAAAGCCTAGGATTGATTGTGACAGATGGATCCACAGATAGTCCCATATGAATCGTCAGTGTGTCAGTATATCAGACATGTGAAAGCTGGTCGGCCAATCCTTGACTTTTAGTCTTGGTGCGGTGGTCCAGTGGAAAGATGCCTGGTTGCTGATGCTATGCGGAGTTGCAGAATGGCGGTTCGATCCCCCGACCGGGAGATGGTGATCAACAAATTAAACTAATGGGTGCATCACTGTCGGCTAAGTTAGCACATGGAAATTGAAGCCGCACGTTGCCAGTGCGTCAATAAAATAAAAATACATACATACATACATACATACTACTACTACTGCTGCTGCTACTACTACTACTACTACTACTACTACTACTACTAATTTTTTTCATTTTAATTTGTAACACGATCAATTGATCGTGTGGAAATCCATTGTGCCCAAAATTTACTGACCGAAAAGAACATTAAACATAGAATAAGTCAAGAAAACAAATAATTATATCAGTCATGTGTATAAATAAACATTAAATATATGACTGACAAACGATTACTCTAAAAATTCAAAACAGCATGAGGTTTCCCTTTAAAAATCACAAGCAAACAGCTCAAATTACAAAAGCTCATGCTATCATAGGCAGAGAAATAAACACAGTGATCAACCGTGTACAAATTAATTAATAATTACGTCCCGTAGGGTAATTTATAAAATGTTATTCGCCAAAATATTACACTGCGCTCAGTGAAGCGATAATGCAACCTACATAGTTGGAGTGGTTTGAGTCCTAGCAATTAGTTTATAACATTTCAGTTCACTATGCATGTCAAATTCCATAACTATCCCGGTACGAACACGAATATGTATATACAGGCTTTAATATACAGTCTATATATTCACAATCCATAATAGGAATGTTAAATCTAATTTAGTAGAATTCAATTTACAATCTATGTCAGTTTCTAAAATTACCCCGAAACATTAAACGAAAACGTTGGATTATTTATTTAATTACCAAAACAATATGGGTTAACCTGTTCAAGCGACCACCTAAATGTAAGAACATGTTTTAACATTTTCATAGCCAACTCTCCCAATTTTCATCTCAATCTGGTTAGTAATGAGTTTTAGAGTGCATGTGCGTGTTGGATCTGTTGCTGCCCGAAGTAAATGCTGCTGTTCCATATAGTAACAGCTAGCACATGTAGCTCGCGGGGGTGTCCTTTCTACATGGTTTCGCCGAATGTACCACACAGATCTTATATCCACGGAGGTATCCTCGCAAGGGAGCATCACAACGAGGCCGCTTGGTAGTTTAATATAAACTAAATACACCCCTAACACACAAAATATTGTTGTTGCGAGAGGAAAGTGCTTGCGCAGGCCTTCATCACAGGAAAATGCCTTCAACGCCGATGCGGAGGAAAAGAGCTGGCAACTCTTTTGTTCAAACAAAATGCTAAGTGCTGGTCAATACTAGTGAAGCCATAATTAATGTGATGTACACTGGTTTACGTGAAGACGGGACGAATGATTTCCGAAGAATTCACAAGCCACCATCTTATGTAGGTCCAAATATACTGCATTGGTGGTTGCCGCTTTATTTATGCGGGCATTCTGCTACTTTCTAAACTACCATTATTAGATACGATTCCAAGCTTTGGCCGCAAGTGGCAGGGATTCCTACGCATCTTTAGACACATACATCTAACTGGCGAAGATGCCCAGCTTCTCAAAGGTCGCCCAGCCTAGCATCTACCTTAGAAAGATAGCATGCATACACGTTACAGAGCGCTAGCTCCCGAATCATGTGATGATCCAGTCACCACCACCCCGCAACCACATATAGCATCACTAGGACAAATTTACAGTTCACAAAAGTAATTTATAAAGCACCATATCTTTTATGGTGGCGAGTAAGAGACGGATATCCATCGCCAGTGTCCTTCCCGTGAGGGCGTGGTGGGTTCTAAGGCCTCACCCAGACACTACAACAAATCGGAAGGATATCCGCATCTCATCCGTCACCGGTGTGCTAAAGGAGCTAATATTTTACCTGTCCTTAGGGTTAAGTTTACATAATGCCCAGCGATGCACTGCAAGCCAGTGTCACAATCTAATTAATTTCATTTCGCAGTGCTTCCTACATTGGCGGGGGAGTCTAGCTAACTAGTATCCGAAGATACAGGGGGAGGTGTGCGCAAATCGGTACTTTAATTATCACCGCTTGGAAGCCTCCGATAGTGTAGAGTGGGATCCTGCTAACGCGTCGATGGGGAATCCAAACAATTATTAAGCCTTGCGGCTGGTGGATCGTGGACAGAGACAATAACTCGATATTAATAAGCGACTCTAAGGTAATTGGCCAATTTTACACAACCTAGCCGGTGCGTAGTGTTACATATCCACCATATCCGGAAAAGAGGCGTACACTATGCGTCTCTTGAGGAGAAATTGACCCTAACCACTTTAAACCGATGCTATTGAGCTAAATAGCCAGATTTAGTTGATAACATGTCAGGATTGAGCAATTACGGCATGAACAGCGACCTCAGTGTAAAATTGATGCTGAGGGAAATATAGTGATGCGGAGATAATGTTGCTGTATAGTATTTCCTGGCGTACTGCGTCCTTGAGTTTTTATAAATAAACAAAACATATTAACTAGGATGGCTACTTGCCATATAAATAACTAACTAATACAGTGCTAACGGCATATCCCAGGTCATAGGACCCTACTGTGCCGTTAGCTGAGAGCACCCACAGAATATAAAGATAATATTCACAGTATAAACAGAAAATATAAAATTGCGGTCGGGCTGACCGGGAAGGTATCTATTAGTTATCAGTACAATTTGCGGAAATAATGAAATGTGCAATAGTATAGCTACTTGAGTACCTATTGGTCATCGGTACGGTAAGAATTCATAAGTCACTGAAATTGAGGCGCTAATATTAAATAGCGTGAGATGGCACGATCTTGAGTGAAGAGAAGATTTCTGCAGGCAGGTTTCCGCAGGCAGATTTCCGCAGGCAGACTGCTAATATGGCAAACTCTCAGGACGGTGACGAAGAATGGGTAATGAGATGTCCATTAGACAGTCATTTTAACTGATACATGATTTAAACAGTTTGTTGTAAAGTTTCCGTCTGGCAACGGTAGTTGTAAAATTGAAGGTTGCCCATTAACTAAGAGGGCTACATTGATGAGTATACATTATTTGCATGTACAATAACTGGGTACATGGTGCCGGATACGTCGCATAGCTCTTGCGGTGCACCGACAAAGTTCCACCAGACTGTGATCTAAAAGTTAATTAACACACGCGACATGCAGCATGGAAATTTGAATCCACTTTTCAGTATGGTCGGAAGATCCAGCTAGTTATCCACCAAGAATCACGATCAGCTCTACATCCCATAGAATCACATCAGGCCCGCAAAGCCCTTTCCGCAGGAAAGCCCTCCCCCCCCCCACCTAGGAGAGTTCGGATGCGGGATTTCTTACTTTAATTTACTTTTGCTCCCGGATGGCCGTCTGGGAGCATCCAAAATTCTGTATCGCGGAAAGTCAGCGACTGCCCACACCTCCCACACCCCCGGCGCAGGAGATCTCAATTCCGAGAGGCACAAAAGTGATGATGGAATCACCGTCTGTTTGCAGTTGTCCCGCGTCTAGCACTGTGCTGGTCCAGCAGTCTTCTTGACGGGTTGGCTTCCACGCCGATGATGCTCCTGATTCTCATTTTGTCGTCCCTTTTATGCTACTCGTGACGTCAGAGGCAGGCTCTCCAGCCAATCAGAGGGCGAGTAGTAGCCAATCAACGTGCAGTTAGAAGAGGTGACGCGCTATCACATGAACAGCACATTCCCCATTCAGTTAATGCATACACGCGATTACGGCGTCAAAGCAATATTTTGAAGATAATTTAACCGGGAGTTTTACTGATAACGCGGCTATTTCTGGTCCGATTTTCACAAAGTAATCAGTCCTGTGATCCTTGTTTCATTCTGGTCCTGAACTACGAAAACGGTGCGATTTGAGAAGATCACGAGTACAAACTCGGTACACTATAAGCATACACTCTCTCCCATTCCTGACATGGGTTGTCAGGGAAGCTCTGACACACGCGCATGCGCGCTAGGCGCTCTTACAGACTTACATTTTTAACGAAAACCTCTCTCATAGGGCTTTATACACGCACATTACCATACTCATGGGGGGGGGGCGTGCTTGGAGCGAATCCGGAAGGGTCGTCCAGCACCCAGCTTGGCTGAGACGGTCATTACCCGTCCGGTCGATCCGTGCTACACACATATACATGCTCGCTCGCACGCACCCACGCGTGCACGCTCCAAAATCACCAATGCGGCATGTGCATTAAAAAGAATAACTAAAAATATACAATTATCTTTTAAACATAGAAAACATCAAACCAAAGTATTTTGAAACAGAATCCAAGCGCACAAATACATGCATTCCAGAGATCAATTACGGTGGATAGAAAATAATCAAATCTGTCAAACCAACCGAAATCAAATCACCAGAGCACCAATTAACTTCAAAAGTGTGAAGTATATTTTTAGTTAGTACATCATGAAATTCACATTTAAAGCAATACGAGAACAAGGCACGAAAAGCGCTCTTCAAATTGTCAAAACTGATATAAGCCCTTTATTCATACAACCATGCTTCCAAATGGCCCAGACCGTCACACTCAAACAAAATAACAAAATCTTCTTTGCATTATTAGTCAGCTTATAAGTGCCTAATTCATGAAATAGAATGGTATCTTTGGATTATTTTGATATCAACTGTAACAATTTTCCTAAATATCTGTTCAATATACATCCACAATTGGGAGACGGGCAAACATTCGGTAAACAAATAGATAATGGTGTCCCTCGTGTCTGTACAAACTAAACAGTGGTCATTATTTACTATGCCTACTTTCTTGAGGAGGGGACCCATCCAGAGTTTCCTATAAAGCAACCGCCAGACAACATCCCTGGCTCTATTAGCTATGTGTAGTGAATGCATGTTTCTCCATACCACATCTCAACTCATGGGACAATGTTCAGACCTTTCCCACGCGGCTATAGCCTTTGGAACAGTAATATTCTGTTGCATTAAAATATTGTACCTACGGTTAATCTGTAATGTATATTAAAATTTAGCTTCAGTACTTTCCAGAATTAACTTGGGCCGCGCTTCAGAAGGCATTGCACGTCGATGGGGTGTAAAGATGTCACTCGTGATATGTCGTATAGTGATTTTCATTTTCGTGTTTTCACATCTACAATATCACAAACATTTTGAACACCATGTTTAGCGAAAGATGTGTAATATAAAACTCTGCCTTCATATAGAATATGTTTATTGCACCACAGGTACTGGCTGGGGGCATGCTCCCAGCAAAGATGTGAATCTACTTTGCGAACAAACTTATCTAAAGCAGCTTTAATGTCCAAAAATACAGATGGAATCTGTGTCTAATTTGGTGGAGATTTAGAAGACCAGAAAAAGGATTTAGCTGAACATTGCTCAATATACATTTCTATAAGGTATCTAGACACATTTGCCCACTGACTATCTGAATGAAGTAAATCATCTAATAATTTCAGCCTTAATGAGATGCATTTAATTCCTAGGTCTGGGATGGCAAGACCACCGTCAAGCTTATTATTAGTACAGACACGTTGTGAGACAAGGTGTGTTTTACCTTCCCACAAATAATCAAATATCATCTTAGTAATTTCTTTTTCAACATGTTGGGCATATTAACAACCGCAACAACATGCCAAAGTTGCGATAATATCAAATTATTGATCACTATCGCCTGTCCAAATATAGTCAGACGTCGATATTTCCACTGGATAATTGTCTTGC
Source organism: Chaetoderma sp. LZ-2023a (assembly GCA_034401795.1). Lineage (NCBI taxonomy): Eukaryota > Metazoa > Mollusca > Caudofoveata > Chaetodermatida > Chaetodermatidae > Chaetoderma > Chaetoderma sp. LZ-2023a. The sequence continues at coordinate 175,844,393 of CM067359.1, forward strand.
TCATTTTGGAAAGCATGTTTGTCCAATTACTGGAATCAAGTTTTGTTCGACTGAAATGAATAACTAAATTCCATATTATATCAGTGGACCAATTGATGCTTAATGGTTGTTCATTTCGATTTCTCCATGAACCCAGAAACAAACCTACTGATTTTCCTTTATTAATTTTGAGCCCTGACGCTTTTTAGAAATTCTCCAATTATGTTTTGTTATTAATAAGATCGGTTAAAAGTTATTAATAAGAGCAGATAATAGTTATTAACAAGATCAGGTAATAGTTATTAACAAGAGCAGGTAAGAGTTATTAATAAGAGCATGTATAGGTATTAACAAGAGAGGCTAACAGTTATGAACAATAGCAGGTAATATTTATTAACAAGAGCAGGTAATATTTATTAACACGATCAGGTAATAGTTATTAACAAGAGCCGGTAACAGTTATTAACAAGAGCGGATACAAGTTTTAAACAAGAGCAGGTAATAGTTTTTAACCGGATCCGGTAATAGTTATGAACAAGAGCTGCTAATAGTTATTAACAAGAGCAGGTAACGGTTATCAACACGAGCAGGTAACAGTTATTAATAAGAGTGGGACAGGTAACAGTTATTAACAAGAGTGGATAAAAGTTGTTAACAAGATCAGGTAATATTTATTAACAAGATCATGTAATAGTTATTAACAAGAGTGGTTAACATTATTAACAAGAGCCGATAATAGTTACTAACAAGATCAGGTAAAAGTTATTAACAATATCAGGTAATAGTTATTTACACGATCAGGTAATAGTTATTAACAAGAGCAGGTAACAGTTATTAACAAGAGCAAGTAATAGTTATTAACAAGAGCAAGTAATAGTTATTAACAAGAGCAAGTAATAGTTATTAACAAGATCAGGTAATAGTTATTAACAAGATCAGGTAATAGTTTTTAACAAGAGCAAGTAATAGTTATTAACAAGAGCACGTAACAGTTATTAACAAGAGCCGGTAATAGTTATTAACAAGAGCCGGTAAAAGTTATTAACAAGAGCCGGTAATAGTTGTTAACAAGAGCAAGTAATAGTTATTAACAAGAGCCGGTAAAAGTTTTTAACAAGTTCAGGTAATAGTTATTAACAAGATCAGGTAATATTTATTAACAAGAGCAAGTAATAGTTATTAACAAGAGCAGGTAACAGTTATTAACAAGAACAAGTAATAGTTATTAACAAGAGTGGGGCAGGTAAAAGTTAATAACAAGAGCGGATAAAAGTTATTAACAAGATCAGGTAAATGTTATTAACAAGATCAGGTAAAAGTTAGTAACAAGAGCATGTAACAATTATTAACCAGATCAGGTAATAGTTATTAACAAGAGTGGGACAGGTAACAGTTAGTAACAAGAGCAGGTAAGGGTTATGAACAAGAGCGGGTAACAGTTATTAACAAGAGCACATAACAGTTATTAACAACAGCGGGTAACAGTTATTAACAAGATTGGGGCAGGTAAGAGTTATTAACAAGTTCGGATAAAAGTTATTAACAAGATCAGGTAAATGTTACTAACAAGATCAGGTAATAGTTATTAACAAGAGCTTGCAACAGTTATTAACAAAAGCAAGTAACAGTTATTAACAAGAGTGGGGCACGTAACAGTTATTAACAAGCGCAGATAAAAGTTATTAACAAGAGCGGGTAACAGTTATTAGCAAGAGCAGGTAATAGTTATTACCACGAGCAGGTAATAGTCATTAACAAGATCAGGTAATAGTTGATATATTGGTCATGGTTTGTCGCTTTGTTAAACTTCGTGAGTTTCTAAATTTGAGTATTATTAATCCTGATCGATCATACCTGAATCAGGATATTGAGGCATGGACAAAAACGTGTGTTTGAAACTAAACATTGTCTGATCTAGACCGATTGCTTAAGCAACAACTAGTTTCATAATTGTTTGCTTGTGCAACGCTGACAGAGATCACCTAGACTAAACGAGCTTAGAATTGAATGTCACATATACCTGCTAGCCTATATCTATTGCCATTCAACTTTGACGTGAATCATAGGTCACATCTTACAATACAATGCCATGATAATGGCGCTTACTGCTCAGTCTATGCACCGAGATCATTCAGCTCGAACGCCAGACATGTAATCACCAGTTTGCCAGGGGTAAAATAACATCAGCTTTTATAAGCATCCCAGATTCATGTCAGAAACTGTTTTTGTCATAGTACTTACGACCAACTTGATTGATTTTATGACGGAATTCGTGTGAGCAATATATATATTCTTCAAACTAATCTAACATGGAGAGATATGATGGGTGTCATGGACGCAGAGAAATAGCCTGAAGATATTGCGACTGATGACTCTGTGGCATTGAGGAATGCGTATTGATTGTATAATTAAGTTTTCATCCTACAGTTATCGTTTAATTGCTTCCTTTGAGTGATATCTCTCTGATTCTCTGTCACCAGGCTTGTCAGATTGCCGCCAGCAGCTTTCTCATCTCAACTCTGAAGAGACAGCAGATGATGTATTATAACAATGTTTAGTCTGAAGGCAGAAGATGACATGTTTTAAGAGTATTTATTCTGAAGACAGACGACAGCGTAGTTTAAGAGTATTTAGTCGTAGGAGAGAGGACTGTGTGGTTTAACAGCATTGAATTTGCATGCGGCTCAGACACAGACATGAGCACAGAGTATAAAATGCAGATGGACAGCCTGCACACATCGGACTAATAATTTCCGAGATATCCACAGATCAAGAATTTGATCCAATCCGGATCCGCCTTATCCGGATCATGGCCAGCGTCTGGTGATCCTCTTGCACAGTGGATTCTTTCATTGTGTTGAATCTTGAACAAAACTGGATTAGTAGTATTTTTAGATACGCCTGTAGTTGCAAGAGCGGCGGTACAATCTGACAATGTGTTTTTTCTTTTTTACTTCCTTCTGGCTGTAATGATGGGAATAGGAAGGCAAATGTAAATTTCATGAGATAGTATCTGCAAGCAGGATGATTGAGGATCGTGTTTATCCTGGACTGATAATAAGGACATGTGTTAATACTCATTTGGTCCATGCACATGGATCAATTGCTATGACAAATGTGATGCTATTAACTAAATCATTGGTATTTTATTTTCTCATTTATCCGTGACGAACGTCACATCTGTTAATAGATGACTGGCAATAAATCATGCTGGTACTGGTCTAAGGATGATTTGATATTTCCTCTTCGACTGAGTCTGACACATCATATTAACCGAGGAGGATTGCAGGAATGAATTATTGAAATTTCTTAATGTGTATTTTCTCGATTAATGCCATAATACATTATTCAGAACATTCAACAAAACATTATTTAATATAAAAAACAGAAGTTCATTTCGGTGCACTATGGCACGTGTGTGGCATTATCGAGTTTAATTCTTAGTTTTGGTGCAAATTCCGTCTTTTTAAGCCAAAATAATCTTATTGAGTTTTATCTCAAAGGATGAATATATATGGCTGGAATATGAGATTTGACATTGTTGCAGGATATATAGGGCAATATCACGGTATTCAACAAGGGATGCTTCGCGTCCAGATTTCCAGAAATAATTGCAGGCCTCCGTTTTTCAATTCCACATTCAAAGTTTATTTTCTAACGTGAGATAGTATAAATCATCCTAATGACAAATGCATTACAATTTTAAACATACATATTTAGCAATATCCAGTCACGCATGTTTAAGTTCCCAGGGGCATTATGCAGCCTGTCCTTATACAAATAGATCACGAGCCGATGCACATAGTAACAATTTCTTGTCATGGAGCAACACATCCTAGCAAAGTATGTGAAAAAATATCAATCATAAATGTATCTCCTTCTGCAAATATCTGTCATCGAGAAATGGCATCAATTGGAAGCCTCTGGAAGCCTAGAAGCCAAGAAATTGGTTTATCACACTATGCCCCTGTTTACCTATGTCACGAGCTTTCCAATTTACTGGTTGATCATATCTATTAAAACATAGCATCATCTAAGTATCAGATTTATTAATAAAATACAATCTTAGGCAAAATACATAATCACTAAATGGCCTATGATTGTTCATTAAAGAGACAATTTGATGTAAGCCATCTGGTTAAAGAATCTCAATCAAGAAGCAAGTATGCAGGTTTGGGGCTCCTGTCTACATTCAAGCAGGCGAGGCCTCATTCTAATCAAGCTCCAAACATGTCATCGTCACCTCTCCAGAGGGTAGAATGATTTCAGCTTTTATAATCATCCCAGATTCATATCAAAAGCTGTTCTTCGTACTTATGGCCTACATGACTTGTTTTATGATAGAATTCATGCGAGCAATATATGTTCATCAAACTAGTCAAAGATAGGCATATATCATGTGTGCCATTAAGGCAAGACATGGCCTAAAGGGAATATGACTAATAAATGTGTGGCATTGAGGAATGCATATTGATTGTATAATTAATTTTATATTAGTTCTAATATATCTTGTTTAATTGCCTCCACGGCAGAGTGACCATCTCTCCGGTTCCATGCTATAATGGCATTGCTTAAATCTGCTGCATTCATATGTAGCAACGTCATGTGGCACAACTTGGCTTAAAGAGAACATGGATTTATATAGAATTTGAACTGATAATTCAGCAGTAACTGTGTTTGTATACATCTACCAAAAGTACTGATTGCCCAACCAGAGGACCAATTAACACTTCTAGACACACCAGTGTGTAATGTGTATTAATCCAAAACTAAGCCGAATATTGGAGATGGTCTATCACTCATACTACTCATGTTTGGTTAACTGAAATAATCACGTCACATCTGTCGCTATTTGAGCTGTTCCTAAGAAACTTTGAAAACTGTATTTACTGGCAGGCCCACTTTCTTCTATAAAACATGAACTTTTTCCTGTATATGACAGTTAGCCCGGTGGCAGTACATAGGCAATGTTAGACCGCCAAGTAGTAGTTAGGAACTCAGCTACAGTCAGATTTATAAGAGATTATTGATTACTTATATTGCTTTGAAACCATTTTTAATTTGAACACTGAAGATTGCAACTGCTTAACATCATAGAGTTATGAAAGTAAAGGTTTGAATAATTTATCAAGATGTCTTCAATACTAAATTCCTGATTAGTACTGTAAGGAGCCTGTATATTAAGATAATAGATAGAGTTAGCTGCCCATCAGTATCGATATGTCTGTCCAGTGAACAGTCCATCAAGTCCATTCGTTAAATGGTCCGTCAAAGAAGAAACCAGTAGTCTGTCATCAATCTGTCCATCAGTCAATCTGCCAGTCCATTCACCAGGATGTTCTATCGCCATGGACCGATCAGTCGATCAGACCATTGATCCAGAACCTTTTTTGACATTTTGTTCGAGTCACATTTCCTACGCAAGTCCGTCTCTTTCCCTTTCATGTAGAACATTGTTAAGTTACAACCTAGTTCAGGCATCGCATAGCAGCACAATATTTATTAAGCTCTTTGATATGAGCAAGCAACAATCTGATTAAGATCGGGTAGTTCGTGCTCTGGTACTGTAAGTAAAGGTAAGCTAAAGCGTTTGCAACTGTTCCAGAAGTGTTAGATACCCTGCCAATGTTAATATTCCATAATGCTACGACTACTAGTATAACATACATTTTATTGAGCTTTCTTTATCTATTTCCCAATAACATATTATTGAGTCACATAGTGTTCCATATATTTTCCAGAAATGGATTTTCTTTTATCTCATGATTTCATTGCTGTCTTCAAGTGTACTGTGTAAAATATGATTGCATGCTGAGGGATAAACCTGATAAGTTACTGTCCCCCCTCCGCCAATCAAACCCCATTTAGTTGCAAATGTCGCATCGAGTTACCCAAGTCTGACTATATAGCATTTATCTGTGGTATTACGGTTATGAGAATAATTAATTACCCACGTCAGACTATATAGCAATTATCAGTCGTATTACGGTTATGTGATTAATGAATTACCCATATCAGACTATATAGCAATTATCTGTGGTATTACGGTTATGAGATTAATGAATTACCCACGTCAGACTATATAGCAATTATCAGTTGTATTACGGTTATAAGATTAATGAATTACCCATATCAGACTATTTAGCAATTATCAGTCGTATTACGGTTATGAGATTAATGAATTAGTCACACAACCTAGAATCATTAAAATCCACCCCTAACAGTAACCATCAATTATGAAAATGTATCAATGTGTATGGTCTTGATTTAATTCATGCTGACAACAGCAATGCACTTATTCAGAGCATTCTAAAAAACACAAGCTATTCAAAGCAAACATTCATTTCACTGGTATAAATATAACTGGCAAACGAAGTAACACTTATTCAGAGCATTCTGCAGAAAGAATAGCTATTCAAAACAGACATTCATTCACTGGACCAGGTACAATGTGGCAATATAAATTCAAAGTACTACATAATAAATACATTGGAGAATTCTTTACCATACAAGATGACGTCAATACAGGGATCTGAGCTGCCACTCATGGGTATGATGTCATACTCAATCACCTCACATGTATGATGAAGGCACAATCAAACTGCGTAATGAATGACATATCTATCTCTATTATGAGCATTGAATAGTCCATCAGATGTTCAAATTGTCATATGTCTTTTCTTTTTAATAAATAATCTGTTGAATATTTTGAAACTAATTCGAGTGAGTGATGCTGCTTCCATATGAGCGAAATATCTAATCGACAAATGGCCTATGCGTGTTCATAGATGGGTTAATTTGATGTAGGGTGGAGGGATAAACAATTTCGGTCAGGAAGCAAGCATGCTGGCTTTGGGGTTCTGTCTGTATTCTGATAGGTGATGCCTCATGGGAAGGGGGTAGAATGACTACCGCGTTTATGATTATCACAGATTTGTGCCAAAAACTGTTTTTCATAATCTTTTATGACCTACGTGATTGGTTTTATTCCAGAATGCAAGTGAACACTATATGTTCTTCAAACTAATCTAGCATGGGCATAGATCATGTGTGTTTTTGACGCAGAGACATAGCCTACAGTGAGTGTGACTGATGACTGTGTGGAGATTAGGAATCTGCGTTTATTCTATAATTAACAGTAAATCTTACATTTCTTCATTTAATTCACCTTACCAGATTATCCATCTATCATATGACGTCATAATCTACTAGGTGACGTGTATGCTGACGTCATAATCATGATGGCATGAATGATTCGAAATAGTCTGTCTTTAATAGTCTGACACAGTGTACGAATTGTATGTCTTTGCTATTTAATAAATATACTGTTGAATATTTTTAACTAATGTGCCTGGGCGCTGTTGCTACCATAGTTTACCCACATAGTTTTCTGTAAATTAATAGTCAGGGAGTTCAGAGATCGATCAATTCCAACACGAGCGTGGGGTGTGTGGAGCTTAGATTGAGAGGGGTGGGACATAGCTAAATGTGGAAAAGACATTGCTTTCTACAAGTGATAGTTTTCTAAATTCATTATGCTGAAGCTTACCAGATTGCCGCCTCAAGCTTTCTCATCTCAAGTATTGGGAGACATGTTATGTCCTAACAGTATTTATTTTGATAGACATAAGATGGCATGTCTTAACAGCATTGTATGAGCGCGCTGAATAACATACAGACGACCAGCGGTATCAATATAACAATTATTTATCAGTGCAGTCGCGATGTTTGGTGGTGTAATATATAGATACACAATTACAATTTACAAGCATCACTTCCTTTAATGATTAATCTATATAATGAAAATGATTCAGCAGCAAGGACGAATTGTAAACAAACACATTGGCAAAGCATATGTGGGTAGGAAACGCAGATCTGACAATAAGAAACAAATCCTCTGATACCAGTTACGATGTCAACAGTTGAAAACAATATATGTATTAGTACATTAACTGTCCATATGAACATATTAAAACCGGAGACTACATCAATAGTTTCATATGTTGTTGACGTTGAATATCTAATTCAATATTGCAGTGTAAGGGAGATAACTCTCGCTGGAATCTGATACACATCAGCACGAGTATCCAGATTTATAGTTGCTTAATTTTGTTGATGCTAACATGAATCAAAAGCTGATACCTTTTATTACTAGCGTTATTATTTTTCAAAAAGCTTTTGCAAACAAATGCCCTTCATCAGGTCCATCAGCAGACTAACGTGGCTAGAGTGTTACCTACAAATGATTGTAATATCACCTGTCTTGAACAGACGCATTCCTCCATTATGATGTAATCTGTCCTTTGTGAACACGGTTAATGAACACCAGATTGGTCACTTAGGATAGGCTTAATGGCAATATTGGCTCCGGGTGGACCTTTTGTTGTCATAGTTCTTCAGGGAACTGCGAATTAAATTGTCAAGGATATTCGTTTGCGGTATTGAATGGGTCCATAGACGTCATATTGACACATTGGCGAAGAGTAAACTCGCAAACTGATAGATAACATGGAACAACTGTTGTTTGAAATACCAATACCATAGAAACGCTGCTTGAGAAGTAATATTCTTAATCATCTGTAAAAGCCAACATAGCTCAATCACTAAATAATACCATCATCCATTTGTAAAAATTATATTGAAATATGGTATGTACGCACACTATGGCGTCATAATCAATTACGTTACATGCAGCCTGGCATCACAATCTTAATTGAGAGAAACATTTCGTCATGAATCTGGAAAAATCCGTCAGTATTTCAGACATACATCGTGTCTTGTTTACCAGTATTTGTTGAACACAATGTGCAGGTATCATCGAAAATGCAAACATAATACTACTGGTTTTGGACGCTCGTGTTTTCTGACCAGAGGATAAACGTTGTCTCAACAACGTCTCATCTTGTTACGGTGACCAAAACGCCCACAGTATATTACTTCAAGCAGATGACTCTCATCCCTGTTCGTGGTACTGTTGTACCACTGTAAATCTACTAATTATTCATGGCGCCAAATGGCGGTGTGAGTATTGCGATTGGTGTTGTCTGTCTGTCTGTCTGTCTGTCTGTCTGTCTGTCTGTCTGTCTGTCTGCCTCTCTGTCTGTCTGTCCATCCGTCCATATAACCGTCCATCTGTCCATATATCTGTCCGTCCCTCTGTCTGTCTGTTTGGCTTGCTGTCTCTGTCTGTCTGTCCGTCTGTCCGTCCGTCCATCCGTCCATCTGTCCGTCCGCCCGCCCACCCGCCTGCCTGTCTGCCTGCCTGCCTGCCTGCCTGCCTACCTGCCTGTCAGCCTGCCTTCATGCCACTCTGCCTACCTGCCTGCCTGCTTGCCTGTCTGCCTATCTGTATGTGTGTCTGTGAGTGTGTCTGTTTATCTGAGGCATACATCGGGAATCCTATGTGGTAAAATCATTAAATTGTGTTCATCCATTGATATTATGAGTGGCTAAAGGGATTTGGGGTCGAAATGTCAAAAATCGATGGCACGGAGTCACTTAGTGCATCCCAATACACACATTTTAAACCATAAATCTGGAAGGCAAGTATCACTGAGGCCAGGCAGCCGACCTCGTGTGCCTGCCACAGACTCAACACTCGCACACGAACCACGCCTCCCACTCGTCCCCACCCCACGACCCCAACACCCTCCACCCTCCCACCCCCACCCCACCCCACCCCCGCCCCCACTAAGAAGAGAGCTTGTTCTTTTTTTTAGACACTGAATCGAAAGGTGATACCACGACCGATGTTAGTTTATATCTTCACATCGAGCGGAGTGTGAGATTGTCGTCCGAATGTGGGTTCTAAGATGGTCAACCTCGTTTAGATGGTCGTACGAAGGACGAAGCAATAAAAGGCTACTATAAGAGTGTGAGATTGTCCAATTGTTTAAGGGCGTATATCTAGGAATCTGTAAAGAATAGAAAATACTAGATTCGGGGATACATTTAAGAGTTAGCATACACTATTTCGAGTCTTTGTCAAGTGGTACAAATTCGAACAGTCACAATTCCCGTGAAAGCTGGCTCCAGGTTTTGTTAATGCGGATGTTATTGGCTTCGAACCAGCCTTGGTAGGTATATTCCCAAGGCGCAATGTCACACTGTGACTTAGTCCTCGGAAGTCAGAAGATCACTAAGCTGGGCTGGCAGCCCTTCGAGGAATGGAGGAAAAGTCCAGGCGTTCACTCTTTCACCAGCAGGCGAGAACAGCACTGACGACGTAAGTGATGTTCGTGTCAGTGAATAACTTGATCGGGATAGCTTCCTTTTCAGGCAGTGGAATTTCGGTGGCAAAAAGCAGGTCTCGATGGGCGACGAGTACCGAAAATTTAACAGCTCCTCCGCAGGCGATGGGGTTTCTTGTTTGGTGGTCGCAGTTGAAGTGGTGATGACACCGGGCGATGTGAGCCACAGACATGGTGGGTTCAGTCCCTCCTCTGTATCGAGTGGAAGGCGTGACGGTTTTTCCGTACACAAGTCTCTTTGAGAAACACAAGGAGCGGCAGAAAGTGTGCTCAGCAGGGCGAAGCAAATGAGGTTGTTAGTGTGGACCACTGTGAAGCCAGCGATCCGTCCAAACTAGGTCTGAGCGGAGGCTTTATAAATGTAGCTCAGGCAGACCAATATTTGTAGCAGGCGCTTCCATTGTGGATTTCACAAGTAGAAGCTGGTGAAGTGGGAATACTTAGACCATCCGAGTGGAGGCGTTGTCAAAGGTCTCCGCGATCGGACCTGGGCACTGCATTTTTCATGATGCAGAGCTCGGCTGCTATTATGCTGGTCAGCTCTGCATCTCATTATCGTTTAATGAATGGTTGCCGCCTTGAGTTTCCTCTAGACCAATCAGGGGTCATTTAGACTGGCTAGATCTTAGCTGATTCTAACCCGGAGACAGGCGATCAGTGGTGTGGCTATGTTACTGGTTTTCTTATTTAGGTTTGACTATATTTTATGCCGATTCCATGGCCGTTTTCTTGCTAAATAACTTCATGATGTCGGTTTCAAAATCCAGAATTCTCAACCTTCTCAGAAATACCGAACACTCCAAGGGACATTTGTGATCATAGGCCATATTTCCGAGGAGGGAGTCGTGCAAAGATACCACGTACAAACTAAAAAGTGTCTACCCAGTCAATAGCCCTGTTCTGCCCTAAGAGAAAATCTGGTTATTACAAGGTACTCACAGTGCCCTGGCGCATGCGCAGATGAGGTAGATCGGGTAGATCGTAGCCATAGCGCAGTCCGAGTCGGCATTGTTACTAATTCCGGGTTGACTAGTCCTTCCTATTATCCGACCCCAATCAACAAGTTCGGAACATATTATGACTGGCTAGAAAATGTTTAGTTTGGAGTCAATATGTCAAACGTCGAGGTCCCATGGTCACTTAGTACATCCCGAAATACAACATTTTTAGCCATAAACCAGAACCATACGTAGGTAGAATCAGCAAATGTGTCACATTCATTGATATTATGAGTGGATAGAAAGTGTTATCATTTGGAGTCAAAAGGTAAAAAATCGTGGTCACTGGGTCGATTTTTACCGTTTGACTCCAAATGACATAGTGCATCCAGAAATACACATTTTTAGCAACAAAAAAAACCGCGGAACGCAAGAAAGTAGAATCGCCAAATTAGGAACGTGCATTGACATTATGAGTGGCCAGAAATTGTTTTAGTTTGGAGTCAAAACATCAAAAATCTAGGTCATCGGATAACTTAGTGCATACTGCAATACATATTTTCGTCAATAACTTTGCAGTGCAATAAGGTAGAATTGCCAAATTGATAACATACATTCAGCTTGTGGTTGGCTAGATGGAAAAACTTTGTTTCAGATCAATAGTTCAAATATCTAGATCACAATGTCACTATGTGCCTCCCAAAATACACATCTTTTGCCATAAATCGGAAACGCAAGTAGCTAGAATCACCAAATTCGGCTCATCCTTTTTTAATATAGCTGGCTAGAAGTTCTATTAGTTTCAGGACAAAGTATTTAATAGCTTGGTCAGAGAAGTGCATAGTGGAATACACATGTTTGGCCATAACTCAGGAAAGCAAGACGGTCGAGCAACCAGATTTATCACACACATCCATATTGCGACACCTTATGATTGCTTTAAATTTGAGGTCAACGGATCAACTATCTAGGTCATGGGATCACTAAGCACATTGTCAAGACATAGCGCAAAGGTATGAGTTAGCATCTCCTTCGAGTGCAATCTAGTTGGCATTTACAAAACATGTCTGCAGCCGCAGCATCTCATTTAGCTACGTTGACCAAAACGTCCACAGTAAATTACATCAGCCAGATTAATCTCATCCAGGGTCGTGGTAGTCTTCAGCACTGTTGTGTTACTGTAAATCTACTACTTGATATATCGTTCAGTTAATAGACACCGAGACATTGATCGTTAAGGCTTCAGTACAAATCACAATACATTCCAATAAACCTCTTAAATCAATCACTCCACCCATTGACCATTCAAGCAACCATTTAAGCAGTCAATTGGCGCATCTACCTGCTGACTCACCAAGTGAATTAGTGACTGACCGAACGAATGACTGACTGACAGACTGACCGACCACACAACCAACCAGCCAACCTACAGACCGACTGATTGACTAAGTTGATTTAATATGTGAATGATTAGCATAGCTGTCAGCCTATGAGCCGTGTATTTGCTTTTATTTAAAACCCTATGAGCCGTGTATTTACTTTTATATAAAACCCTCCTTTTGAGGCATATGCGCATTTCTTCTCTGCATTTACTGACCACCAATGTTGTACATGGCTCAAATTCGTTAAGATATATTAGCTAATTTTAATTGCATCTAGTTCTCTATAATATTTGTTCATCTAAAATGCACATATAATTGTGTTACATGCAGAAATTACCATTTTCCAACAAAGCTACATTACGTCTTCCACTTCTTGTTTATCTAAACTCATTTTGTCTGGTTATTTTGGTTAGTGTAATTGCGTGTCTGCCTTTGCAATTCATATTGTTGAAGAAATATTTTCATAAATTGCATTATCGACATGAATTGATTTTATTTCATCAGACACAACTGACCATCTTCCTGAATTTTATGACCTTTGGCCTAACGACTGATTATCACAAAGATAGTTTAGCGAACCATTGTTCCAGTCAGATGAAATCAGATCATGCAGAAACTACAGCTGAGATCTTGGTCATGTCTTGTCGCTTACCAAAAAATCGCGATTGAGTATGATTAATCCTGATCGAGTATACCTGAATCAAGATACTGAGTCATTGACAAAAACTTGTGTTTGAAACTGCAAAAGATTTGGACTGCCTAGGCATCTCACCGATCTAGTAGTTTTATTGGCTCTGACTCAAGAAAATAAATGCTCCTCGACATAGTATAGATAGAACTATTTAATTAATTGGTGGTGACGGTATGACCTATGGTCTGACCTAGGCTGATTGCTTAAGCAGCATCTAGCTTCATAATTGCTTGCTTGTGCAACTCTGACAGAGATCACCTAGACTAAACAAACTTCGAATTGAATGCCACATATGCCTGCTAGCCTATATATATTGCCTATCAACTTTGACGTGAATCATAGGTCACATCTTACAATGCAATACCATGATAATGGCGCTCACAGCTCAGACTCTGCACTGAGATCATCCTCCTCGAACTCCAGACATGTAATCACCATGTTGCCAAGGGTTAGAATGAGTTCAGCTTTTATAAGCATCCCAGATTCATGTCAAAACCTGTTTTTGTCATAGTACTTACGATCAACTTGATTGATTTTATGAAGGAATCCTTGCAAGCAATATATATTCTTCAAGCTAATCTAACATGAACAGATATGATGTGTTTCGTGAACGCAGAGACATAGCCTGATGATAGTGTGACTGGTGACTCTGTGGCATTGAGGGATGCGTATTGATTATATAATTAGGTTTTTCCATCCCACATTTATCGTTTAATTGCTTCCTCTGAGTGAGATCTCTCTGATTCTCTATCCTCAAGCTTGTCAGATTGCCACCAGGAGCTTACTCATCTCAACTCTGAAGAGACAGTAGACGGCGTGTTTTAACAATGTTTAGTCTGAAGACGGAAGATAGTATGTTTTAAAAATCATATTTGGAGAAATCCGTTGTATGTACAATTTTGCAAGAAGTTATGGAATTATTGTAGAGTAATTAATAACAAACAAGCTGTATGTGGTTAACATTCGCCAAATAGCTAATATTAAGCCGCGAAGTTAGCTTATGGTCGAATACACAAAATTACGTGATGACTTGTATGATTACTGTATTCTGTGGCTGTAGTAGTAGAAACATCCTACAGCTGCAATCAGCCCTTCTTCGCTTTTGCCCACTGTGTCTTGTCCTCAGCCAAAATCCTTAGCTTCCTCAGGTCCATTCTTGACTTGAGTGTACCTAATCTTGCTTTCTTGAGGTCACCTCGTAGCACACTTAGCAGATTTATGCAATGACGTCCTCTACTGGCTCTGTATTTACTGGCGCTGAGTAGGGAGAATTCCAAGGCTCTCTATGCTGGTGTGTTTTCTGGCATCCTTAGCACATGGCCAAACATGGACCATCTTTGCTGGGCGACCTTTACAGACAGCAGCGGCGTATTACACATCTTGTATAGTGCACCGTTGGAAGTTATGCTGTCTGGCCATCAGTGTCCAGTGATGGTGCATAGGTGTTTGCGGTGGCTGGCATCAAGTTTGTCTAGAGCTACCTTTGGAGCTGCCCAGCTGTTACAGTTATACACAAATCAGCAATGACTTACCTCCCTTGATTTTGAGCTCTTCGGCCTCAATTGTAATAGTGGTACAAGCTATTATACCATAACGCTGAATGCATGCAGCTCCGTTCAACTTCAGCAGGAAATAAGTAGAATTTGGTTACATTTTCTCGATCAGGCAAAGATAAAAGTAGCTTTTTAAGGTCTTATGCCAATAAAAATAATGGCAAATTATATGTGGATTGGTTAACCAAAAATAAACAACTGACCATAGAATCTAATGCGAGCTCTTAACATACATAATATAGCCTACATAGCGGTATGACATTTTTTGTTACTGAATTAAATACATGTGCATACATTAAACAGAAACACGTAGGTCAGCTAGATCTTGCTTATCTGTCTAAAACAAAATGTGTATGAGATCTCAATGCATTTTCTTTAACTCTAACATTTTTGCTGCAGCTGTGTAGGCTACTACATGAAGGGCCTGCATATTTTCACGTTGATGCAAAGTATATCATTTTGAGAAATTACTACCGGGCTTATTGAAATTTACCACCGGGCGGTAAAACAAGCAGATGAACGAATTCATAGGAAGACTGACATATCGGTTATCGATCGGCTCTCTCAGTTCATGCGGACGTCAATGAAAGCATATAGTAAACAAACAATTTTGTAGATGCGCTGTTAATAAACGTAGCCCTATCTAAATATGACATTTTCCTTAATCTTACGTACATGTTATAAATCAATATTGTCACGTTTTTGTGCATCTTCACTCACACATGTGCTTTTTCAGTGTATGCACGACAATTGTACACACTCAGGGCCAGCATTTGTCTCTAGTACGTAAACCTACAAATTACTCCAGTAAAAGCGTGGGAAAGTGAGTGTCGTTATGCGTACATTTATACGTTAGCTACATTACATTAAACAGGCAGGTCAATATACCATTCAACCCTCAAAAAATTCTAACAAAAGGTCTGTCAACGGTTTTTGGCCCTACTGGATGTGGGGACTGAGAGAATAAAAGTCTACCAAAATCTGACCGGAAGTGGGGTAAAACTACTTCAATCCAAGATGGTCGCACCGGCCCTTAAAATCACTAAAATAGTTATAACTTCCTTAATTTTTGTGATACATCTGTAATTATTGTCCCCCCCCCCTCCACCCCCACCCCCACCCCCATGGTTTTCAGGGGTAAACAATTCACTGGTGCCAATAAATTTCCAACCCGATCAATAAAAACCAACAAAAACCACAAATCTAAGATGGTGGCCAGCAATAAAGGGTGAAATGACAATACAAATAATAAATATATTATTGACGTAGACCATGGGCACAACATTACAGATGTATCAGTAGAATGCACTTCAGATGTATCTAATTAATTGACCGGCTATAGTTTCTTTATGGACATTATAATTAGCTGATATTAATAGCTAAACACAGGTATGAAAGGCTAAACTCACAATCTCAATTTTACTCTCCTCTAGTTCCTCAGAAACCTGGTTGACCTCATTGGCTCAATACGTAAGTTGGATTGATCCACACGCAGAAGTACATGGAAGCCCGCTTCTACAACTGCAACGGGGTGGGAGTGGGGTGGGGGAGATTCAGATGGGGGAGACGTTCGGGTCTAATGAATGATTTAGCGCAGACAACTTTCTTAGTAAATATGTTATAGCGCAACACCGCCAGAGAGCGGGTGCTCTTCCTATAAAAAATAACAGCCATCGCTTAGCTGCTGAAGTTTTCTTTGTCAGTGCGGTTTTTTACACGTAAAATGAATGCATTTGCACAGAACTTTAGGACTGGATCGCCTTTCACAAGCTTTTGGAAGTCGGATTTCTTTCCAATACCATAAACACGAGACGTTGAATCACATCGTGTGAATGCATGCAAGAATAGCATTTGTGCACACAATTCACTGCCAAGAAGACGCTCTATCCAATTGATGTTGTACACTTTTGGAATACCTCTTGACTGATTGTTCAATCTAAAATAGAGTAGTTTCCGATCTGTTGGAGTGTAATGGAGAAGAAGAATCAACAGGCCGGTGTCCTCTCCAATTAGAGTGGTGGAATGCATAGATGCTGTAGCAACCTTAGCCTTAGCATTGTCCACATCAGCGTCCCCTTCTGCCTGAATGACTGTATAACTCACTCTCTTCAGCTCGTCACTTATTAAATTGATTAGTTGATGCTTATTTCCCTTGATAGGCCTTCTTCCTTCTTCCATTAAAACTCGGTTTCACTGGTGAAGTTTACAATCGGATAAATAATGGTTTGTCCCCGTCTCTGGGGTGTGTTCTCCTTGTTCGAAGGACCTGCCCCATAACCGTCAAACACAACAGTTGCTGCCCAATAGTGCTTGCTTGTAAAGTCGGCATACACCTTGGCTATTTTACCGTAGGTATCTTCTCCTACCCACTTCGGCTTGTGCAGTAAGGAGCCTTCATCAAGCATATATCTTTCAGTCTGCGGGATGGTGTCTGATGTTGCTTTACCTGATGGCATCTTGTTACCGTGGTCAGTGATGGCTTGGACAAGTTGATATTTGTCAGCCTTTCTCAAGATGTTATTGTCCTCGAAATGGGATGGCGGATATGAACTCGGCTCATATCTCATCACCTCCTTGAGAGCCAGATCTCCTGGCCGGGAACACAACATGAATCATTGGAGCAGTAGGTTAGGATCAATGGTTCTGTCAGGAGCAACCTTCATATCAGATGAATTTCCCAGGGGCTTAGCTTTCTCTTTCCTCTTAAAAGAGAATGAAAACACCGGCTGTCCAACCATTCTGTCAATGATGTTTCTTCCAACGGACTCATATTCATGTACATTGATATCTTCCTTTGCCACTATATACCATTGATCCTGTTTCTCAATGTAGGTCAGAGGAGAAAGGTGAACATGAAGTTAGCTTTGTGCTTATCTTCGAAAGATCTGATGCGTCCCATTCAATCCTTGCAGCAGTCGACTCTTTGTATTGTTCATTGTGGTGTATGCGAGATGATTGAACTCCTGCATGGCAATTTTGAACTTAGACATTATAGGGGCTGACATTGTCCACAATGCTCGCTGATCTTCCGTCATCTTACTGCCATGAGTCAAAAACCTGATATGTTCAACGAATATTACGGAAGCCATCTTGCAGCTTCCTGTAGACATCCTGGTGTTTGCTCTCCATTTGACTCATTTCTTGGATGTAGAGATATGCAAGTAGTTATTATGTCCTGCTGCAGCAAATATTGGCAAGGCATCAGCAATAGCATGCAAGCGAATCACTCAAGCCATAGTGCGATCTGCCTTGATCAGTGCGCATGCAGTACCAAGCATCCGCTGATAACCTAGTGTGACATGGCGTTTGGAGGCCAGGTTGCTGAGGAACTCTAATGTGGGCAAAATGCAAGTTTTGTCACCAGGATACATGTTGAATATGGACAAATACAGAATGGAAGATTGACCGGGTTGCATATTTCACTGATGAAGGATATGCATTATCCCCTGCTAATTCGGAACTGGTTGTTTGAAATGGAATCCCATAAAATATCAACTCTCAGCTAACAATCTTGGAGACATGGAAGTTCTTTAAACATGATGTTTCGAAGGACATGGGTGGCGAAGCAGTACTCTGTGGAACTGGCGGTATCCCGCAATCTCGGCATTCTCGTTTTGCGGCTGCCGGGAAAGCTGATTCCCGCCGTTTCTATGGATGCCCGGCAGTCATACCTTGGAACCTGAAATGTGAGCACCTGCCGCCGGTTCCCTGTGCGATTCGAGACCCATGTTGGTGAGTACCACTATAATGTACTAGTAGTAGTACTACAAATGGTATCAGGAGTACTTTGGGCCCTAAATTAAATTTAAAAATTTGTATTCAAAATTACTTTTTACGATTTTGCTGCTTAATTCTCGAGAATGATGTGGGCTACTCGAGTATTACTCGAATGGCGCAAATTGGCCTCCACTTTGAAATTTTGACAACTGCGAAAATTAGATCACATTTTTATCATTTCCTGGTAGGTAAGACTATATGTTTGAGATTTTAAATCAAATTAACCTGATTTTAACTTCATTTTTTTTTTCTGATCTATTTTCGTGGTATTTGCTTTGACATTTTGCAATTATTTGACACTAGTCAGTCCTACAAGTTGTATATCTATTTTCGTGGTATATTTATATGCCATTGCAGGCTATGTCTTGATTCTAACCCTTCCCATATGGTTTACTATGGAATTTCGGATTGCCACGAAATTTGGTTAAAACATTACAATTTTAAATTATCTAGAATGTTTACAATGTCTACAACATTTTAATAAGTAAGGCTTTGATGGGGTTTTTTTCGCCATACAAAGAAAGTGGTAAAATTAAATAAAAGAAATAAATGTGAGTTACCACTTTTCGTGAGGGGTGAGAATAAGGCTACAGCCCCATTGCAATCTGTAACTGTAACAATTCCGATCATTCTCAAGAAGTCCAGCAATTTTTCTGATATCAGTTGAACGCTTTCAGTGTTCCCTATGTAGTGAGCGAATCTACACTTGGCTAATTTCATCAATTTCATGTGCTGAACATTCACGAATCATTACCAAGATTATTTATTTATTATATTTATTACAACTACCGTGAACAAATACCACAGTAATATTACTTATTATTCTTGACCTTATTTTTAGACAATACTCCGCTCTCTTCATTTAAAAAATGGTGGAGGTGGTGTCAGTGGTGGTGGATAGTGATGTTCATTGCATTAACCTTTGCCGATGACCAAGTATTCCCTTCTAGTATGGTACGGTATACCAGGATTGGTAGGGCGTCTCTCATCTCATTCAGAACAGATGTCGACATTTACATGTATTCATAAATCTCACCATTATAATGTCAGTAATCATCCGCATGTTGTTTAATTCGCATCATAATGAATTCCTATGCAAGTGCTTAAGTCTTTTACCAGTCAGACCTGTTGCATGACCAAGATTGCTAAGCGTTTAAGAAACCTTTTATGTTTACTTTGTCTCGGCACAATGGATCTTGGGCATACATATGTTCTTATCAGGTGGTAAGAAATTGGGAGAATCGTGGCTATGCTCATTAGGTGAGGACCAAGCAGCAATTCCTGACCAGATGATACAGATGATGTTGCTAATTCACGGATCCATTTCTAGCTATATGCCTTGCCAATTCGTAGCTAGACTCTGTCCACTTTGTATGCACATTGGAATCAATTTTAACACCTTAAAACATAATTTTCCAGACTAAGTATCAAGGTGATTATACAGGTAAGCGGTTGAATATTTTGAAACTAATTTGACTGCAGGTCGTTGCTGCCTAAGTCAGAAACAGCAGATGACATGGATATTGACTCTTTTACCAGTATCACTCCCCTAGGCAGGTCCGAGGGGAGTGCATTACACATCTCCTAGGCGCATGAGGTGTCAGGTCCGAGGAGATGGCCATCGACCAATTCACAAGCACTGTTTCAGCGTCACTCCCCTAGGCGCATGAGGTGTCAGGTCCGAGGGGAATGCATTACACATCTCCTTGGTGCATGAACATCATGACTTGTCATGTCAGAAGAAATGACCAACTACAAAATCACACAAATCAGGAGTCAATATCCAGTTTTAATCCATGAGATTTTGCATAGTCTGCTTATCGTCCTGCAAATATTATCCTCATGTTCAGTATTATGAGATTTATGTAATTAAAACGATAATATGAAATTAGTGCTTCAAATTTTAAGATTCTGCATGACACTGAAGACAGTCAACTTGTCTAGAAACCACTATCAATCGTTAACATTATTTTCCGTTAATAATAATCATAGTTGTAGTTTCGGCTGTAATAGTAATTTTGAACAGTTATTAAACAATCTGCAACAGCAAAATCGTGATGTTTTATTTTTGTTAATTTTTGGGAGACTCTAAATTAATTGGACACATAAGCCCATAGTGGCTTATTGGCTAGTTTAAAGATGGCCTTATGTTCCAAAAGCAATACTCCTTGAGATGCCAATAACCAACAGTGGTCTATTGCTGTATGACTCACAGAACGCATTATTATAATTATTATTATTATAATTGCGCATTTTTCAAATGACGCGTGAATAATTGCGAGTAATAATGCGTGGTTATATTTACGCATTTCTTGAACAGCGCGTGTATAGTTACGCATTGCAAAGATGCATTGCCAAATGATGCGTAAATTGTTATGCATTAATCATGTGTATTGTATTGTTAATTTTATTTATTGTTCGTCATGACGCATGGGCATAATAATGTTTTCTAATAAGTAATATCTTATTATACATGTATACCTGTATATAGTCCTCTACATTATTTGTGTTTATATGTTAGGGTTCCGCCACCATATAGCCCTTGTAAATTATCTTGAAATAAATATCCTTGAACTTTAGCTTGTATGGAGCAGTTCTAAAAATGAATCGTGGGGTTGCCATAGAAAAGCGAAACTACACAGCAAAGCAGTGTCTCGGCGCACGCGTCTTCAAGAAAATTACCACCCTCGCCATTTTTACACAGAATTACTGGTAATGTGACAACCAATCCATGAGAAAACCAACCCCTTGTTTGCACAGTGTTTATTTTTTTACCTTTGGTTTCCTATAGGATGTGGGACGTAACACATGGTATACGATCCTGATTGTTGGCTGCCATATTGACCGCCATCTTGGATTTACGGATTCGACAGGGCTAAATTGATATTCCATGTCTGCCAATGAATTCCTTGATCCTTAACACCTTAGAGTAGACATCTAAATTATTGTTTTACACCTAATAATAAGGAAGTTATAGCCATTTTCCTTATTTTCAGGATCAGTGGCGGCCATCTTGGATATGACCCAGTTTTATCCCCTTTCCGGGGGTCAGATTTTGGTAAACTTGCCATTCACTACATCGAATAAGTTCTAAAAAAAACACTGACAAACGCTTTGTTAGAATTTTCTGGGCGTTAGGTATTTTTCATAAATTGACCCGCCTAAAAAGAAGTGGTAGAATTTACCCAGAATTTACCTCCTCGTCCACATATATATAGGATACGCACGCATGTGTGCGCCTATGTTTAGAATAACAGGAAACATAAGTGACAATGTGTAGGCCCGACAACAGGTATTTTTGGCATAATTTGTGCAACTGAAGGCAATGTTATTTGCTTGTTCAAGTGGGTTAATCGCGTAGCCTATGAGAAGCAGCCCCACCTACCCCACCCCACCCCCACCCCCACCCAACCCCACCTCCACCCTACCCCTGTCACTCGGTACTGGCATAATGTATGTCCCTAAATGATATTGTAACCAATGCTTGTTAAAATTGATGTTTTAGATTATCACAAATAGTTTGGCGTACATCTACAGGAGATTTAATTATATACGCCTATGAAATGTATCCAATACATGGGCCTAGCTTTCTATAGTCTTAGACTTAAACAAATCAATTGACTGCGATGCTATAGGCAAATATCTGCAAATTCGGATCTACAGGTGGGCTTTGCATTTTGTGTACGTGCTTTGGTACATGTGTGCGGGGTGGGAATAGAGCTACATCTGGAAAATCATAACAGATTCTGCTGAATTATAGGTGCAGTTTGGATACAAAATAGATATGTTGTTTATCAAATGGAATGTAGGAAATGACTGCGCATAGCATCAGAATTTTCAGTGAGAAGAAGCAGAGCCCACCCGCACGCCCCCACCCTCCCATATCTCCCCAAACGGCCATTTGGAGGAGACACGCCCTCACTCACAGCCAATCCTAGATCTGCGCTTGACGGCCATTCCACCAATACTGGATGTAGCAAGATATAAAGTGTCGTAAAAATGCAGTATCTACAGAATCACACTGAGATATTTTCTCGGAGCAGATCTCATCTCAAAAGGGGCTTTCGTTCCCGAGATAATCATATTTAAATATGGCATCGGCGCTATTATAAACTTCTGATTAATGTCTACCGGGAATATCATTGAGATCATTGCCTATTTCAAAATTCATTGCTAAATACAACAGAATGAAAAAGTTACCATGGTTAAACAGTGTTGCATGTATTAGATTTGCTTAGCGGTTGTTCAATTGTGACGTCACAGCTGCTTGGAATTCAAGGGAGGTCATTCATGGCGCGATATTCTAAAGCTATGTACTTTATCGGCAATAAATATAAATATAAAAGTATGTCATGTATTAACAAATTTATAACAGCTATATGATTTGGAAGGACTGCATATTTTATAATGTCTTAAAATGCACTCCATATATGACCTTTAACAGCATTGCATTTGCATGCGGCTCAGACGCACATATGAGCACAGAGAATAACCTGCAGATGGCTAGCATGCACAAACCAGAGTAATCATTTCCAAAATATCCACAGATCAAGAATTTGATCCAATCTGGATCCACGTTAAATTATCCGGATCATTACCAATAAATCCGATTGTGTTTGATCTCAAAGGAGGAACCCGTTTCGCCTCCAGATTTCCAGAGAGAAACGCATACCTTCATCTTTTAATTCTAAATTCAGCATATTTTTTAGTTTAATCCACTCTGTCATAAGATAATCTAAATCGTTTTAATAACGACTGTAATACAATTTGTAAACCCATATATTTAGCAATATCCATCCACCCATGCCTAAATTTCCTGGTGCCTTACGCGGTCTATTCGTGTAAAAACTAGAATTCTCACATTAAACCTTTATTATCATGAGCACCATGTCCATATCAATCACAAATATATCTCCTTCTGCAAAGTCTTAGCATTTGTCTTCAGTGTGGAAACTGTTTGCAATGGAGCAATTACGTCAATTTTAATCTTATAAAGTCTTCCCTCATCCCACTACATAGCTTTTTAGCTACATGATGATTTTCCCTAAGCAGGATACATTTCAAGCCATGCCCTGCCCATATCTAGCTAAGCTCGTCCCATTTTGATGCAGCTTGGATTCGATTTATAACTTGGAATCTTGAGTTCCCACAATATAAATTTGAAGGTAACTATACAGGTAAGCTGTTGAATATGTTGAAACTAATTTGACTATGGGAGCTACAGTCAAATTAGTTTCAAAATATTAAACAGAATGTTTACTAAGTTCATCAAAGACATACACTTCATGCACTTCATGATAGATTTTGCAATTTTTGTGACGGAGCTGTTCATCATTATGATTGTGAGGTCCGCTAGCAAATGCTGCAATTTATTATGACAATATATACGTGATTGGCAGATCGAATCCACCCGTTGGACTCCTCTCGAAGTCTAAAGATTGGTTTCTCCCACTTATGCTATTCCAGTAATAGGCAGTAGTAGGCTGGTCGAAGAATAATTGCCTATTATTTTGAATCATTAAAGCAACCATGCTTCCAGTCATTCCTAGTCACATTTCTACCAACATCCATCAACAGATGTCAATAGGAATGCTTTTATGCCTCAAGCCGGATCTAGAAATGGGCGTGTCATAGCTAATTGAAACGGTTACCTCCATACCTAAATAAGGCATAGTTCCTCCTAGTGATTTGAGAAGGGAATGCTGAATATGGCAGTGGGGCGATTCTTTATCCTTTTGTCACTAAGACTACATATACTTGTATGCTCTCCGATATGGTTTCTCTAAATTGAGTTCCTTTCACTCTATTTTCCTGGGTCTTAAATTGTCTGTCAAATGATTCATTGTGGCATACTACCATATCTCTCATTATTATACTGGGAAGTGGCCTGTCAAATGAAATATTGTGGCATACTACTAAGCCTCTCATAATTATACTGGAAAGTATACTGTCAAATGATTCATAATGGTATATGATTCATAACGCCATATTACCAAGCCTCTCATATTTATACTGAAAAGTGGCTTGTCAAATGATTCATTGTGACATACTACCATGTTTTTCATAATTTATACTGGAAAGTAGAAATATTTATAACAGTTTCTCGAGCTTTCTATATTTATTTCCCTTTAAAACAAGATTTAATAAAATGTTGTTCCAGAAATTGATTTGATTTTATTTCATAATTTTGCAATCTTAAAATACACCATTTAATCTGAGGGATAAAGAGAATTTGGTAATAGTATTTCCCCTTTAACTGCATATGCCACATCTAAATCACCCACTGTGGACTATATACGAATTATATACAGTACCCTGTTTGGAAATTAAATACATAGTCAAACACCATAGAATTATCGATGTGTCTTAAGACGTATGGTCTTGATTAAACTCATGCTGACATCAGTGATGCACTTAGTCAGAGCATTCTCCAAAAACAGAAGCTATTCGGAACAGACCACTGAATACTGGTGACATTTCACAAAATCAATTGAAAATGTTATCATGTGTGAAAATTGGAAATTATACTGAGGAGTGAGTAAAAATAATTGACAAAGGAAGTCTCGAGACAGCAAGCACATCTCAATGGAAGAATACATATGACATCAATTTAATACATTGATGTTGTTTTAAAAATGGATGTGCATTCCGACCTGAGCGGATACCCAATGAACTATTCAAATGTATAAGTGACATTATCTCAAGACCGATCATGCACCTAATCAATTCATCAGTTATATCCCACTTTTCCATTAATGCTGTAGTCCAAAGCACCCGTATCATACTACCCAAGTCCAAGAAGCCAGTTGCCCACACAAGCCAATCTGTGGCCCATTGTTCTCCACAACAGCATACAGAAATTCCTATCCAATGTTACTCTGTGACACATCTGAGACAAGATCAACGACTTCACTGGATCATGTCAAAGTGGCCTTACACGTGGACGCAGCTACGCAAACATTGCATGGGCTCAATGCGTGCTTGTGTCAGTAGTCATGTCCAAACATCGGGATTTCCACAAAATGGGCATTGACATGTCCTGAGCCTTCGACATAATTAAATGCTCAAATAGCCTAGATGCATTGCGCCATGTCAGTTACAATAAAGATGAGCTACGGCAAGTGAGACTACTGCTTGCAAACGCCAAGCTGAGAGTACGAGTCCAAGTCAGGGAATTCTGTAGAGTATGAGACATCAATTGACTACCCACAGGAAGATCGTCTATCCGCTGTGCTTTTCAGCTGTTACCTTGCTGCTGCATTGAAATCTGTGCGGGAAAACTCCACAGGACACCCCAAACCACCCAGTGTCCATAGAGATGGCATATGCCGACGACGTAGATGTCAGAGACGAGAGAAACATACCCTTTGACGAACTTCTTCCGACAGCTGCATGCAAACTAAAAATTGAGAATCTCTGTATGAATAAATCCAAAACAGAATGCACCCACATATCTACAGAGCATGAAGCTAACGAAAATGATGATGCACATCGAGGCGGCAAACTATTGAGGAAAATTAAAATCCTTGGATCACTGTTTTGTAGTACGGCTGACATTGCTGCATGCTGCTTCAACGGGAACATAGGTTTCCACTTTCCAGTCCTTCTGGAAGCTATGAATTCGTAAGCCCTTGATAAAAAAGACTATGTTTATACAAGGTAACATGTGTATCCTTGATGCTGTATAGTTGTTACAGCTGGATACCTCCAAAGCCAGCTCTAGACAAACTTGATGACTGCCACTGCAAAAGGCGCCCAGCAAAGATAGTCCATGGTTGACCATGTACTAAGGATGCTGGAAGACACAATAGCGCAGAGAGGCTTTGAATTTGTCTGACCAACAAATATTGGACCAATGGATGACAGCATTGCACAAATTTCTTAGGCGTGCTATGGGGGTGACCTCAAGAAAGCAGGACTCAGTACACTCATGTACCTGAGGAAGCTAAAGATTTTGGCTAAGGACAAGACATGGTGGTCAAAAGTGTGAAAGGACTGATTGCAGCTATAGAATGTTTCTATTACTACAGCCACAAAATACAGTAATCATACCCTCATCCATCATGAACCTGGAATAGTTAGTCAATTGTGCGAATTATATGTTTTCACCATTTAATAAACAAACACCATGTTGAATATTTTGAAACTTAATCGACTCGGCGCCATTGCTGCCATAGGCAACAACAGCCCCAGTCAAATTAGTCTCAAAATATCCAACAGATTAGCTGTATAGTTACCATGAAATTAGTATTCTGGGAATTCAGGATTCAAAGTATATAAATCTATCCCAACACATACAATGCGTCAGACCCTAGCCAGAGATAGGAGGGTAAACATTCAGTCAATGACATAAGTTGGTTTAATTTCTGTGTATTTTATCCTGGTTGCTAGCCCACAACGCATGCATATGCTTTCATTTAAAACTACATTGTTATTCTCTCCATTCACTACCCATGAGGAAATTTTTCAACCAAACTGTGATATCCACATTACGTCTCTTCATATAGGGATACCTGGTTATTGCAATGGGCGTCTGTCGTTTGATGTAAATTTATTCGAATAAAGTGTATTCCTAAATGGCATTATCCACATGATTATAATCAAGGTAAATGAAATGCTTATTAAATCTTTGCTTAAACTGAAATCTAAATAGTTCTTTCAACCTTCACTCCTGACAAGCTTCATGAAACCTATCACCTTTGACGTTAAGATCATCACAAAGCTAGATAAGAGCAATTTGATGTAAGCTGTAGGGATAAAGAGTCTTGGTCAAGAAGCAAGTATATTGGTGTTGGGCTCCTGTCTACATTCAAGTAGCCGAGGCCACATATTTCACGAACTCAAGACATGCCATAACCACGTCACCAGTGAGTAGAATGATGTCAGCTTTTATAATCATAGCAGATTTGTGTGAAAAACGTACTTATAACCCACTTGACTGGTTTTATGACAGAATTCATGCGTGAAATATGTGCTCTTCAAACTAGTCAAAGATCAGGACATATCATGTGTGTCATTAATGCAGAGCCATAGCCTAAAGTGATTGCGACTTGACCAATGACTGTGTGACATTGAGGAATGTATATTGATTACATAAATAATGGTGTATCTTGCATTTCTCGTTTAATTGTTTCCATTACGGGAGATATATTATTCTGTGCTGAAGCATGCCCGATTTCTGCCCCGAGCTTTCTCAGCTCGTGTATGAAGCGGTAGAAGATGACGTATGTTAACAGCATCTAGTCTGAAGACAGAAGATGGTGTATGTTAACAGTATTTAGTCTGAAGACAGACGATGACGCATGTTAATCGTATTTAGTCTGAAGACAGAAGCTTGCTTGTTTTAACAGTATTGTATGTACGCACGGCTCAGGCACCCTTATGAACATATCGAACAATCTAGAGATGACCATAGTTATCAATGTAATGACTATTTAGCAGAATCGCCGCGATGTTAATGTTCTGAGTGCCATTCAGTACATTGATGATTGCACATGATGAGATGACATAGAGATCTGCATGTCTTACCGTTTACAAGCATCGTTTTCTATTAATATATGACTTGCATTAAAGCTTGCTGGTGGTGGTCTAAGAATGATTTGATATTCCTCTTCGACGGAATCTGTAGACATCGAATTAACCAAGGATGATTGCAGGCATGAATTATGGAAATTGCTTAAGCTTTATTTTCTTGATTTAAACCATATTGCATTATTCAGAACACTCAGCAGAACCGTATTTAATACAAAAGTAGATGTTCATTTTCGTGCACTATGGCACATATGTGGCTCGGGAGATTTAAAATCTTAGGTTCTGTGCAGATTGGGTATTTTAAAAACCAATAAATGTTATTGTGCAACAAAATATATATATAGCTGCAATATAAGATTTGGCATTGTTCCAGGACAAATGTAGTAATCACCCACAATGGAGATTTCCAGAGGGAATTGCATGCCACCATTTTTTTAATTCTAAATTCACAGGTTTATTTTTTGGGTTTAATCCAATAGTCTAAATCATTATAATGACGAATGCAATAGAATACAGAAACATATATTTAGTAATATCAAGTCACACATATCTGAGTTCCCAGTGCCATTGTGCAGACTGTGCGGGCTACAAACCCATATTCCGAGCTGATTCATATATAATATATTAAAGGTATCTTGTCACGACAAACAGGCACTAGCAAATGCATGTTGCAGAACCATAGCAATTTCAAATATATATATATATATATATATATATATATATATATATATATATATATATATATATATATATATATATATCCTTCTGCGAGGTCTTGGCATTTGTCAGTGGGAAAACTATATACCATCCAAATGCAATGTCAATTGGAAGAATCTAGAAGTCTAGAGATTGCTTATTCTTATTTTATTATTGACCTATTACCAGAGTGATACATTTCTGGCTAAGCCACGCCTATGTCAAGATAATTTCCATCTTCATCTTACATTGTTTAAGATTGATTTAAAACTTTGAGACCTGAATTCCCAAAATCTAAATTTCTTGTTAACTGTACAGGTAGGCTGTTGCATATTTTGAAACCAATTTCTCTATCGCTTTTAGTAGAGGTGGGGCGAGCTGGTCGCCTGCTTAAAGTAGTTGCTGTGTCAGAGCAACTAACTAATTTGCATCATTATCACCTTTTCTTCATTGATCTTTGTCGCCTTTGTGTAAAGGTGTAAAAACAGGCGACCAGCCTTCCCGCATTGTGATTGGATGTTAGATGTAGAGGATGACCATAATCCCCACCCCCTCGTTAAGTCACGTGCCTCTTGTCATCCAATGTGGTGAGCTTAATGGTAATTATCGTAATGATTGACAAGCGTTAATGAGCGGGTAATTAAGGATGATGCTTCTTCTTCCTTTCGATGGCTGGTATCACACTTGGAGAGCCGTTCTCAAGACGAAATCTGTGGTTTTCTGCAGTTCTTCCACGGGCCCATACAGCTTTTCAAGAAAAGAGGTTGACAAAGGCTAGATCTCTTCTCTCAGCAGCTGATACGTACTGCAACATTGAAGTATGTGCTCTGTGGTCTGTTCTGTTTCTCCACAAGGACAAGCGGGCGATGTTGTAAGGTGGAACTGCCTGTACATGTGTTGGTTTAGTCTGTTATGTCCAGTTCTGAGACGAAAAATGGTCACTTGCTCTGGCCTCGAGAGATGATGGTAGGCATCTTCTGATTGAGGTGTTCTATAGAGTGACTTGATGATAGTCTTCATCTCTGTATGGGTAGCCATGTTTTCTGTCTGATTCCCTTCTGCACCCACCTTTGCCTCATGTCCTTGGACTTCACACTGTGAGGGGATCCACTGCAATGCTATCCGAAAGCATTTGATGGTTTGTAGTGCTTCTACAAGTTGTGGCAGCTTACCTTTGGTGATAACCTCAAGGACGGAGTGGGCATCAGATAAAAAAACAATCTGTGCAATAGGGTCTGCTGTTCTGTTGATGGTATTAGCTGCATGAACCAGTGCTTCGACTTCAGCTCTGTAGTTTGTGCAATGTTTTCCTGTCAGTATTGTAGCTGACTCATGGTGTCCATTTGGATACTGTATGTGCAGTCCGGCACCTCCGCTCCTAATTGCATCTTTGGCTGATCTATCTATGTAGATCCTTATCAATGTCTCCTGAGGGTACATTTCTTCCAGCATGGCTACGGTCAGGGCCTTCTTTCTCACATCATTACGTTCATCTTTGGTTGTGAGATGAGGTACTGTGGTGCGAATGGCTATGCTCTCTAGTTTGTTTTCCCAGGGTGGAGGATCAAGGGTGTGGTTTGAGTCTTCTATTTGTGCTGACAACATTTCTTGGTGTTTTCTTTGAAGTTTGTCTCTTTCACAAAACCTGATCTTTTAAGTCTTCCTGATGACAACTGTGCTTGCCTGATCGTCATCGAGTGGTTGTTGAATGATTTGAACTTTGCAGCTTGGATCAGTGCTTTGCAGTCCCTTCCTTTGCTAAGTGGGGGATGCCTGCTGTCTGCTCCATTTTTTTCAATTGGTGTTGATCTCATTCCACCAGTGATGATGCGCAGTGCCTGGTTTTGTACTCTGTCGAGGGTCTGTTGATGAGATTTAGCTGCTGTCATCCATGAGCTGGATCCATACTCACGGTGTGGTCGCACGGCACCTAGGTAGATGGTCTTGAGGATCCTTTCATTGGCACCCTACTTTGTTCCTGCCAGCTTCCTCATGATATTGAGCCCCCTTCTGGCCTTTGCCTCTGCGTTCTGGATGTGCTCCTTCCATGTTAATCTTCTGTCTTAGGTGACTTCCAGGTATGTCTGCTGGTCCTCGTACTCGAGTGGAGTACCGCCTAGTGTCAGATTGCCAACCTTGGTTTTGGTGGACAGTGAGAATAGCATGGCTGATGATTTTTCTTTGTTGATGGTCATACACCAGCGATTGGCCCAAGCTGTAATTCTGTCCAAGGCGAGCTGCATTCTGTACGTGGCAGTCGTTGTGTACTCCTCGGTGCACAACAGTACAAGATCATCTGCATAGAGGGCTTCTTGGATCCCATTGGGCAGCTCTGCTACAATGTGATTAATGAAGAGTATGAACAGAGTTGGTGATAATACTCCACCTTGTGGCACTCCTTGTCTCAGCAATACATTCTGTCCAGATTGCTCTGCGATTGTGTAGGTATGACTTAGTCCATCGGAACATGTTGCCACCGATGCCTGAGCGCTGGAGCTTCACTAGGAGGCCATCCTTCCACACCTTGTCAAATGCCTTCTGCAGATCATTAAAGGCTGCTAGCATCACATTCTTGGCTTGAAAAGTGTACTCTATGACCTATGCAAGATGTATTGTTTGATCTTCTGTGCTCCTGTATCTTCTGAAGCCGGCCTGCTCTGAAACTATAATGTTCTCCGACTCCAGGAACCACTGCAACCGCTGGTTGATGAAGCGCTCCATGGTCTTGCGTATGCAGCTTGTAAGACTGATAGGATGGTAGCTCAGCACTTCCGCCTTGTTCTTCACTTTTTTCAGAATAGGAGTCATTCTGGCTTCCTTCCAGCACTGAGGAACCTCTCCATTGGTCCAACTGAGATTAAATATGTCTAGCACCTTGCGGAGAGATGCATTACCAAGGTGTTGGATCATTTCATTCGTAATGCAATCTGGCCCGGGAGATTTCTTCTTCTTCAATTGGTGGATAGCCTTTTTTAGTTCTGCTAAACTAATGTCAACTTTCATTGCATCGTGAGTGTTGGTGTCTGTTCTTTCATTTCGCTCTTTTCTAAACTCTTTTTGATGCATTCGTGAAATGTTGCTTTCTTTTTCATATGCCTTCGCAAAGGCATCTGCAGCCATCTTTCCTGTCAGTGTTTGTCCATCTTCTTCAAGAGTAATCTTCTCTCCCCGGACACCCTCATCATTCAGTGCTTAGTCAGTCTCCATAGCTTTGTGGTGTCTCTCTCTAAATTAAACCCTGCCGTCTTTTCTCTCCAGCTTCTTCTTTTGGCCTCCAGCTTGTTCTTTAGATACCTGGCTTTAATTTGTTGTAGCATGAAGTGGTTTTCATCACAGGGATTACTCTCTGCATCTTCTCTGGCCTTGTCTAGTTTATCATGTGCTGCTTGCAGTGCTGTTGTCCCGTAGGGGTGGTATTTTTTTCTGAACCCTCGAGGAATCGCTTCGTTGGCAGCCTTGAGGATACTTGAATTAAATTCCTTGACCACATTGTTGATGTTTCTCCCTTCTACTGCTATATTTTGGATACGCTCATTGGAATGAATGCCGAACAGATGCCAATTTGCCTTTTTGTAGTTCCACCTTGGATGTTGAGGTGTGTGCAGTCAAAATACTTCCAGAAAGAGAGAGGAGGACTGGGCGGTGGTCGCTTCCTCTAACTGCGATCCGACCACTCTACTGAGGTTTCTGTGAAAGTCTTCTGTACAAAATGCCAAGTCCTGCATTGTTGTCGAGTGCCACCAGCGCGAGTAGAAGGCAGGCTGATCTGTGGGATCGTTGACAAGTAAAGGTGCTTTTCATCTTGCCATGCTTCAATGTCTTCTCCTCGTTTGTCAAGTGTGCTGTATCCCCAGCTCTGGGACTGGCTATTAAAGTCTCCCGCAATGAGGAAGTGGCAGTCCGGGACCTGGATTGTGTCAAGTGAGAGATGCTTGTTATTAGGGCAGTAATAATTGACAATGTCAATCACAGAGTTGTTGGAGGATGATTGACAGGTTACATGTCTGAACTCGTTCGATCGCAGAGCCCCGCCCCCCCCCCACCCTCATTAAGTCACGTGCCTCCAGGAATTCAATGAGGCGAGCTTAATGGTAATTAGCGTAATGCTGATTGACGATGGTTAATGGGTGTAATTAAGGATGATCTCTTGGAGCCATGCCAACAGCTCAAGTGTTAATGTATTACGTAGTGAGAGTGGACCACGTCATTTCCTGGGAACTCGTTCGATGACGAAGCCCCGCCCCCTCGTGAAATCACGGGTCTCCAGGTATCCAATGAGGTGAGCTTAAGGGTAATTAGCATAATGACACGTGACGAGTGTTAATAGATTGTCAGGATACATGTCTGGACCTGTCTTTTTCTGACTCTTGGAACTCGTGCAATCATGGGAGATCCTAAATGGTCGAACTATAAAGTAGGGACAATTGTGGAAGACGTCTCAATTAGTCTAACGGGTTGATCATTATTAAACTTTTGAACCCCCGCTCTATTAGCAGGGTCAATGTACAAGGGTGGATGCATAGCATAAGGACAATCGGTTAGTTATTACCCTGGCAAATTAAAATTAACTAGTCGAGCTTTAAAACAACTCCGACCACGTGTAATGATCGTCAGAGGTGTACAAAGTTCAGCAAATCAATTTTCAATCATGTTAGGGAAATAACTACAGATTACATTTTTAACGGGTCTCGAGCGGCCACGCAATATTTGGAGAAAAAAAATTTCAGCTTAAGTTGACTCAGGGCTTGGATGGGGTATAGTCTCAGGTTTCTTTCAGAGTTTCTTTAATTAAAACAATGCGAGTGAATACACACAATAATACTTTAATTAAAATATAAAATTTATAAATGTTTCGAGTGGGATCCAGGACCTGTAAAAGTTAAGCGGTAGATGTAGAGAATGATTCGACTGAGGTATTATGCGAAACTGATTTTAGAGCTATTATTTAAAATAAATTTGAAACCGATCTAAGCGATGCTGAACCCCTAACAGGTTTGGGTGTAAAGATAGGGTAGGGATTTGTACAGAGGTATGGTTTGGTCGAGACACCCCTAACCCCACACCCATTCTATAACTACGTATCGCCAACTGCGCACATCTAACCAATAATAATAAAGTAGAAGATTACTTACTCCCCCTCGATGAAAGGTGTGCTAGTAATCGTCTACGTTATTGGTTAGAGCATTGTACATAGTACAAACATAACATCTCAACCACCCCCAACCCCACCCCATTCTGTATCTATATATCACCCACTGCACATATCTAACTGATAATAATAATAATAAAGGAGAAGGTTACTCACTCCCACTCGATGAAAGGTATGCTAGTAATCTTTTACATTATGGGTTAGAATATTATACATAGTACAAACCTGACAGCTCAACCTTTTCCCCACCCCACCCAGCCCATTTTCCAAATCGCTTATGCTCAAACCCCCCTGCACCCTCAACTTTCTCACCATCCCCTTCCCCAACCTAGGCTATCGTAAAATTAGATCTTATGGAAACCCTGTATGATAGTATTATAGTCGTTAAATATTATACGTTTTTTGTAAGTGAATCCGAAATGTTTCTCAGTATCCTTACCCAAAAGTCTATGATCTTTATTTCTAGTGATAATATTAGGATACTGAGTGAACGTTTCGAGATTGTGATCGTTGACCGTGGCTAACAGAGTATCGAAGCCCAACCCCTTATTCCTGTAATTCAACGTTAAGCCCTTAATTTTGCAGACATTCTTCATATCCCCAGTCTGTCCATCTAGCTGTCTGTATGCATAACTCTTCGGGCCAGTACTGACAAACTCTGTTATTTCACTGCAGGAAGGAACTTCATCCATGAAATAACCGAGTCTGTCATGGTAAACGGGGATTAGGCAAGGTTTATCACATTTTTTAATGTACATGATAGAATCTGTATCGTGATAAATGCAACTCGAGCCTACAGATACAAGGCTTCGTAGCAAATGAACCCTGGCATGACTCATGACAAATGCCGCGATCACGACATTGGTGAGATTATCCATCGGCATGAATTGGTCAACTCGCAATAGCGCATTAAGAGAGTGCTGTCATTGCATACATGGATATCTTGGACAGAAATCGTTCTATCCATCAGCAACTTCAACATTGTGCTATACGAATTGATGTATTCGTGCCTATGGTAGTGGTTGGAGGGCAAAATAACCTAACAAAGAATTCAGCATCTATTTTGCCAGGGTTCTAAGCCCCTTATTTATAATGATCAAAGATTTATCTAATTTAAGCCATTCATGTTCAAAATATTGCAGAACATACACGTCTTTCTACGCCTCTGTGACCGCATCCTCAGGATACCCCGATGCTTCTTTTTTAATTTTCAAAAAGTTATCGATGTATCCCTTGAAAAGCATATGAGTACAATCTTCATAGTGCCATATCTCAATAAACTCTAAGATACGGTACCCACTATGCACCACATCCATCAACTCTGCAGATATCCATGCACCGTGTAGAGTGCACTCACGATCGCTATGAGTACATTCAGTACTCTGCAAATCGTGAGCACATTTACTACACAGTGGAAAGAACAAACGTTTGCTACATATGTATGGAAGGACAGGGAATAATAAATTCTTTAGGAGGCAATCATATGCACTCTATCAGATCAATCCATTACGAGTCTGTCTAACTCTGGGGGTAAGCCTGGAGTTTTGCATCTCTGGAAGCGGTGATGAATACATAGATTTAGCACAAAGTTACATTTACGTAAAGGCTAGTGGTGTACAGGTTGTCACAGGGATGGAAACCCCTTTAATGGCGAACAACAATGTTGCACCAGTTAACTTATGGGTCGGTTCAATGTTTTCCCAATTAGATGTATTTTTCAATGGAAAACGTGTCTCTGATGCTAAGGACATGTACGTTTTTTGCAGTTATTTTGAAAGTTTGTTTAATTATTCGACAGAGCATAGGTCGAGGCAATTAACTGCCGCATTATGGTTCAAGGATACAGTGGGACATATGGAAAATAAGACAGCTAATAATGCAGGTCATACTCATAGAAAATGTAACATTGCCCTAAGTAACCCTGTGGAAATGATCGGGAGAATTCATTCTGATATTTTCTTCGGGGAGTGAGCATTAATTACTTCTGGAATAGGGTTAGCCTTACATAAATTTAATGTATTTTCGTTCAGACGTAATTTGTAAGTGTGGGAATCGCCACGAATTAGGTTAAAATTAGGTGTAATCAACGTAAAGCAGAACTTTAAGGAAACTCCATAGATTAAATATTTTCACAGAAGAAAATATCAGAATGAATTCTCCCGATCATTTCCACAGGGTTACTTAGGGCAATGTTACATTTTCTTTGAGTATGACCTGCATTATTAGCTGTCTTATTTTCCATATGTCCCACTGTATCCTTGAACCATACAATCATAAAACTAAAGTCCACCACACGTTACCCTATTAAAAGAGTTATCATCAAATCATTCACCATTCCAGCAGGGACTAGTAGCGTGAATAGGGACAATATTTTTCTCAGGGACATACCGAGTAGGGTTATATTCGGTATAGTTAGAAATAGAGCTTATAACTGAGATTTTGATACAAATCTGTATAATTTTCAAAACTGTGATGCTAATCACATTTCATGCTGTATGGATAACGAGTAAGTGGCTGGAGATGTTCTTACACCGAATTTTATGGCTGCTGGTTATAATTTTACAGAATCATTCTTGACGTTGTTTAATGGATCTGCTACATTATTCAATGACAAATGTATAGGGCTTAACATCGATAAATATAAGGCAGGTTACACGTTTTTGACCTTTGACTACAACCCAGACCTCGCTACAGGCGATCATCTCTATCTTACGAAGCAAGGAAGTCTACGCTTCCAACTAAAATTTAAAACAGCATTACCTGATAATATGAACGTACTATGTTATGCAGAATTTAATAACATTATAAGCATTGACAGCAATCGTAACATTACCATGGACTACTAGAACCCTTGACACAAAGTAAACCGCCACCAAGTAAACATGTCAACGCACCCTCACAAACACACACACCCACCCACACATGCACGCATGCATGCACGCATGTACGCACGCATGCACGCATGCACGCACGCATGCACACACACTCTCATCAAAACATATACATATTATTATTATTATTATTATTATTATTATTATTATTATTATTATTATTATTATTATTATGTTAACTACTAGAGTTCTCGAGCATATTTGCTTGGGAGACCGGCGATTAGGACAGCTGTTCCTAGGTGTTTTAGCTAAAGACTGTATACCTAAATGTATCAGAAGACCCGCGTGTTTCATCATTAATACAGATCCTGAAAACCTTCCAGGCACTCATTGGATCACGTTATATTTCCCGAAACATGGAAAATCTGAATATTTTCACTCATTAGGTCGGCCCCATAGCCTGAACTAATGGTCAAATGGGGTCATTATGTAATCAGCATGTATATAATGGCTCTACTCTGCAACCGTTATTATCGACTCATCGTGGAGAGTTCTGCATATATTTTCTGTATCATAGGATTCATGGCCTGTCGATGATTTCAATTATAATGACATTACTACATTTAACAAAAAATGATCGAATCGTCCAAAGCTTAGACCGTAAATTATTAGATTATAGACTTATAGTGATTCAATGAGGAACATTGCAATTAAAACGCTGTGAATCAAAATTTGTGCTTTGTCTGTTTTTTGTCAGTTTTTTTAACCCATTAGATGGTGTGCAGATGTTTTAAAACAATATGGTTTAAGCTCGCTTTTACCATATTCGTGTTAAAATACATTTCAAAGTATGTTTCTCACATTCATTTTCATTTTCCCGAATTAGAATTTTAAGGTAGTTCTCCTAACATTATGTAGAGGTCTGATGCCTCAGGCTAATGCCATGTATACAAGCTCATCAGAGATATTGTTTGCTGATAGCTATTCATAAGCCCTGGCGGGCTGGGGGTGGCGGGGGTAGGGGCGAGGTAGGGCGTCTGTATCGGTTACTCGTTAACCTACTACTACTGCTGCTACTGCCACGTCAGACATCTATGCAACTCTATGAGAGCTACATTTAAAATATAATTATCAGAGAGTGGAGGTTTGCTACTGTATATGCCGTGTGTGTATATACAATACCCCAAACCAGAGTTTCTGCATTGGGTCTGGTGGGTTGGGGAGGGTTGGACTGTTAGCGAATAAAGAAACGCTGCTTTTAGTTTTAGATTTATATACATATATATAGTACATTTTAATAGCGATAATGTTGGTGAGATTTGATATGAGAAAACGCAAATAAATTCGATAATTATAGGATATAAGTAGGTCAATAATAGCAACAGGTAATATATATATATATATATATATATATATATATATATATATATATATATAATAAATATATATTATTCACGCAGCTTATAAACAGCATGGAGTACATCGTTCAGCCATACAGTCCTACAGGCTTTGTATAACATTGTAGACAATGCCCGAAAGAAAGAGCTTTTAGGTTCGCATTCTAATGCGTGTAAGTAATATAATTCTACATTGTCAATAGGTCTTAAGAAATAATCGATACCCATGCACTGGTGTTCTCGTTACGACTCTCTGTCATGTTGGCACCTGTAACAGTCCCAAATCACTAGTCTATGGGTTGCTAAGTTCAACAAATTTGCGAAAATAGCCGTCGCATTGACTCTGGTAGATTGTGGAATGCTTTTGCAGTCAAACTTCATTCACATTCATTTATATCTCGATGACACGTATCGGGGGTGTCCTGCATAGTGGGCAGTTGAGCGCATGTTTCAACAGCGGCGGGCGAGTTGGGCGATGTAAAACACTCGTCTTCTTCATAATCCTGTAAATCATTAGAATCCAACGTATCAGGTAAGGGTTCGAATCTAGAAGGCATTACTTCCTCTATATGCGTAGACACTTGTTGAATTGTGTAATCTAACTCTCCGACAGTCTCTGGGGATACGTGCTCAATAAGTGTCTGAATGGCTCTGTCTATTTCAGCATCAGCATCATTTACATTGACAACATGACAGACTCTCAAGAATATGTAATCCTCAGTCTTTACTGTGTCACCCTCTAAAACTTTCTGTACATAGTAGTAATGTATAATCTGGCCGATATTAATTTTGAGTTAATGTTTACATCGCTGCTCAGAGTTCTGACTATTTCAAACCAAATGTATTCGTCAACCATTAACTTTAAGCTGACTCTAGAGACAGAGAGGGACAGCACGTTACTGCATATGCCTATTTGTCTCTGACCATTATCTGAGCGACATGAATCAGTCATTAATCTAATGCTTAACAGTTGATTACTGTAATCTTTGGAGAGCATTGTGTCAACCATTGAACGTTTTTATCTATATATCGACGATCGGATGTAGATTCTTTATCAATATTGCACCGCCACACTAAGCCTGGTTAGAAATGTTATAGCAATCTTCGGGG
Source organism: Chaetoderma sp. LZ-2023a (assembly GCA_034401795.1). NCBI lineage: Eukaryota > Metazoa > Mollusca > Caudofoveata > Chaetodermatida > Chaetodermatidae > Chaetoderma > Chaetoderma sp. LZ-2023a. Next base: position 175,883,677 of record CM067359.1, read on the forward strand.
TTTTTTTCGGGTATAAAAGGCTTACACTAGCATTGAGTTCATTATAACTCCGAGAATTGTGTGCAAGTTCTCCTTCAGAATTCTCCACGAATCAGTAGAGAATGCTGCACCCCTGAACGATGGTTTCTTCTCGGTTTGACCTGGTGAAGTAAAGTACCAAGTTAGCCTGACGTACGGATATTTAGTGCTGATAGTGACCTTTAATTGAGGTTCTAATTCGTATATGTAATTAATCTGCTCTGCTCTTACAGAACACCTACCTCTAAGCACATTTGCTTCGAATATAGGCATCATAGCAGCGACCTTTCGAGCATATTACCATACATAAAAACTCCTTGCTTGGTGGGGTAAACACTACCAACACTAAACTCGTGTATGTCTACTACAAACTTGTCATTACGTTTCAGAATGTGTATGTGTACATTGTTACTGAGTGCTATGGGCATGTCAAAACCGATACAATAGCTTGTATTCATACTTATAATAAATGTTGAGCAAACCGTTTAAACAAAAATCAAAACCATTAACTCTTAACGTATAAGATTTTTAAAACACTGCTTTTATACTCTAATGCCTGTTGATTAACGCTCGTCACATGTTATTATGCTAATTACCCTTATGCTCGCCTCACTGGATACATGAAGACCCGTGATTTAACGAGGGGGCAGGGCTTCATCATCAAACGAGTTCCCAGGAAAAGATGTGTCCAGATATGTAACCTGATCGGCCCTCATTACTCAATACATTAACCCTTGAGTGGTTAGCATGGCTCCAAGAGATCATCCTTAAGTACACCCATTAACCATCGTGAATCAGCATTAGGCTAATTACCCTTAAGCTCACCTCATTGAATGCATGCAGGCACGTGACTTAACGAGGGAGCAGGGCTTTGTGATCGAACGAATCCAGACATGGAACCTGTCAATTATCCTTAATTACCTTGTCATTAACCCTTGTCAACCATTATGATAATTACCATTAAGCTCACTGCATTGGATGACAGGAGGCACGTGACTCAATGAGGGGGAAGTGCTTATGAGCACCCTCTACATCTAACAATCCAATCACAATGGTGGGAGAGGGCTGGTCGCCTGTTTTCGCACCTTTACGCAAAGGCGGCAAAGACCAAAGGGAAAAAGCTGATAACGATGCAAATTAGTTGGTTGCTCTGACACAAAACTACTTTCAGCAGGCGACCAGCTCGCCCCACCTCTTCTGCTTCTGTGCTTAAGTCAAATTACCTTTAAAAATATTCAACATAATGTTTATTATATTGTAAATTCATCAATAACATACCATTCGTAATGAGAGTTTAAATTTTTGTGTTGGTGATATACGTCTTTGTGATTGAGACCTCAGATAACAAGTGATGCAATTGATTACGACATTGTATAATTGAGTGGTCATTCGTATCCCTCCTTAGGATGCCTCAGGAATTTTAAAGCTTGTTTTCTCACACCACGCACTTGTTTGCCTATGTGATCATTCTCCCATTTAATGATTGCTATTTTAATTCCATCAGATCGCATCAGCCCATCTCACATCGTGATCCAGATAGTGTGGGGTCCGGTATGAGACTGGACACGTGACGGGCTCGATGTGATGTGATGTGATTTTAATTCGATGTCGTGAGACAGTCGAATTAGGCCCGAACGACTTACACTATTCCAGGGGTAGGCATCACTGAGTGCTACTATTTTCAATCATCAAGACAGCCATGCTTCCAATCATTCCTCAGCACATTTCTACCAACATCCATCAACAAATGTGAATAATGATGTGTGTGTGCATAAGATCGGGCCTGTAGTATGATAACGCAATCTCTGCATATACATAAGCATATATCGTTAGTAGAAACTAAAGAGCTGTATCCACAAAATAATGGAGGGCTTCAATCTGGTATCCATGTATCTAACGTCATAATCAATTACGTCACTACTTAGTTGAACTTACAATCATAATGACGTATAGCTCCGACATGAAAATCGAAAAATTCGTCACTAATGTAGGAATTGGATGGCTTTGACAAATTTACAATTTAATAACCACATTCTGGTGAATATTTTGAAACTGATTTCGTTGCGAGTTTGTGTGCAATATCAGTCAAATTAGATTTTTCAGCATAAGCAAGGGCTTACCTGTATTGTTGGCTTAAAACTTTAGATTCTTGGAATTCAATTTTCGAAGATTAAAATCGATTACAACACATGTAAAATGTAGACGGGGCTAAAGATGTCTAGAAATGGATCGCTCCGTAATAAATAAGGTGTAAGTCTTCCAATTGATTTGCCGGTTTTAGCTATGCCTCGCCCATCTCAAGCTAAGCTCCACCCACACCTCGCTCGTGTTGGGATCGATCGATCTCTAAACACCCTGACTATCAATTTTCAAAATTCCTGCACAGGTAAATTGTTGAATATTTTGAAACTAATTTGCCTGGGTGCTGTTGCTGCATAAGGCAGCAACAGCGCCCAGTCAAATTAGTTTCAAAATATTCAACAGCATGTTTATTAACTATCAAAGAATTACAAAGACATACAACTGTCTATATAACATACGATCACTCACATAGCTACGCCGTTCGAGGCCGTACTTGCAGACCTCTGATTTCTCGCTATGTGAAATAACATTATGCTAGGGGGCTGGAGGTAGCCAATCAGATTTCTGTTTACTTCACGCGATAGGCGAGAGTTCGTCTGGTGACCTAATTTACAATCACAAAAACAACAGCTATCGCGACGCTGTTGATCTGGAAAGAGACATTTGCAAAAGTTTGCAATAGTTTTGCTCTAAACAAATTATCTGCGGAAACGAAAATGTGTGGATTGATTTTCGGTAACAAAAACCGCTAGTTTGGTTTACGCACATGTGTAAATTTGTCTACTTCCTGATTTCTTATCGAGCAATCTCATTGGCGCAAGTTGACTGACCCCAGTTCATTAATATGTATGAAGCTTCGTGAACTTAGCACAAACATCAAAGGCGTACAAGCACGGTACTCGATACGGGAACGTAGTGGGAGGGCTAGGATCGTGCAATAGGACGATGGTCTATATGGAACTCTTTGTGACCAAATGATTGTGACGTCATCATACACGCGCTGAGCTGATTATGACGTCATACGAGGTCAGATGATGGATTGATACTCTGGAAAGGTGAATTGATTTGCGAAGGGAATGGTGATTATGGCAGTTAGGAAAGTCTTTATCTCTTTGTCAATAAAATGGCATTTAGTTGTATGCTGTCCGATGTGCTTTCTCTAAATTTAGTTCACTTCACTCTATTTTCCTGGGTCTTAAATGCCCTGCCAAATGATTCATAATGGCATACTACAATGCCTCTCATAGTTATACTGGAAAGTGGCATGTCAAATGAGTCATGATGCCATACTACCATGCCTCTCATAGTTATACTGGAAAGTGGAAGAGTCTATTACAGTTTACTGAGCTTTTTATATATATTTCCCTTTAAAACAAGACTTAATAAAATGTTGTTCCATATATTTTCTAGAAATTGATTTTATTTTATATCATAATTTTGTGCTCTTATAATACACCATTTAAACTGAGAGATAAATAGTATTTGGTATTAGTATTTCCCCTTTAGCTCCGTATACCACATCTAAATCACCCACTGTGGACTATATACAAATTATATGTGGATATGCGGTTAGGAAATTAAATAAATGATTAAATTCATGCTGATATCAGTGATGCACTTATTCAGAGCATTCTCCATGACACATGCTATTCGGCGCAGACCTTTATTTCACTGAATACTGGCACGATATGACAATATCAATTCGAAATATTAGCCTTTGTACAAATTGCAATTTATACGGAGGAGAGAGTATAAATAATTGACAAGGGAAGTCGCGAGACAGCAAACACATATCAAGGGAAGAATACATATAGCATTAATTTAAAACAATGAAGTTGTTCTCAAAATGAATGTGCATTCCGACCTGATTGCATACCCAAAGAACTATTCAAATGCGCAAGTGACATTTTCTCAAAACAAAACCATGCACCTAATCAAATCATCATTTATGCTCCAACTTTCCATCGATGCTCTAGGCCAAGGCATCCTTATCGCGCTAGCCAAGCTCAAGAAGCCATCTGCCACACGCCTCCCCCACCCCCACCCCCCACCCCCCAACCACCCACCAGCCAAACTCTGGGCTAATGTGCTCATCAACAGCATATAGACCATCATATCTAATATTACTCTATGACACATCCGAGACAAGTTCGATGTATTCACTGGATCATGTTAAAGCGTCTTTAAACGTGGACACAGCTGAGCTCACATTGTATGGGCTGAATGCATGCTTGTGTCGGTAGTCATGTCCAAAACACTGGGATTTCCACAAAATGGGTATTGACATGCAACGAGCCTTCGACACAATTAAACGCTAAAAGATCCTAGATGTACTACACCAGGCCAGTTGCAATGAAGATGAGCTACAACTAGTGAGACAATTGCTTGCAAACACCAAGCTGAGAGTACGAGTTAGGTCAGTGAAGTCTGTACAGTTTGAGACATCAATTGGCTACACACGGGGAGATGGTTTATCTATCCCCTGTGCTTTTCAGCTGTTACCATGCTGCCGCATTAAAAGATGTGTGTGAAAATTCCACACAACCAACCCCACCATCCCCCACCCGCCCCCAACCCCTCTTCCCAGTGTCCATCATGGGTGTGCCACTAGGGATAGCATATGCCGACGACATCGACTTCATAGACGAGGGAAACATACTCTTTGACTAACTTCTCCCAATAGCTGCAAGCAAACCAAAGGTTGAGAATCTCTGCATGAATAAATACAAAACAGAGTTTACTCACATATCTACAAAGCACGAAACTAAAGAAAATGGCGAGCCACTTCATGGCGGCGAACCATGGAGGAAAAGTACAATCCTGGGCTCACTGCTTTACAGTACTGCTGACATTGTTGCATGGTGCATCAACGGCAATATACCTTCCCACTGTCCAGTTCTTCTGGAAACTATCGATTCGTGGATCAATGATGCCCTTGACAAAAAGGCTACCTTTATACAACGCAACCTGCATATCCTTGATAATGTATAACTGTAACAGCTGGGCAGCGCCGAAGGCAGCTCTAGATAAACTTGATGCCTGCCACTGCAACCACATATGCACCATCACTGGACACCTATGTTCAGACAGTATAATTTCCAACGATGCATTATACAAGATGTGTAATACATTGCCACTCTCCATAAATGTCGCCCAGCAAAGATGCTCTATGTTTGGCCATGTGCTAAGGATCCCCGAAGAGACACCAACACAGAGAGCCTTGGGATTCGCCCTACTAGGAACCAGCACATATTGAATATTTTGAAACCTACTCGACTGATCGCAGCTGATGCCATGGGCAACAACAGCCCGAGTCAAATTATTCTCAAAACATCCAACAGGTTAGCTATATAGTTACCATGAGATTGGGATTCTGGGAAGTATATAAATGTATATCAACATGTGCAAAGCCGGTTTAATTGCTGGGTGTTTTAGCCTGGCTGCTAGTCCATGACTCGTGCATATAGTTTTATTTACAACCCTCCTTTTGAGGAAGTTACACATTTATTCTCTTCATCCACTAGCCATGAGGCAATTACCATCTTTCAACCAAACTGTGACATCTACTTTAGGTTTTTTCATGTATGGCTATTTGGTTATTGTAATTGGGCGTCTGCATTTTTATGTAAATTTATTCGAATAAAGTGGATTCCTAGATGGCATTATCCACTTGATTAAACACTTTAATCATGTTAAAATGTAATGCTTAATTCATCTTTGCTTAAACTGGAATATAACTCGTTTTTAATGTAACTCTTTCAACCGTCAACCGTGAACACATTCTTGAGACTTGTGACATTTGACCTTAAGATTGATAATCACACAGATATGTGAGAGACAATTTAATGTAAGCCCTAGGGATAAAGAGTCTCAGTCAAAAGCAAGTATGTTGGTCTTGCGCTCCTGTATACAGTCAAGTAGGTGAGGCGTCCATATTTATCGAACTCCAGGCATACCATCGCCACTTCGCCAGGGGGTAGAATGATTTCAGCGTTTGTGATCATCACAGATTTGTGTCAAAAGCCAGTTTCATCTTTCTTATGACCTACTTGACTGGTTTATGTTGGAATTCATGCGAGCAATATATGTTCTTCAAACAAGTCAAACGATAGACATACACAATGAGTGACATTTAACGCAGAGACATAGCCTAAAGTGATTTCGACTGATTACTATGCGGAGTTGAGTAATGCGTATTGAGTGTATAATTATTTTTACATCTTGCTTTTTAACGTTTAATTGTTTCCATTGAGTGAGGTGTATTTCCCCCACGGGCATGCTTGGCAGTTTGCCACCGTGAGTTATCTCTGCTCAAATATGAAGATATAGAAGATGACGTATATTAACAGAATTTAGTCTGAAGACACAACATGGTGTATGTTAACAGTATTTAGTCTGAAGACGGAAGATGCCATATGTTAACAGTACTTAGTCTGAAGACAGAGGATGGCGTATGTTAACAGTATTTAGTCTGAAGACAGAGGATGACATATGTTAACAGTGTTTAGTCTGAAGACAGAAGATGACATATGTTAACAGTATTTAGTCTGAAGACAGAAGATGACATATGTTAACAGTATTTAGTCTGAAGACAGAGGATGGTGTATGTTAACAGTATTTAGTCTGAAGACAGAGGATGGTGTATGTTAACAGTATTTAGTCTGAAGACAGAAGATGACATATGTTAACAGTACTTAGTCTGAAGACAGAAGATGACGTATGTTAACAGTATTTAGTCTGAAGACAGAAGATGACGTATGTTAACAGTATTTAGTCTGAAGACAGAAGATGACGTATGTTAAGAGTATTTAGTCTGAAGACAGACTATGGTGTGTGTGCGTATGTGCGTGCGTGCGTGCGTGCGTGCGTGCGTGCGTGCGTGCGTGCGTGCGTGCGTGCGTGCGTGCGTGCGTGCGTGCGTGCGTGCGTGTGTGTGTTAAAGATATTGCATGTACACACGGCACATGCACCCTTATGGACGCATAGGATAATCTACAGAATACTAGAGTGATCAATGTAATGACTATTCAGCAGAATCGTCACGATGTTTAGTGTTCTGAGTGCCATTCAGTACGTTGATCATTGCACATGAGGAGGTGATCTAGAGATACACATGTCTTACCATTTACAAGCATCATTTTCTTTTAATAGATGGCTTGCATTAAAGCTTGCTGGTGCTGGTCTAAGAATGATTTGAGATTGCCTCTCCGACTGTATCTGTCACATCGAATTAATCAAGGAGGATTGCAGGCATGAATTATTGAAATTGCTCAAGATTTGATTTCTTGATTTACGCCACAGTGTATTATTCAGAAATCTCAACAGAATAGTATTTAATGCAAAAACAGACGCCAATTTCAGTGCATTGTGGCATACATGTGGCCCTGGGGAGTTTAAATCTTAGGTTTTGTGCAAATTGGGTAACTTAAAACCAATAAATGTTTTTGACCTAGAAAGAGAACCTGACCTGGAGATGAAGCGAAAAGAGCGCAAGGAGATCTCAAAGGATGAATATATATGGCTGGAATATGAGATGTGGCATCGTGGCAGGATATATGTAGTAATCGCCCATAATGGAGATTTCCAGAGCGAATTGCATGCCACCATCTTTAAATTCTAAATTCATAGTTTGTTTTCTTAGTTTAAATCACAATGATACAAGATATTCTAAATCATTATAATGATGAATGCAATAGAATTCGTAAACACGTATATTTAGTAGTATTCTGCTGCACATAACTGTGTTCCCAGTGGCATTGTACGGACTGTCCATGCAAAGCTCGATTGCGAACTGATGCATATACAATATATTTAAACGTTCTTGTGGCGAGAAACATTCTCCACTAAATGCATGTGAAAGAAGCATTGTAATGTCTTTGCCTTTGTCTACCGTGTGGAAACCCTTTGCCATCGAAAAATGACGTCAATTGGAAACGTCTGGAAGTCTAGACATTGGTTCATCCCAACACGCACCTGTTTATCTGACATTTTTTATTTTATTACAGACCTATTACTAGAGCGATACATTTCTGGCTAAGCCACGCCCATGTCAAGCTAAGCCACGCCCAGGTCAAGCTAATCTCTGTCCAGATTTTATGCGGCTTAAAATTGATATAAAACTTTGGAACAGTATTCTCAGAATTGAAATTTCAAGGTAGGCTGTTTCATATTTTAAAACTAATTTGCCACCGACAGTTGTTGCCGCCTACGTCAAATTACTTTCAAAATATTCAACAGAATGTTACTTCTATTGTACATTCATCAAAGACATAGACCTCATGATGACGGTCACAATTTTTGTGTCGCAGCTTTACGTCTTTATGATTAGGACACCATCAAGGGATGCAAAGAACCTTTCCAGAGTACCCCACCCATCATATGACGTCATAATGAAATGCGTGATGTGTACAATGACATCATAATGAATGACGTCATGAATGACGTCGATAAGTACGTCACGAACGCATATTTGATGACGGTCTATGGGCTGTTGTACAAATTGTTTGCTTTTACTATTTAATAAATATTCTGTTGAATATTTTGAAACTAATTTGACTGGGCGCTGTTGCTGCCTATGGCAGCAACAGCACCCAGTCTATTTAGTTACAAAATATTCAACAGCTTCCCTGTATAGTTTTCAGGAAATTGATAGCTTGGGCATTCGTGGATCGATCAATCCAAACACGGCGAGGTGTGGGTGGAGCTTAGCTAGTGATGGGCGGGGCATAGCTAAAAATGGAAAGGTCCATTAATTATGATGTCATATAATTCAGTGAACGATCGTATCCCTCCATTGAATGCCTCAGGCTTGGTTTCTCCCACCACGCAATTGTTTACACGCGTGATGATTCTCCTATTTAATTATTGACATTTTAATTCCATCATGAGGACATATTACATCGTTAGACATTTGAAAAGGGCAACGCGCTAAAATCATTTGCTATTTAATATATCTTCTGGTGAGTATTTTGAAACTAATTTGACTGTGAGATGTTGCTTCATAGGAGAACTGCATGTTCATGTGGAATTAGTTTCAAATTATTCAACAGCTTATAGGCATATTTGAAATTGTGAATTCAGGATTCACGTGATTAAGTGTCGGGACAGTGGCTAGGAATGCGTATGACTTCTAATTTGAGATTCATTATAATCAGGTATGTATTTAAGGTGGTCAATACAGAACAATTCCATGACATGGTGGCGTCCTGTATGAGGCTGGACACGTGACAGAACTCGATGTAATGTGATGCGATTCAATTTGATGTCTTGAGGCAGTCGAATTGGGCCTGGATGACTTACACTACTCCAGTAGTAGACATGGTTGAGCACGCCGTCTACTATTTTCAATCACCAAGGCAACCATGTCTTCAGTCATTCATAGTCACATGCCTACCAACATCCATCAACACAAGTGAATAATGACGTCTGTGTGTACAAGGACGGGCCTGCAGTATGATAATGCAATCTCTGCATATAATAAGCATTTATCATTTAGTAGACAGTACAGAACTGCAGGAATGAAACAATGGATGGATGCGATCTGTCATCCATGTATCTAACATCGTAAGCAATTACGTCACCACTTAGCTGAACTTACAATCATAATGACGTATGGCTCTGACATGAAAATCGAGAAGAGTATCACTAATGTACGAAAGGAGGAATCAAGTTTAGCTATGCCCCGCCCATCCTATCTAAGCCAACACATCGTCCTTGTTGGGATCAACCGATCCATGAACTCCCTGACTATCAATTTCCAGAAAACTACACAAGTAAGCTTTTGAATTTTTTGAAACTAATTTGACTAGGTGCTGTTGCTGCCAATTTAGTTTCAAAATATTCAACAGCATGTTTATTAAATAGTCAAGACACACAATTCATACAACAATGCTTAGTCTGTCATCAATTAAGCATTCACGATGCCATCCATGACGGAATTGATTAGGACGTCAACCTACATCTCATGTAGGTGTTTGTGACGTCATATTATTGATGGATAAACTGGAATCATCTGTAGAATATTATGAAACAAATTACGCTAAAAATATTCAAAAGTTTGCGTATGTGATTACCTTGAAATGTAGATTCTGGTATTTCAGGTTTCAATGTTTCAAATCGATTCCAACATGCAGAAAATGTGGGCGGAGCTAAAAGTGGGCGTGGCATGGCTAGAAATGGATCCTGTCTTAGTAAAGAATGTGTACGTCTTCCTATTGATTTGAGAATGGAATGCTGAGTAAGTCAGGGAGTAGTTTCAGACATGTATGTCGGATGGCAATTCACCTTTCCAGAGTACCCGCCCACCATATGACGTCATAATGAACTGGGCGATGTGTAGAATGACATCATAATGAATGACATCATGAATGATATCGCTAAGTACGTCACGAACGCAAATTTGAAGACGGTCTATGCGTTGTTGTACAAATTGTTTGCTTTAACTGTTTAATAAATATTCTGTTGAATATTTTGAAACCAATTTGACTGGGCGTTGTTGCTGCCATAGGCAGCAACAGCACCCACTCAAATTAGTTACAAAATATTCAACAGCTTCCCTGTATAGTTTTCAGGAAATTGATAGCTAGGGCATTTGGGGATCGATCAATCCCAACACGTCGAGGTGTGGGTGAAGCTTAGCTAGTGATGGGCTGGGAATAGCTAAAAATGGAACGGTCCATTGGCGGGTGTGGGTGACATTGACCCAGGTTTAAGGAACCAAAAGCAAAACAAACGAGAATATGTTCTGCAGATTCTTGCCTTGAAAGTTTCTTTATTTAGCTCTTCTCAGAGAAGTTCTCTTATATTTCCGGGGGAGACTATTGATCGTTATCTGTTTTACTGTTTTCTTTGATTATGCATGTTGTGCCTTATGTTATGTTGTGACGTGTGCAACAGAGGAACTTACTCCGCCCGTGTAGTGCGACAGGGGCTGACATCCACTCACCCCACCCATCGCATCCCAGCCTAAGTGTTCGTCTTTGTTTCGAATACTGCATATATTTCATTAAACATTCTGATGCAAGGGAGATAACTCATAGATATATCTGTAAACACCGGCGTAGGTGTAGAAATGCAGATTCTTATCTTTGATGGAAATCTGGTTTCGAGTTTTTGTTCAATTTTGAAAAAGCCGGTATGGCTATTTACCTGATATTATATCATTCACGGAGATGTTCTGATGGTGCATGCCTGCGCGCATGTGTATGCGCGCGTGTGCGCGCGTGCGTGTGTGTGTGTGTTTGTGTGTGCGCGTGCGTGCGTGCGTGCGTGTGGTGTGTGTGTGCTTGCTTGCATGCTTGTGTGCGTGCGTGCCTGCGTGCTTGTGTGTGTGCCTGTGTGCGTGCGCGCATATCTGTTTGTTTGTTTGCCGTTGTACATGCGTGTGTGCTTACGTATGTGCTTGCGTGCATGTGCGTGCGTGTGTGCATGCGTGCGTGCGTGCGTGCGTGCGTGCGTGCGTGCGTGCGTGTGTGTGTGGGCGCGTGCTTGCGCGTTGTGTGCATGTGTGCGTGTGTGCTTGCGCGTTGTGTGTGTGTGTGTGTGTGTGTGCGTGTGTGCGTGTGCCGTACGTGTGTGTGGGCGCGTGCTTGCGCGTTGTGTGCATGTGTGCGTGTGTGCTTGCGCGTTGTGTGTATGTGCGCGCGCTTATGCGTGTGTGCATGCATGCGTACGAGGACGAGGTCAATGCTTTTTTTAGCGCAACTGTTCGAGCTATACAGAAACTGATACTAAGACCTTTCAGAGTGAAGCCGGCCAAAGCCGGCCTCAAAATGGGGCATGAAGAAGGTCCATTTGTACCTCAAGAGCAGACTTTCTTTTTAATTTACCACTGGCTCGACAAACGTTATTCTCGTGTTAAATTTTTCAAAACATTCTTGTTTTGGCCTGCAAATGGGCATTGTATGCGTAAAATATTCTTTTTATTTTCATGATCAAATTTGGTTATTAACTCCTCTTGTGTCACAGCGCCTCAATACCCTCAAAATACTACTCGAGATATCAATTATACATTTTTATGGTCAATATTTTTCAAGATATTTTAATTTTAGAAAACTATTTTTGTAAATTTACCACAGAATTTCTTTTCGCTGGCTTGATCATTAAAGGGTAATGGTAAAGAAAATTTAAGTTTATTACTTATCCAGTATCTATCTGCAGGCCGAGAAAAGAGTATTTTTGAAAATTCACCACTAGAATGACTGGCTCGGTTACCGATCCAGTCATTCTAGTGGTAAATATTAAAAAATACTCTTCTCCAGGCCTTTCAAATAGCATGTCTGACAACCACTGCAAAGGTGTTTTGGTCAGTTTGACCATTAAAGGGTTAAGTTGAGACAAGAGGGGATAAAGGGGTAATAGACAGAGTATATCATCTCGTGTTTTAATAGTATTTAGTGCAGAAATGTCAAATCTGGAAATAACACAAGCAATATGATTATACCCGCCTGATACGCTGACAGATATCGAGATTGCACAAGATTACAGCGTCATAAGACAAGCATTGTATCGTACTATGTATCGTACTATGCTGTACATGGCACGGGAAGACTATGGCAATCGGGGATATAAGATACGGATAACTGCGATAAGCGAGAGAAGATAACGTTTTCTTGGCAAATCCAAGTACAGTGTCCTATTTGCTAACCTGTGCGTCGACGCCAAAGAAAGCCGTTTCTTTCAAGTATGCTGTCTCTGAATTATGTCATTGGAACGATGAAATTATCTGCATCATGCATCGTTACAGACAGATATATACAGAAACCATACTTTCTAGATGATTTACTCCGCATATCTACAGTGTATTTCCACAAGGACATACATGTATATAGTAATGTTCTTATCTCACATGTCTGTCCATGTTCTGCAAATTTATCCTCTTAAATAACATAGTGTGTTCTGAAATTTTCCATTCACATTCCACACAGTTAGTCTCTGTGACTGTTATACGATAAGGTACAATGCTGTGAAACGATCCATTTCTAGATATGGCATGTCCCTTTAAAACCTAAGCTCACTTTGCACCTGTGTTGAAAGCTATACAACTGCTTAAAAATAACAAAGGGAATAATATTGTTAATGAATGCATCAAATCAACCGAGGATGTTATGATAAATATCTATAAATTTGTCTTCAACAAAGCCCTTTATGCAGCTGAAATCTCTGAGGTGTGGCCCGATGGTAAAATTATAAGCAGAAAGGATACCCCAAGTAACCAAAAATTTACAGACCCATCACTCTACTACGTTGTCTTTGTAAACTCTTTACCTCGATTATCAGTAAATGATTAAATGCAACTTGACACAGAGCAGCTACTAGAAAACCAAGATGGATTCAGACACGGGTATTCCACGACTGACCACCTATATACTTTGTACCAACTAATTGAACTATTTCAGAAACGTAAGAAAAGATTATTTTGTACATTTAATGACTTCGAGAAAGCCTTTGATAACGTCTGGAGACCAGGCCTTTGCACGTGTGTTGAAAAGCCATAAAACTGCTTTAAAAATAGCAAAACACGGCAGACGATGGATTAAACACGTTTCTAGCTAGTAATTCTATTATACGCTGATGATACAGTAATTATGGCTGAATCCCCGCTAGACTTGCAAAGATTACTTAAAACATTTAGCGAATTCACCGACATATGGAAACTAAAAATTTACATTGATAAAACAAAAGTACTAGTTAGTATTCGGTAGCAGAAAAAGGTATTATAATAAATTAAACTTTACTTTGAAAGGTTATCCATTGGAGAGTGTAGACAGCTACAAACATCTTGGCATTTACTTTTCCTTCAACCCTCGTCTTATTACTGCGGAAAAACACCTCGCCAAGCAATCCAGTGAAGCCGCTCATGCACTAAACAGCCGTGCTCGTAAGCTGGATTTGCCGGTAGATTGCCACCTAAAACTTCTCCAGAAATTAATTCAACCGATACTACTCTATGGTAGCGAAATCGTAGGAGTAGAAAACTGCAATATATTGGAAAATGTTAAAACCAGTTTTTGAGGCACGTACTAAAGGTAAAATACAACACATCAAAATACATGATGTATGGAGAAACAGGCGAACTACCTCTAATGATCTATATAAAGCTACGTATGATAAACGTTTGGCTTAGACTCGTCGCAGGAAACCCGGCTAAAATATCAGTTCGAATTTATAAATATATATTAAATGGCTATCTTCTTTATAACACACAATACAAATGGCTCAATCAAATTAAAGGAATACTAGAGGAATGTGGGTTGGGATATATATGGGATATACAATCAGTAGAGCGCATAAATGTGGTTAAAAGCCAGATAAAACACAACTTTCAGGACCAATTTGTATGGAACTGGACGGGACAATTAGGGGAGTCATGGAAAGGGAAAGATTATATGGCATTTGAGTCTAATTTTAAAATTGAAGCATACATACAACAACTTGGAGACAGAAATCGGATTACACTTGCCAAATTCAGAACTAGTAACAATCACCTACCGATTGAAAAGAGTCGATAGGGGCATGGTGCTACCCAGGGAAGAACGGATATGTCAGTTATGTGATAAAAATGATATAGGCGATGAGTTCCACTTTAATTTAGTCTGTCCACATTTCCAGAAAGAAAGATTGGAACTCCTTCCCAAATATTAATGCAGACAACTATATTATTTTTAATTCGAAAAATTACTCACAATTATTCGCTTTTAGCTAATCTGTGTGGCTTATTCAGCGTCCTAACCTCTCAATTTCAGAACAGGTAAGTCCTGGCTCATAGCAAACACCATTTGCTGGTGCCGCCATACCATCCGTTCTAAACATAACAAAGAAGTAGACACCGGATAAATGTTGAGACTAACTGAACACGACGCCAACACCACTGGCAACAATTTATCGATAGATCATATGATGTCATAACCAACTACGTCACATGTAGGCTGACGTCATAATCAAATACGTCATGCATGAGGCGATCCTTCACAAACGCTTAATAGTCCGTCCGGTTGTATGAATTGTATGTGTTTACTGTTTAATAAACATTCTTTGAATATTTTGAAACTAAAACGTCCACCCATTGAAATTAGTTTCAAAATATTCAACAGCTTACCTGCATAGTTTTCTGGAAATTGAGATTCAGACAGTGTATGGATCGGTCGATCCCAACACGGGAAAGGTTTCATCCGTTATGTTGTGCTCTCTTCGGTATTGCAATGGTCATTTATAGGTTCGCCTACTTCTAACCCCGATTCCCTCCCTTATCTTACTAATTTACAATCTTACTTCTCATCGACGTCTGTCCTGATTGGGCCAAGCGTCACTTATTCCCACTTTAGATCTGTCAATTGCGGATCACCCTGCTACATGAGGAATGTCTCCAGAAATTTGTGCGCGTGGTCCATACAATCCCCGGCTAATGGTTCATTTCATTACAGTTCCCAACATTTGTTTTACGTCAAACAACGTTAGCCGATATTTCAGATCGGTCTCCAGATTGGACATTGTTCCGCCTATGCGATCCAAACGAGGCTCCTGACATGACCTCTCGATCTGTGCTGCAATATTACGGTACTCTGTAAATTTAATGACGCCGTTTTTAAA
This sequence comes from Chaetoderma sp. LZ-2023a, assembly GCA_034401795.1. Classification (NCBI taxonomy): domain Eukaryota; kingdom Metazoa; phylum Mollusca; class Caudofoveata; order Chaetodermatida; family Chaetodermatidae; genus Chaetoderma; species Chaetoderma sp. LZ-2023a. The sequence goes on from CM067359.1 coordinate 175,899,364, forward strand.
ATTCCAATACAGTTGCGGCCATTAGTTTTTGCATTATTTGAAAAGCAGTCGTTAGGGCGTAAAGCTAGTGCCCGTTTCTAACATTTAAGTCTAAAATCTATTGTACGCTATTGTTTTAAGAGGTGGCTTAATGAGTCACTTGATCTTCTTAGAAATGAAACTGGCGATTAAAAGCAGCTGCCCGATAATACAGTCAATCCTGACAGAATTGTGTTTTGAAATAGGATTTAGTGGTGTATTAAGACGTGTGGTTGTTAGACCACACGACTTAATTAACCAATTTCCCGTGTCTCAAAACGCAGCATCATATACAGTCAGCAATTTACGTTTAAAGACCAACTGGTTTTATGAATAACGGAGAAGTCCGATGTGTCAGTCAAGTATATAACGTCATTATCAATTATGTCACTACTGAGCTAACGTCAATCTATCTATCTGCGTCATGAACATTGAAATGTCCGCCAAGCGAATGATAAATTTACAATTTAAAAAACATTCTGTCGAACATTTCGAAACTAATTTAAACATAGGAAGCAACAGAACCTAGTCAAATTAGCTCAAAAATATTAAACATCTTGCCTGGATAGTTAGTTGGGATTCTGGGGAAATCAGGATTCAAAGCGCATAACTTGCTTGCAACCCGCGCAATGGGTTGATGAGGCATAGATAGAAATGGTCGGGCATAGCTAGAAATGGGCGAGGTTTAGCTAAAAATGGGCGAGGTTTAGCTAGAAATGGGCGGGGCTTAACTACAAATGGGCGGGGTTTAGCTAGAAATGGGCGGGCGGACCTAGATATGGTCCCCTCTAGTTTGCCTGGTGCAAAAGGGAAGATGGGGAAGACCGGGTCTGCTGTACATGTTATGTGTAGAAGGAGATTACTCGGAGATTCAAGATAGCTTAAATGGACGAATCTAGTTTATCGATCAATCATATGACGTCATAATCAACCGCTTCACAATAATTAATTACGCCATGAATGACGTAATTAAGTCTGTCATAAACGCTTAATAGTCCGTCATGTTGTACGATTTGTGTGGCTTTACTATTTAACACCTCCACCACACACACACACACACACACACGCACGCACGCACGCACGCACGCACGCACGCACGCACGCACGCACGCACGCACGCACGCACGCACGCACGCACGCACGCACGCACGCACGCACGCACGCACGCACGCACGCACGCACGCACGCACGCACGCACGCACGCACGACCGCACGCACGCACGTACGCACGCACGCACGCATGGACGCACGTATGCACGCACGAACGAACGCACGCATGCACGCACGCACGCACGCGCGCACGCACGCACACACACACCCACACACGAACACACACCCTCCCCCCCCCAATCCGCCACCACACCCACCACCCCGCCACCACACACCCACACCCGATTATTGGACACTAGCAACACATTAAAATTAAAAACAGGTAAAATTCCGTGGGCTTTATACTATAATTGAGAAATTCAACATGACGTCCAAGATGGGCGTTATAACATTAAGAATTGCCATTTGTTATTAACTCTTCATACTTAAGCGCGGAAGGAGACATAGAGGCGTTTTCGCCAGCAAGGAAAGCTGTGTTGTTTCAGATTGAGTAATACACGTTTGTCTATGGAACCTTATTCATTGGTCATTCAACCACTTTCAAAAATGAACCCTTAGTTAAATTTAATTAATTAATTCATCTAGCTTCGGGAAGGCCTGCAAACCGAAAGCGATTGCCATAAACGTACGCACCTGAACAATTTTAGTGTTAACCACCTTAAACCATAAATTAGGTGTTTTATGTTATCTTTGTTCACGGATGTTGAATTTATTATTTATTAATTAAATAGCAGTAGGAGCACAATGACATATCCCAGGGGCATTGTTTATATAACATAACATATAGACCGGGGTAATTTTAGAAAGTAGGTTATGAAAATCAAAAATCGTTTTTGAAGAAAAAGCAATTGGCAGCAACAGTACCCACTCAAAATATTTAACAGCTTACCTGTACAGTTTTCTGGAAATTGATAGTCAGTGAATTCAGAGATCGTTCTATCCCAACACGAGCGAGGTGTAGGTGGAGCTTAGCTAGAGGCGGGCGGGGTTTACCAAAAAACGGGAAAGGTCCATTGTTTTATAACCATCGTTTGCATCTAGCAAGATTAAAGTAGTGATATTTTTTAAAGGCAGAAATCAAAACTAATTTTCTAACTCATGCTACAATAGAGGGAAACACTCATTAACTGCTAATTTAATCAATGGTGTTTCCTAATGAAATGACTTGCAGTTTTATAAGCATCAGAGTCCTTGTAACACAACCATAACCACAACCTGTACAATGGTCAGGCACTACAGATATAAATGCACATGCAATTAAACACCTAAAGTCCTACTCTATCTTCAAGACAAAGATCGTCCACCCCTCTTGGAATCACCTGTAAATGTTCTAGGTTCCCTAGATGGGATAAGATTGTGTTCTGAAAACAAATATATGCACATATTACTGATTTTTCTGAAGGCAGCCGTCAAACCCAAAACGGTACTAAACAGAGTACAATGTAGGTGCATATTTAAAAACTGGTTTAGTCAGTGATGTTCCCCGAGTGGCAATCTTACAAGTACACATTCAAAGATTATTTCACTCACGATTACATTTTCTTCAATCAATGACCAGCTGGGACATGGACATTACACACATGCTGGGGACAGTGACCAACAGATTTTGGAACTGCTTTCCAAAGATTTTCTCCTACAAAAGATTTGAGATAGCATATCTGTAAGAAATCATTTAGTTAGCTCAGGGAGTAGCTCTTAAACACAGCGATCTGTCTACACTACAATGAGATTGGATTTGGAGGACAGGTAGATCTGCGTGTTCAAGAGCTACATCCTGAGTTAACTAAAACAAGAGGCCCGACGGCCTGTGGCGCCCAACTGGACCAAGAGCATTTGGACCCTTTGCATTTAAATAGACATGAGGGATAATTCCCGGAAGATCCAAGATGACCGCTAAGGAAATTGACCAATCAAAATTCGTATTTGCTTTCTTGAAGCCTATCGTCATAGAATCATTCCACCGAAGTGTGTTTGAAAGCCAGCTGTTGATTAAGTATCTAAAAAATGTTTGGAAATTCTAAGATTTCTGCCGAAAACAATCGGCCAATTAAAATTCTCATTAGAACTTTTGAAGTCGAGCACCATATGGGCATTCCACCCAGGTTTTTATTAAAATCATGCCATTAATCAAGGAAGAGTAGCGTTTTAACAGATTTCTGGTGAATCCAAGATGGCCACAAGAAAAATTGAGCAATCGAATTTCTGTATATAAGTTCTGAAGCCTTGCACGACAGGGTCCTTCCATCCCAATTAAATTTAAATCCGCTAAGCAGTTAATGAGTAGTAGCGTTTTTACAATTTCTGGCAAATTTGTCATAAAATTTAGATTTTCACCAAAGAAATCGACCAATCAAAATTCTGTATACAAGTTCCTACGCACATAGGTTCTTTCCAGCCTATTTAAATTGAAATCCGCCTATCGGTTAATGAATAGTAGCATTTTTACCATTTCTAGGATTTTTTTAACAAAATCTAAGATTTTCACCGAAAGAATTGACCAATCAAAATTTTGTATACATGGCCTGAAACCACAAATCGGTTAATGAGGAGTAGCGTTTTGACAATTTATGGTAAAATTTTCATAAAATCCCAGATTTTCACCAAAATGGTTGACCAATCAAAGTTCTGTAAAACAAGTTCTGAAGCCGTCCACTATAGGGTACTTTTAACCAAATTAGGTTGAAATCCGCTAAGTGGTTAATGAGGAGTAGCGTTTTGAATTATAAGTTGGCAGACAGACTGACGACAAGCGGACAATGGACGGACGACAGACGGTCACCATGGCATAAACTCACTTGGCCATTCTGGTCATGTGAGCCAACTAACCAAGAGACTACTGAATTACATGTAAGTAGATTTTCTCGAAAAGAATACTTCATTTCTTATAACATGTATAACAGACATGACAGACAAGCTGTTAAATAGAAGTATGCCACGTCTCTATACCATACATTAGACTGGTGATTAGCCCTGCATATATGGGGTACAGACACTATAAAAGGTACGGGCACTACACAAGTTATGAAGGATCCTATTTCAGACAGCCTCCCAGTCGTGATAACTAAGTCTTTCTGTATTGTGATGTACTAAGTACATGTATGTCTATTACTACCTGTATATAACTTTGGTGGCTGATTACAGTTCAGATCATGTTAGAAATTAGTGGGGTGTACGGACATTACATCCTGAGCTAACTAAAATGGCCATGGAACAATTATGTTAAGTGAATTTTATCCAAAGAATACTTCAGTTCTTATAACAGTAACACAGACAAGCTATTAAACAGAATTATTTCATGTTTTTTTACTCTGCATGAAACTGGTGATTAGATCTACGTACTATGGGGCACGGACACTATAAGGGGTACAGACACTATATATGGTATGAAAGGATCATATTTTAGACAGCTTCCCAATGATATTAACTAAGTCTGTGCTGTATTGCGATGTGCTATATATGTCTATTAATAGATAACTTTGGTGCCTGATTACAGTCAGAGTATGTAAGAAATCAGATGGGGTACGGATACTAGATATTTTTTTCGGACAACGGACACCTATTTTCAGGATGGAATATTTCATTCACATGTATAAGTAGGAATTCCCTCTGCCTTATATAGTCATAAACACAACATGTGCCGACAGTAAACAATATTTTAATGCTAATTAACTCAAACTGATAAATATCAAAGGAGCTGAGAAACTCCAGCAAACATTTGTTAGAAACTCCATAACAAATAGGATTATTGTACCAGTGCTGTTTCCAGTAAGAGAATTCAGCTCCAACTCTTCAGAATCACTTCCAAATACAAACAGAGATGTCAATGGATATTGAATTGCCTAACAATTTCTTGTTTAAACTTCTCAATTTCCATCTGGAAAGAGCTTTGACAATACAAGTGTAACTTATCACGGTTAAAAATTGGTTGAAATTTGGTTATGTTTTCCTTCATATTTTCAGTAAATATGGACCGATTTCAATAATTCTTTCTTTGGAGTTGATGAGATCAGTACAGCAAGTATTTCAAGATGTGATGTTTTTGTGACAGCTGGTGGCAAGGTACATTAGCACTGTCCACATATAAACCCGAAAGTAGATAAGAAATCAACTTGTAACGAAAAGTGGGCCCTCCGTAGCAGTTAAGAGAAGCGCCAGAGTATCTACAGGTGCTTTTGGTAGCAAGAATCATTTCCTTTCTGTGTATATAGGGTGACGCTAGAAAGCACAGACTAGTTATGTTAAGACGCAAAGACAATTCTGAAGTGGTAGTATAGGAAGTCACTGTCTGAGGTCGGTTTGAACACTATGATTGTGATTTACATGCTGCAGATTGCCTCATTCATGTAGCAGCAATTTCTGGTCTGGACTTGACGTGCCCAAACAATTTCAGAACAATCCTGAGTTTAAACGCAAAATGTCTGATCTACCCAAAAATGAAGACCAGGAGCAACCGTTCCTGAAAAATATAATCTTACCTTGAGCTTCACGATGATGAATAACTGACACGTTCAGCCCTGGGAGAGAAAAGGAAGGAATGTCTATCTGGTGCTGAATCTCTGCCAGACGGCAATCAGTATCTCAAGAGCCAGTTGCAAGAACAGTAAGGAAACTCTATCCTTTTTGCAAACGAAATAGGCTTTAATGCTATTGTGACAATGAGAGAAAGAGCACCGTACATACTGAGGTCTTACTTCACACATAGCGATGAAGTATCGCGAAAAAGCAATCATTGAAACTGCTGCGAGGCTGATTAAAATTATATTAAGCCTAGTGTTGCGAGTTGTCATTGATTCCTTACACACTGTGCATTTCATTGAATATCTTGTTTGTGGGTGTGTAGCTCGCCGGGTAGTGTCGGGCCGTTCTGGTGTATCATGCCAACTCGCCGCGCCGCAAGTGCATGACGAGTGATGACGCTGGTTAGCATCTGGTCTCGGAGTGATGGACCTTGTACGAGAATGCTTTGCGGGAAACAAAAACTGGCTCCTAAGGCCGGTGGAACTCAATTGTTCCGGTGGGGCCGTGCGACCATCGTCGCGAACATTAAACACAACTGTCTCATCCCAAGAATTTGTGTCACCAGTATGCCTGTCTATAGCAATTTTGTGATCTATGGACTTACAAGATTTGATTTGGTGACCTAAAAATATATGTCTATACAATGAGTTTACCTAACAATTACAAATATGCTAGATAATACTACAGTAAGAGCATACGAAAATACGAGACATAGAGACAGGTAGATGAACTTTTAAACATGGGGCTCCCGGAGGTACCACAAAGACTCGTAGGTCCGCAGAGGTATCCCCGCAAGGGAGGCTCCCATACACGAGACTTAGCTATTTAGCTTAATATAAGTTATTATACCTCTAAGCTGAAAGGAAGAAGGTTATCTCGGACGAAAAGTTATGTGCTTCACGCGGGCACTACTCCTAGTGCTAGTTTGGGTGAGGAGTATTATCCTGGCGTGGACCGTCGTCGCTGAATCCTTGCGAGAGGCAAGTACCTCGCGCGGGCCTCCATTTCGGAAAGGTGTCGCCACTGCTTAAAGCGGGAGAAGAATAGTAGGCAAGAATGGGCCCACTCTAATATTTCAACCAAAAATGCTTCAGAAAGAAAAGACCATACCTAGTGAGATTATGACTATAGCGGTGCGTACTGTTTTACGTGAAGACGGGGCGGCCGATTCTTGAAGGATTCCCTCGTCACCGTCTTATGTGATTCTTGGTGTGCTGAATTAGTAGGTGCCGCTTTATTTATGCGGGCCTTCTGCTTTGCTTAATTAGCTTTTAGTTGTTTTCAAAACAAGAATTATTTTTGGCCGCAACTGGCTGGTATCTACCTAGCTATTAGACACGGCTGTCACTGAGAACAGATGCCCTAAGACATCAATACTGAAGACAGCGCCCATACATGTTACGTAGCAAAATCTCCGAACTGGATAAGAAACCGGAAATCCCGCCCCTTAACCACATAAAACGTTACAAGCCATGGGTTACTTTTCACGAAAGCATTATTAGACCATTATTCTATCGTTATGGGGGGGTGGGGTAAGAGAGATGAATACCCACCGTAAATGTCCTTCCCGCAAGGGCGTGGCAGATCTTAATATCATGCCCAGACATTCCTATGGAATTCGGTGGGGATACGTATCTCACCCGTCACCGGGTCCTATGGAACTAACCGTTTAACCTGTCATTAGGTTTATATACAAGTTGCCCAGTTTTGCACTGCGGTGCGGGAAGTTTGTTCAGTAATAATATATAATGATTAATACATGTGTTTTCGCAGTGCTTTCCTACATTCCTAAGTGCTAAGTACTAAGTATCCAAAGATACGCGGGAATGTGTGAGATACCGCACCCTGGCCCTTACCACATGGAAACCCCAACAGTTTCCCAGAGTCGGATCAGCTCATGGTGCGGATAGGGACATCCAAACAATTAAGAAGCCACAAGGCTGAGTGGAACATGAAGAGAGACACAATCTTGGAGTTATGAGTCTTACTGGAGTTCGGGGCTAGATTATCGCACTATCGGAAGAGAAGAGTATATTACAGAGTACGTAATGAAGAAAGTGTCTCTAATCATTTTGAACCTATCCTATTGAGCTGAATAGAAAAGGTTTAGTCGGTAGCATGCCGGGCTAAACAAAGTTATAGCACGGACAGCGACCTCAGTGAAAAATTGTTGGTGGCGGGAGGAAGTGCTGTATATATAAGTGTTGCTGTATAGTGTTTCCTACGTGCACTGTAGTCCTGTATTTTCTTTGAATAAGCAAAACATATGAACGGATGGCCACTGGCCATATATATACATAATCTAACCAGAACAATCAATACGGTATTACATGATCAAGGTATACATATCAGTACAGGTTAACCAACCTACTATAGTGCGGTTAGAAACACATGGAGGAAAATGAGAATAACTATAAACATATACAGAAATTATAACTAGCGGTCCTAAGACCGTTACGGTTCCTTTTAGTCATCTGGACCGTTCTTACGGATACAATATAATTAACGAAATACATATAGAGAAATAATTAAACCGCGAAGTATAGTTACTTGAATACTCGGTAGTCATTTTTAAGTTAGGCTACCGTGTTACTGAAATTGATACGTCATTCCGTAGTTTGACTTGCGTTGATGCATTCTCAGGAAGCTGGAAAGTTCCCGCAGGTTGGTTCCCGCAAGCTGTTTTCCGCAAACAAGATTTCCGCAAGAACAGTCATGGCGGGAGTACATCGCTCAGCACTGTAAGCCTAATAAGATGTCTAATGAGCAGTCAGCAAAAGATACGATAGGTCTACTGTGGTGAAGAAAGTTCCCATACACCGATGGCGCGGATGGAAGTTGTAAACAACCCAATCACAAGCGGGGGTTGTCAGAGGCAAACGAAGATACAAAACAAAGCTTCACGGTGCTGGGTACGTCAGCCAGCTCTGAAGACGCACTGGGCAGAGTGTACTTGCTGCGGTCGAAAGTTAGAAGAACCTACATGATATTAGTGCGGTGACAGTTGAAATACCACTTTTAGACGTGGCCGGCAGATCCGGAGAGTCATCCATCAAAGAACATCCTGCCTCTACATCTGTAGACTCACACATTCAGGCCGTAAAGGCCTCACCGCAAATTTGTGTTTCGAAGTAGATATTGATATTCGTGAACAATAATCAGAAGTTCCAAAGGGAGTTACAAAATTGTCCTTGTTGCAGTGGGTTGGCTACTGCTAGCTACGGGAGAAGAACATAAAACTGAAGTCATATGCGTAATATCTCTTGATCGCAGCTAGTACAGGTCCAACCTGTTCGGCCCCTGGCCGAGGATGCTCTCGATCACTGGATCGTGTCTCCTTTTATACTCCTCGTGACGTCACAGGCACATGCTCCAACCAATCATCGTTCGAGCAACATCCAATCAGCGCGTAGCTAATAATAGCGCAGCCGAATGTTCTAGAGCATTCTAGAAGTTTTGCGTGCACGTGGTTATGACGTCACGGCTATATTTTGAAGATAATCAAGAAGGGTTTTCCGTAGATAACTCAGCCATTTCTCAACCGATTTTGAAATGGTTTACAGATTTAAAAAGCCCGTTGAATTTTGGTCTTGATCCATGCCAGATGTAACGGGAAAAGGCAATCAATAAGGATTCCAGGGTACCATCTCGGTACACTAAAAGCGCCATCCTATCTTGGTCGTAACTACGCGCTCTATCAAAACAGCATCCTGGCGCGCATGCGCATCATGCATTTTAACGAACTTAGTCGTTTTCGCAACGCTATCTCTCCCATAGGCCTATATACGCATATGGCTCTACCCAGGGGGGCGTGTTCAGGAAACGAATCCAGGACGGGCGGCGCATACCCAGCTTAGCTTGTAGGGCCGGTATCCGACCAGCCGATCCGAACTACAGGTGCAGGTACTAGACGAAAGGTTGGAGGTATAGGTCATGCGATAATTCGAGCAGTTTGATCACGTGCTCTCATTGCTCCATTACATGTTGGTCTTGCTGTACAGACACAGCATCTGTCTCTTTCTAAATTCATCATAGACACACTTCATGAGATGGGATTTTGTTCCTCATACGGGGCAGTCCTGCGATTTGAGAAGAATACGTCTGATTGTGTTTCTCTAGACATGCTAGGTGAAGACATTTTATTTGTTGAACACCATCCTGGCGTTTACAGGGGGTGGGGGTAATTGTTGACCATAATATTCCTACAATAAATGGTAAAGGGACTTTTCATGTGAAGGGTAATAATAGCAGCATTGGCACCAGGACGACCGGCAAACCATAAGATTCTTAGGCGACATATTTCAGAACTGCGCATTATAGAGATGTCAAAGATCTTTTTTTGTCTCAAGACAGAAACAAAAAGGATGGCTAATTTCATCGGTGCAGAACTTAGGAAAACTGGATATTGTATCATCAATGCTAACAAGTGACACAGATGTTGACATTGTAAACGCGGCAGTTGATTGGTCGCGTGTCTGCTCCACAACTTTGATTGCAGAAACAGAAAGAAAGTACATTTATTTCTGCTTAGACAGTCAATCAAAACGAAACAATGTGTATAATATCATCAACCATGTCAAAGGTAGTCTTGGTAAGATTAGTGTTGGTAGTTATTATTCATTCATGCATTTACGGGGTGTGATACCATCTACATGATTTTTAACACCGGAAAAAGGTTACCTTTCAGAAACTAGTGAAAGGTGATTCAATCGTGTAATCCTGCGCTCATATATTCATTCTTCCAAGCCAAACTGATGATGCGATTACGGACCTTGGCAGTTAGGTGATGCCTGTAATGTTTGGTATAAAGTACAGTTTAATTTCATCCATTTTGGCAATTTTAATGTTATGATGGTCATCTTGCACGTCGTGTTGAATTTTTCAAATATCGTATATCATCCACGGCATCCACGACATGTTATCTTGTCTTAATGTGTTGCTAGGCTCCAATAGCCTGTGGGTAGACACCATGATCTCCAGTCTAGCATGAATATTTGATTGCTTATGGCCTTTTTTAGAGTTTTGGCCATTATCTTGGGCGCCATGTTGGATTTCCCAAATCAATAATAACCCCATGCCATTCTTCCTGGTCTTAATGTGCTGCTCCCGGGGTTGGTGGGTGGGTGGGTGGGTAGACACCAAAATCGCCAGTCTAGTATGAATAGTTAATGACTTATGGACATTTTATGGTTCTGGTGACCATCTTGGACGCCATCATGAAAATGACGACTTTCCGATGGCCAGACTGCGTTAGGCTTTCAGTATGTTCTTTAGTTCATAAAACCATACCATAAAATGTTGAAAAACCTTTTGAAGCAATGTTTCTGGAATCAAACCATATATTAACCCGACTGTAAATGCATGTTTGTGTTATCAGCTGTCTTGTCCTGCCATGTCCTTGTGGAGGCGTTTATTCAGGACATTGTTATGCCGTTCATTCGACAATGGTGGTGTCGTTGGTCGTTTGTGAGTGTGCTAATTACCACACCCCTGCAGGCCCATATAGGGATCCGATATGTCACTCAACTATCTGGTGTCATAATTGAATAGGTTACATATAGTCTGACGTCACATTCATAGCGACGTATTATAAAGCTCGAAAGGTCCGTTAATTGTATGATTTTTATGTTTATGATGAATTGGCTATTTAATAAACATTTTGTTGAATATTAAACAGCTTATCTGTATTGTTAGCTTGAAATGGCCCATTCCATTTTATCCATCCATCATATGACGTCATAATCCATTACGTGACGTGTAGGATGATGTCATAATAAATTATAGCATTTATGGCTCGATTTAGTCCGTCTTAAACGCTTAATTGTCCGAAACCTTGTACGAATTGTATGTCTACTATTTAATAAACATTCTGTTGAATATTTTGAAACTAATTTGACTGGGCACTGTTGCTGCCATAGGCAGCACCAGTACCCAGTAAAATTAGTTTCAAAATAGTCAAAATAGTTTTCTAGGAATTGATGGTCAGGGTGTCTGAGGATCGATCGAATCAAAAACCAGCGGAGCGTGGGTGGAGCTAGGGATTGGCGGGGTCATAGCTAAAACTGGAACGGTCCATTATGATTCTTGTAATTCAGGGTTCAAAATATATCATTTGATTCCAACACACGTAAACAGTGTGTGGAGCTAATGGGGGGGGGGGGGGGCATAGCTGGAAATTGATTCCTCGATATACGTTAAGGTTCGTTTGTTATTATCAAGCCGTGCACCTGTGGTGCCATGGCTATGCCAATTGACACACGCGATAGCCATTGTGGCGTTTTATAGACAGAATCTTCTAGAAATAAAACAGAATTGACGCATGCTTATGCGATTTAGTGCAGTTGTTATTTAGTAAATTGGGGTGGGTGGTGTGTAGGTATTACAGGTTGTATAAACACAACGTGAAATTTGCTGTTGGACGAAGATAATCTGAGATGAGCAATTCTGGTTATACGGTCATCCCAGAGCTCCCCTATGGACCTTTCCAGTTATAGCTATGCCCCATCCATCTCTGGCTAAGACCCACCCACACCTCGCTCAGGTTGAGAGCGATTAATCAATTTCCAGAAAAATAGATGTTGAATATCTTGACGGTAGTTTGACAGGGTGGTGTTGCTAGTCTGTCTTCAATTATGCGTTTGCTGATGTAATCTACGTCATTCATGACGTTATCGGTTATTATGTCATCCTACGCGTCGCGTAGTTGTTTATGACGACATATGACGGATGGATAAATTGGAATGGTCTATTGGCACAAAGACAGTCATTCTTCTGGATGGCAACCATCGTAGTCCGGCAGCTAAACTTAGATGTTTGGTGTAACCTTGTACTGGAGTACCTACAATAGATTTTTTGCAGATTATGCATCTATAGACCCTCCCTATTCAAAATATGAGTGATTCCAAACTGGCACTATTGAGCATTATTAACACATGACCCGTTTCCAAGAAAATCATTGCGAAAACGTTTTAAAAAATACCAAAAACTCAAATATCTCAACGATGTAGATCAGCGATTTTCCAAATTTTGGTATCTAAGTATATGTTTTAGAGCATGCCCTATTGAATGATATCAGGACCTTGAGGTTTCAAGGTCAAGGTTATTGGAAAAAATACATGGTCGAACTAAAAATCGACATTTCAATAAAATCGTCATTATTGTGCTGGTAGAGACCTGGTGAATGTAAGCTGATGCTCTCTGCTTGTTCAATTCAGTTTGGTGTCACAAGTATTGTCATATGTTGGGGTTGATGGTGGCGGGGGTGATGGTTGTGGGTATGGTTGTAGTGATGGTGGTGGTGGCGGTGGTGATAGTAGTGGTGGTGGGTGGGTGGGGCGGGGAAGGGTGGGTGGGACGTGGTGATGATGATGATGATGATGATGATGATCGTATACTGCATTCTGCGAATGTGGTAGTAGAAACACTATGCAGCTACAATCAGTCCTTCGGCTTTGACAAATGCGTCTTGTCCTCAGCCTCAGGTCTATTCCTGATCCGAATGTACCAAGACTTGTTTTCCTGAGGACTCTTCACACCACGCTTACAAGATTTATGAAATGACGTCCTCCCTGATTTTGTATTTACTTGCTCTCATTAGGACGTGTTCCAAAGGTTCTATGTGCGGGTGTGTCGTCTGGCATCCTTAGCACATGGTCAAATATGGGCAATCCTAGCTGGGAGGTTTGTATGGACAGCGGCGAGGTATTACATGTCTTGCATAATTCACTGTTGAAAATTATGCTATCCGGCCATTGGTGTCCAGTGATGGTGCGTAAGTGATTGCGGTAGCAGCCATCCAGTTTTTAGACCTTCCCGTTGAATTGCCCTACTGTTACAGTTGTACAGCATCAAGGATACACAGGTTGCTTGTACAAACGTGTCTCTTTGTCAATGGAATCTTTGATCTACTATCCACAGCTTCCTGAAAGCTATGTTTCCCATGACGCATCTGCCCACATCACATTCAAGGTCCTGGGGAGATGACGAGTCACATGTTCGCCTTCAAGAAATTGCCTACAGATTCCATCATGAGACTCATTGCACGTAGGTGTAATGGACAGTTTGCTTCCTTTTTCGATCTACAGAATAGTATCATGAGGATGGCTAGTTTGGGGAGTGCATCTGGCCAGAGCTTTGAGTCTTCGTAGACATTATCTGTATAGGTGCTTCTTTGAGAAATTTGAAGGCATCGACATTCTGGGGACACGTCTTCCATGAAAACATATGTTCAACGCCATCAAAATCAGAGGCCACTTTCTGTCATCAGCGCTTCGACACAGCCGATACTGCTCATGAGAAAGTGCATTACTCCAAGACGTAACACCTTTGTTGAGAGCAATTTTATACAGCTGTTTGTTGCACATAATCACTATGATATCATGTCCACTTCCTTTGTTACTGTTTCCGATTCTACCAGCATCGTATCAGGATCATATGGCTTCATATCAATAAGCGTGTGTGTTTAAGGGAAGAATCGATTTCAGTTCAATGCACGGCTTTCTTCTCTTGCCATTCAATTGTTGAAGCGCTTCAACTCTGAACACTGAGTCGCCTCATATGCTTCTGCAAGTCATTTTCTTTAAACATTCTTTCGGCCAGGACGTGCATCCATAAAATAGATTGCTTTGCTCTCTCTCTCTCTCTCTCTCTCTCTCTCTCTCTCTCTCTCTCTCTCTCTCCCGTTCTCTCTCTCCCGTTCTCTCTCTCTCTCTCTCTCTCTCTCCCTCTCTCTCTCTCTCTCTCTCTCTCTCTCTCTCTCGTTCTCTCTCTTTCTCTCTCTCTCTCTCTCTCTCCCTCTCTCTCTCTCTCTCTCTCTCCTCTCTCTCTCTCTCTCTCTCTCTCTCTCTCTCTCTCTCTCTCTCTCTCTCTCTCTCGGCATGTCTAGTTTATTTGAGCCCGAATATCTATGAACATTTGCATCGGCATCTACTCGCACATTACCATTTCTTCCTTCTTTACGTCTGGTTATTCAGTGGGAGCTAACCCTCTGTTGGCTTAGTCGTTTCGGGACGTGAGCAGCGGATCTGGGATCTTACCACTTCGGCATAAGTACACAAATTACCAAATTGGCATTGAATGCGTAAAATATTCCTTTTATTTTCATGATCAAATTTGGTTATTAACTCCTCTTGTGTCACAGCGCCTCAAAGCCCTCAAAACATTACTCGAGACATGCCCTGTAGGTGGGGCTTAGAATACACCTTCCGTATCCTCTGCGTGTCGTAAGAGGCGACTAAAGGAGGTAAGGGTGAGGTAACCCTAACAGAAACCTCGAGTGCTGAAGACGGAGGTTCCAGGCCGCACGGCGCACTCTAATAAACCATGGACCCACGCACTTAACGCTTATGATCATGTCGATAGTCACTTACAGGACTGGCGGTATGATCAGCGAACGTAAAGAAGAGAAGACCAAATTGGCTGAGTTTTTGTATTAGTTCATTCTTGATAAGTGTGGCACACATTATCAGAAGCAGATTTAGGAGTTTTGCATCGCATTAGAAATATGTCTTTTACGCATGGCCGCAGTGCGCTGAAGAAGGCAAACAGGGTGCCACTCGCATACTCCTCGGTTGGTGTAGCACGGATCGACCGGACGGGTACGGACCGTCCCAGCTAGGCTGGTTACGGGACGACCTCTTTGGGTACGTTCCAAGCTCCCACCCCCACCCCCTGAGTAGGATAGTACGCGTGTATAAAGCCCTATGAGAGAGGTTTCGTTAAAACAGCTAAGTCCGTAAGAACGCGTGGTTCAGTCTTCTCGGATGGGACTTTAAACTGAGGTCCCGTCATACAGTGCCCATCACTGTGTGAACGTGAGCTAGGGTTAGGTAGGCAAGAAATTTCGGCATAGTCAAAGTAAACCGGATGCTGAATGGATCCCTCCTCGGATGGAACCACGCAACATACGGATTACAAAACCAAAACCAAATTGCTAGAATTAGAATCTTTCGGAATTTTCGAGGGGACTATGGAGGGATGTAACCCGGATGACTGATCGAGTTCGTCCTCGGACGGACACAGTCACCATACGGGCTACCTAACCAATCAAAATCAAACAAGTGCGCGCTGGTGCCTGCTCGGATGATGGCCAGAAGACCAAATGGGTCCCAGGACCCGAAAGACCCCACACCCCAACCTCCCCACTCCCCCCAAAGGGGCCGGGAGGTCTCTGACCTAAAGCCCCCCCCTTGGGTGCATCAGGTCATAAGACCGTACGCACCTCCCCCGACCCAACACCTACCCCATCCCTTCCCCACCCCCGTTAGGTCCAGGTTAGGCCATCCCCATTACACACGCCCAAGCATGAGGAGCAACAAAAAAAAGCCATGGAAAAGAACAGCAACATGAGACAAAATCGAGAGACAACGATCAACACACACACACACACACACACAGAGAGACACAAGCTAATGCACAAACCGACGTCACAAGAATTCACAAGAATTCAACAGAAACCATAAAGGCCAGGCGTGAGTCTAGACCCTAGCATTTGGAACTAGCATATAAACGCCTCAAATATTACAACACACACACACAAGAACGCGTGGTGCGCATACGTGCGTATCAGGAGCCGTATTCACGAAGAGGGCTTACGCCCTAGAAAAGGCGTAACTACGACGTAGGCTTAAGCCCCCAAAGTGGCGTAAATCGGTATTCACGAAAAGGGTGTATCTTACACCCATTCATAAAATTGGGCGTAACTTATGCCCTCCAACCACAAGGGGTAAATCACTATTTATGCGTGGTCTCGAATGTTAGTCAAATTTCGGATATTACGAATTTTATAAATTGAATTTGCATTTAGCTGACCTTTTGTAAATATTAAGTGTTTTTTAATGTGAAGCCATAGCAGGTGTTTTAAAAATAATATTTGAGCTGAATACTTTTCCTATTTCTGTATTTAAAGCACCGACGGTGCGCTGGATGTGAAGCTGAAACAATTTAGTAAATACGGTAGAGCGATACGTCATTGCCTGGCAGCGAGCGCGCGTGAACGACCTGAATGACGCGCTGCGCTCAAGTCAAGTTAACCCAAAAAGGCATCAGAATGCTAAAGAAAAGTTGTAAGAATATAAAAATTACATGTTTTTGGCAGCAGTTAGTTTTTGTAATGTCAAGCATATTGCTAATGAATGATTATATGCTAAGTTAGTCAGATTCGATAGAATGAATATTATTTATTTATTTATTTATTTATTCATTTATTAGTATTAAGCGTACATACTAAATTTTGAGTCGATGGTAGCTAGCCTTTTCCGTATTCCACGTTGTAATGAAGGACACACATTTTGACAGCTGTTGGCGGGTACAGCACTGCGTCAGATAACGGCCTATTTGATCACCGAATTCTGGCCTACACGCATTACAGTGACGCATTTATTTACGCCCCTCTTTGTGAATACGGCGGAACTATGAGGCGTAACTTTAGACCATACGTTATTCAGGGCGTAAGCTACGCCCTCTTCGTGAATACGGCCCTGCAGAGCCTCCCTGGCAACACGTGTCAGTATTGGGATATAGTGAATGCTTATAGTGTACAGGGTTGGTACTGGTGATTTCTTCATATCACACGATTCTGGTCGTTCTTGGTATTAATCAGGACCGGAATGATAATAGTATTTGAGAACATTTTACCTTTCTAAAATCAGACCTGAAATGGCCGAGTTACCGTTAAATGTCTGACCTAAATTATTTTCAAAATATTGCTTTGACGTCATAATCGCGTATATGTATTAAATGAATGGGGAATGCGCTGTTCACGTGATCGCCACGTCACCCTTTCTAGCTGCACGTTGATTGGCTACTGCTCGCCATATGTTTGTTTTGGAGCGTCCTGCTTCTGACGTCACAAGTAGTATAAAAGGAGCCAAAAATCGAGAATCGAGAGCACTTCAGCGTGGAAGCCAACGCAGTCAGCAAGCCTGCTGGACCAGCGCAGTATTAGACGCGGGAGAACTCCTAACTGACTGTGGTACCTACATCACAGCAGTGTCATTCGGAATTCAGATCCCCTGCGCCTGTCAGCAGTCTTGGACACCCGCAATCACGAATTTTGGAAGCTCTCGGACGGCCATCCGATGGCATTAATTTAATATAAGAACTCCCTTTTCCGGAACACTCACAGGGGAGCTTCTTGCAGATCGGCTTTGCGGGCCCGATGTGATTCTACAGGATGTAGAGCCGAGGTGACTCTTGGTGAATAACTCGCCGGATCTTCCGGACCACGCTGAAAAGTGGTATCAACCTTCCACGCAGCATGTTGCGTGTGTTAATTAACTTTTAGACCACAGTCTGGCAACAGCTATGCGACGTATCCCGCACCGTGTACCCAATTTAATTCACATGCATATGTAATTAAAACTGTAGCCGTACTTGTTAATGGGCACCTTTCAAACTACCGTCGCCGGACAGAAACTTTATAACATACTCTGTAAATGTATGCATCAGTTATTCTGACTATCTAATGGACATCTCTCTATAATTGTTCTTCTTCACCGTCTTGAGAGTTAGCCACATCAAAAGTCTGCATGTGGAAATCTTCCCTGCAACTTCGGAATTGTGCCATCTCACGCTACTCAACTGGGCGTATCCATTTGCGTGATTTATGAACTCGTACTGTACCGATGACCAATAGGTACTCAAGTAACCATACTATTGTACTATTCTTTATTTCTGTAATAGGTACTGATGACAATAGGTGCCTACCCGGTCTTAAAGACCGCATTTTTATACTTTCCGTTTCTTACTGTATATATTATCTTTATTTCCGTGTGCTCTCAACTAACAAGCACCGTAAGGTCTTATGACCTGATAGACTGTCAGCACTGTATTAGTATGTATATGGCAAGTAGCCATCCTAGTTATTCTGTTTTGTTTATATATAAAAACTCTAGGACGCAGTACGTTAGGTAATACTATACAGCATCACTATATCCGCATCATTATTCTCCCCCAGCATCAATTTTAAACTGAGGTCGCTGTTCACGCTCATATTGCTCGAACCTGACATATGACCGACTAAACCTGGCTATTCTAGCTCGATAAGAGAGGTTTAAATTAGTTAGGGACAATCTCTCCGTAAGAGGCACAATGTGTACGCCTCTTTTCCGGCTGTAGTGGATATGTAACACCACACACCAGCCAGATTGTATAAAATGTCAATTACCTTAGGGTCTCTTATTAATATCAAGTGATTGTCTCTTTCTACACTCCTCCAGCCGCAAGGCTTAATAACTGTCTGAACTCCCAACCGACACGTTGGCAGGATCCGACTCTGGGAAACTATTGGGGTTTCCGAGCGGTGATAACTAAAGTGCTGATTTACATACACTTCCCCAATGTCTTCGGATACCAGTTAGTTTAGATACCCCCGTCAATGTAGGAAGCACTGCAAAAAGAAATTATACATATATATATATATATATATATATATATATATATATATATATATATATATATATATATATATATATATATATATATATATATATATATATATATATATATATAAACTGCCCTGCAGTGCATGTCTGGGCATTCTGGACCATAACCCTAATGACAGGTGAAAGGTTAATTCCGTAACAAACGGGTGACGGACGAGACGCAGATCTCCATCCAACTCGGTATAGTGACAGGGTGAGGTCTTAGAACCCACCACGCCCTCATGGGAAGATCACTAGCGATAGGTATCTGTCTCTTACTCCCCACCGTAAATACTATTGCGCTTTCTAAATTGATTATGTGAAACTTGTCCTAGTGATATTGTATGTGGTTGTGGTGCAATGGTGACCGGATCGTCATATGATTCTGGAGCTGTCGCTCCATAACATGTATGCACGTTGTCTTTCTGAAGAAGATGCTATGCGGGGCGACCTTCAGGAAGCTGGGCATCTTCGCCGGTTAGACATATGTGCCAATAGGTAGGTATTAATCCCTGTCACTTGCGGCCAAAGCTTGGAAATGTATCTAACAACTAAAGGGTAGATTAGACTTTAGCAGAAGGCCCACATAAATAAAGCGGCAACTACCAATTCAGTATCTTTGGACCTTCACAAATCATCCGACCCGTCTTCACGTAAACCAGCGTGCATCACATTAATTATGGCTTCACTAGGATTGACCACTGCACTTAGCTTTTTGTTTGAACAAAAGAATGGCCCTTTTTCCCAGCTCTTTTCCTCAGCTTTGGCGTTGAAGGCAATTTCCTGTGACGGAGGCCCACGCGAGGCACTTTCCTCTCACAACAATAATATTTTGAGTGTTAGGGGTATAATTAGTTTATATTAAACTATTCAAGTAGCCTCGTTGCGATGCTCCCTTGCGGGGATACCTCTGCGGATTTACGAATCTGTGTGGTACCTTCAGCAAGCCCACGTAGGAAAAACACCAGTTGGTTCTATGTACTGTATTATTCTTGCTCATTCACTAACAAAGGAGTAGTATTGTTTGTATAGGTTATTTAGTTTTAATTATATCATCATGTCCAGACTTTTAAGCTAGTTATGGATCGACATACCATTGACACGAGCAGTTGGGATGAGACCGTGAGGTTCACTCTCGGCGGTAATGGTCGCATGGCCCCACTGGAACGTGATCATTCCACCGGCTCTAGGAGCAGGTCTTTGTACCTCCCAGAGAGTCACTAACCCGGATCTGTAACTCCGAGAACCGTAGCTAACCAGCCCTCCCGTGCATCCTGTACATGAAGTGCAATGGAGTGGAGCAACATAATGGACCAGCATGTACCCACACGAGCTACAAGAGGCACCCCATGTGGGGCTCCTACGAGAAGCGAACCCACGCCAACTCTCAACACACACGCATTTCAGTCTCTTTCATCAGACAGTCAGCACTCCCTAGATTTGGAAATAGCATAATATGATGGGAGAACAGCACGCATGCTCACCAACTATGCTAATAATTTCCCTGGTGTGGAACAACCAGCACTGCCTTTACACAAGTTTTCGCCGATCAGCGAGGGGACGTTCTGTGATGCCTCGCAGGTGGGAACTCAATACATAACCTTGTCAAATATCCACGATAGGCACCCACCATCTATGCCGGATTGCGGTCGACCATGACACAAACCCCTATGGGGGCACACCATTTCTTCACAACCATTATGTTCGCCGACGTCATCACAGGGTGACCAATGGCCGGAAACTCATGTACCATATCCCGCATCTCCACCGGTACGTACATCGTCACCGTATTATCCATCCGTACCATGATTCGAGCCGGGAGATGCGGCACCTCCCTTCCAACAATATACCAGAAGAACATCACATAGCACCCACCACCCCGTCGGTCTGTACATGCGACGCAATGGAGTGGAGCAACATAACGGACTAGCGCGTACCCTGCGAGCTACACCATGTCCGCCTTGACTGTGCGATGATATATATGCTTGTTTAATGGAAGTGAGTTCAGTTCTTGATGAACAGGATTTGCAAGCCTAACGATAGAAAGTTAAATATCGCCTTCATCCTTACTAGAAAATACTTTAAATATTTCTTAAATTCTACTAAGAAACCATAAAATACTTGCACAGTCTGCTGCTCTGAGAGAAGCTCTTCGCTGACGGTGTTTGACAAGTCAGAGGTCACTATTCTTCTAGAAATAATATTTCACCAAAAACATTGTATAGTTCATAGGTATTGATGCAATTCTTATTTGCATTCTAACATCATTTAAATCATTTACAACTTTAGACAACTCTTCATCATTGCTATCGGATTCCTGGGTTTCGCAGCTCCTTGAAGCTACACATTGAGCAGCCATTAGAACCATAAATGTTGCTCTCCTATCATAATGGTAATGTCCACCAGCTGTGTGTATGTCACTAACAGCTCTATCTACTCGCAAACAGACATCATCGGGCAATCTATCTCGTCATCAATGACAGGTCTCTAAGATACTGTCTTTGTATGATTTCTGTTCGACACAGTCATAACACATCTTTAGCGAGAGAGATTTTTCATTTCCTTTTCAAGTTTACAAATTTCACCACAAGTGGTGGAAAAAGTAAAACAGTGGAAGTTCAGATCCCCTCTGCCTTTTTGCTTTGCGCTTGAATATGAGTATGCAGAACAATCCACCTTACGCAATCTTTCGCACTGATGTATTGATGTATATGTTTCTATGGGAGTTTGTGTTAAAGTGTGGATTTGCAGGCAGTTTGCTTCCAGATGGCAATAGAGTCCATTATCCCTGATCCGACAAGCATTGACGATAGCAGCAAATCTCTGGAGGTTGAATCAGACAATGGCGTCCTCTCATTTTCGCAGGAATTTACCTTGGAACAGGGAGACAGAGCATTAGCTATATGTCACAATCATATGGTGTTAAGAGTAGGCCTACCCATTTTGCATGGTAGCGTGGTTCCTATAGCAACTAGCATTTGCTTTGATATCCTCTAGTAGGGCATATACTCCATATTATCTCCCCAAAATCTTCAGAGGCAATAATTGCTATTTTACAGCAATTTAATAGAAAACAAGTCCATTTTAGGACGGCCTTGTATTTTCGCAATGGCATTAACTTTGAAACCGCAGGTTATGATCTCATTTGATAGGCTATGATCTAAAACATATTGAAGATTTTGGATTTCTTCAGGAACTTCTTCTTACTTAATTGATGATGATGATGATGTTATTCTTCACCGCTACCGGTAGCTGACTAGAGTTGCTGCGACAACGACTACTGGTAACAAAGAAGGATGACGGCAGTCGGGCTCGGCTCGTCTGACAGATGGTGAAGTGACGATATTACTTTAATGACTACTGGGCCTATCTGACTATTCTGATCTCTAAGTAAGGACTGGGTGTTGCTCCCAGTTCACGACTAGATTCCTAACTTCTAAATTACTGACAAACGCAGGTCTTACATAAACGTAAGATTAAACTTTTATTTATAAATATTACAAGTTTTGAAGCAAGAGCAAAATCGCTCACAATACAGACTTGGTACAAAATATTTGTACAAACTAACAAGAATTTAACAATCTCCTAAAGCTACTTCTATGCTAAGTCTAACAGAGCTTCGTTATGCCTACAAGCAGTAGCTCACGAATTGAACACCTACGAGATGTTCGGTGAATCACGGATGGCGGATGATTAAATTATAAGACCGAAATCTCGCCTTATATACAATTTAATCCGTCTCTCTAACCAAGTTCTATAATAATGCTAATACTTAGATTTCTCTCAAATCTATTCCTATAACTCTTCTAGGTATGCCATAAGCACATTTTGACTGGCCGAACAATCAGTCTGCCAATCAACCTCTGCGTATTTCCTCCTAGAAGCTCTGACCTGATAAATGTTAGTCTTTTCAACCAAGCAGTGATCCCCCCCATCCTTTGCCCATTACATAAACCTATTCCTTATAATTCTTTATTACAGAGTTTGACCGACGCTGGTTGGTTATGACGTCATCCTAACCAATCATACTCTGTCCTATTCTTCTATGGAGATGGTGCCTCACATAGACAAAGTGGTGGGGACCGGTTCTGATTTGATGTGATCTGTCAGCTAACCAACAACATTACGGAATGTGTTGTTGTCGTATCCCAACATTTGAGTGACATATAGTTGATACACAAATTTCGATTATGTTATTAATTCCTGAAAGACAGAATACTATGGTGTATAGGCACATGAGCTGTATGATCTCATTGCCAGATGGTGTTGTTTCAATTCAACCTAGTGTGAGAGACTAGATCACCTACGTCATCAACTACGTCCTTCTGTCACGTTCAGTTTCATATCTCCCAACACCGATTATTATACATTGATTATTTTCTAAACTACCATTCCTAACAACTGCTGAACATCATAAAAGTGTGTGCCGAGTGAACAGCAACAACTTTTACCCAAGCCATTTTCAAATACACATCAACTCAGAACCATATAATCTTTTCCAATCAAGTCACTTATTTCAAATATTACATTATTAATTTCTTCTATTAGCAATTTATTCGTTTCATCGTGCTATATCCAGCACGCTAGCCATTTACCAGAAATGTACATGGCCGATGTTGATAAACAATATTATCAGCTACTATGCTGATTCCAATTTATCGGAATCATAAATATATATCATTAAAATAACGATGTCATCTGGACCTTTAGCTCACCTGGTATTTTCAAAGCATAATTTCTTTTGGGACTTACTTGAAACATAAGACATCCTGCGGGGTCATGACTTCCCACAAGACAATCCCATATTTTCAATATGTTTAGACACCAAGATTGTGAACATCGCTCATCTAGATCTTGAGATATTTGACGTTTTCTATTTTTCGATGTTAGTAACGGTTGCCATTTCAAAATGCTCAATGATGCCAGCTTGGCATCACTCCTGCTCTTGATAGGGATGGTTCATGGATACAAAAATCTGCAAAACCCCATTGCGGGTACTCTTGCGAAAGAACTAACTGATTCCACGTGGTCGGCAATCGGATACATTTCCGGTTGAACTGCCAGTAAGATTTTGCATTCAGGGCTAGAACGAAGTGGTTCGATATAAGAACCGTATGATACGCATGCGCATGGGCACATTGTTAACCAAATGAGCTCCATTTATGATTCCATCAAGAAAAACAAATCCTCTTTATGTACGATGTCCATACATAGAAAAAAGCAAAGCTCTCCTTTCTGAACCACGACTGGCCCGTCTCCTTTAGACTCTGTGTGAAAAAGGCACAGCTCTCCCTTCTGAAGCACAACAGTACTGTTTCAGCTCCTTCAGGCACCATAGTATATCTTTGAGATGAAACCGCTACCTCGACGAACAAAAGCGTCCAGCAAAACAGGCACTGCTTAAACTCCATGATATTAAAATCCGGGACGGATGATTTTTGTTAAAGATTGCCTCCAGACAAACTAGATTGGAAATATGCAAGGGAATAATATAACATTATACAGATTTTGTGTATTCTTATTTGCGCCGGTTAAAAACTAAAACGGTTTATATATTTGATTCTGGGAATATTTATTTTATTTCATTTAGCTGCCAAAATATGTCTTTATTAATTCTTTGTTCATGCAGGCATTTATTCGAAAGATATACCATCAAATAAGCGTTTCGATTTGTGTTTAAACCCAGGTCTTCATGTCGTCAATGAGAGTAACAG
Source organism: Chaetoderma sp. LZ-2023a (assembly GCA_034401795.1). Taxonomy (NCBI): domain Eukaryota; kingdom Metazoa; phylum Mollusca; class Caudofoveata; order Chaetodermatida; family Chaetodermatidae; genus Chaetoderma; species Chaetoderma sp. LZ-2023a. The sequence goes on from CM067359.1 coordinate 175,924,145, forward strand.
AAAGTGTCAGCAAGGTCAGACCAAGTCGAGTATCAGCTGACATAATAAGGTCAGAATATAGATGTCATAATAGTTACCGATGTTATCATATTTTGAACTTGTTTTTATCAAAATGCGTGTTGACATTCGATCCCCTTCCTTCAGGATAACCGATAATCTTCACTGGCGTCCAATCAACAATCCTACCACTAGTTTCCTGTAGATCATCGCATTGGGTTGATAACATGGTGGTGGGTGGTCGGGTGAGGTGGGGTCGGGTGGGGTTCGGTGGGGTGGTAACCTGCTTTTATTCCTGATAGCATAAGAAAATAAGCAACTGAGAATAGAGGAGTCCAGCTTTAGCTATGCCCCGCCCATCTTTAGCTAAGCTTCACCCACACTTCGCCTGTGTTGGGATTGATCGATCCCTGAACTCCATGACTATCAAATTCTAGAAAAGTATACAGGTAAGCTTGGGAGCAACAGCGCCCAGTCAAATTAGTTTCAAAATATGCAACATCATCTTTATTAAATAGTAAAAACATACAATTCGTACAAAACGCATAGTCATCAATTACGCGTTCGTGACGAACCTATCTACGTAATTCATGACGTTATTGGTTATGACGTCAACCCACACGTCACGGGTTTGATTATGTATTCAAAAGGATAGACTAGAACCGTCCATTGAATTAACTATTGGATATGTACAGTATATCAGAGAGCCATGACACCAGGTTCTACTATCACAGAGCCATGACATCAGGTTCTACTACCTGAGAGCCATGACATCAGATTCTACTATCACAGAGCCATGACATCAGGTTCTACTATCAGAGAGCCATGCCATCAGGTTCTACTATCAGAGAGCCATGACATCAGGTTCTACTATCAGAGAGCCATGACATCAGATTCTATTATCACAGAGCCATGGCATCATGTTCTACTATCAGGGAGCCATGACATCAGGTTCTACTATCAGATTGGCATGGCATCAGGTTCCACTATCAGAGGGCCATGACATCAGGTTCTACTATCAAAGAGTCATGGCATCAGGTTCTCCTATCAGAGAGCCATGACATCAGATTCTACTATCACAGAGACATGACATCAGGTTCTACTATCAAAGAGCCATGACATCAGGTTCTACTATCAGAGAGCCATGACACCAGGTTCTACTATCAGAGAGCCATGACATCAGGTCCTACTATCAGAGAGCCTTGACATCAGGTTCTACATAGGAGAACAGTACTAAACTATAGTTCCTCATCGGTTCATACACTGATAATGATGAATGTATGTTATGGTGGAACCAGAGAGAGCAATATCTTGATAAAACATATGTTTGTGGATAATCCCATACCACATGAACTGCGATACCACACGGAACCAGCGGGACGAGTTTGTTCCCGCATTTTTCGCGATAGCAGTTTAATGCACACCACTACAATGTTGTGTTCTTGGTGGTGTTGTACCCAATCTACAATTTTTTCATTCAAGTCATAAAATAGGTTATTCTCAGTCGGCATGGTCCAACGTTTTTCTCTCCCTGGTGTTATTCAGCAAATTCCTGCAAGACATCATGTAGGAGACGCTCCGAGACCTTCAAACCTAAGAGGATAGGCCCTGGTAGCCTGTGTTTTGCTGATGATATTGACGTTATGGGAGGCAGCGAAACAGAATGCAAGTATCTTACCATCAGATTAGCAACGCATCGAGTGCCTATGGAACGGAAGTCGGCTCAGAAAAAGCCCCAAGTCACTAGCTCTGGACAGCAAGCAGTAAGTAGCATCATGCTGAATGGAGACAGGCTTGAAACAGTGGACAGTTTCAACAATCTTCAAGCTACCATGAGCAATGACGAGAGCTCAACAAAGGAAATTAAAAACAAGGCTTGATTTAGACACCTCGACAACCATGTCAAGAATATACATCGTTTGACATTGCCAAAATAGTTCTATCCGTTTCCTTGTAAAGATAAAACTTTACAAGTCACTGGTAGTTTCGATCCTCGTGTATGGGTGCGAGGGTTTGGCACATCGGGAACAGCGCCTCTGAACTTAAAGCTCTCGTGTTCCATTAAATATAGACCCTTTTGCACGAGATATGAAATGCCTGCTGATTTCTGTTCAATTTACCCAGCATGCTTTGCTACCCAGCATGCAAAGTTACTCAGCATGCACTTTCCTGACTCCATAATCGTTGTAACTATTGGACGCCCTATTCGTTTAGTCGATTGTCTGAATAGGCTAGAATTTCTCAAACAAAACCAAACCGCATGCACGTGCAAATAGTCATTTGTCCTCCAGTTCTAGAAGCGTACGCACGCACGTAGGCGTACTGTTCACGGCAATACATTCGACAGCCTGCATTTCAATACTGTTCAGCGCAAGTGTGTCAATTTCCAGAAGAAAATTAGTGAAAGCTTTTATATATATTTTGACAATAATTTGCGTGGAAGTCATTGCTCTCAATGATAGCAACAACATACAGTAAAATTATTGTCAAAATAATTATAAGGTATTGCGATTACTTCCTGGTACAGATACTAATTTGAATGAAAATTGTTGATACAACAGCTTTCAGTCTCTATAGTCTAAAATAATCATTATAATTGTTAGTCGACTCTCACTACCGATTTGAATAGCAATTTGACTAAGTTACAGGTTTCGAAGACACCAACAGCACTGTCGAATTATTATCCACACACGTGCAATCAGTATATTACTATTTAGGTAAACTGAGCGTAGACCTATATACGTTTTCTCGGCAAGAATGAATGCTTAGCAAACGGCATGTATGTTTCGTTGACAAATTTGTGCATTTTTTTAATGGATTGGTTCAACTGAAACGTACACGCACTAGCTTGGCGAAATATTTCCTTCCCGCGGGTACAGCGTATTTTGGCCATATACTCACTCTACTTAGATAGTAATACTGAGCGCCGTGTGATTCTATGGACAACAATTGGATAACGTTGTTGGTGCCTTAGTTGGAAAGTTAATTGAAATTTAGTTGAAATTTATGATGATTTTTTTAGAATACATAGACTGAAAGCTGTTAAAGCAACACTGTTCTATAACATTTTTATCAAATATATAGTAGGTAGTAACTGCATTACATACGAATTATTTTGACAACAATTTGACTGAATGCTGGTGCTGTCATTGATAGAAACAACTGTCACGCAAATTCCTGTCAATGTATATCAAAGCTTTCTCCAATTTTCTCCTGGACATTGACACACTTTCTCTGAACAGTATTGAAATACAGACTGTCGAATGTACTGCCGTGAATACGCCATACGCGCATGCTTACGCTTCCAGAGCTGGAGGACAAATGACCATTTGCACGTGCAAGAACGCTGGTTTTGTTTGAGAAATCTTGGCTTGTGCAGACAATATACTAAACGAATATGGCGTCCAATAGATACAACGATTATGGAGTCAGGGCATTACATGCTGGGTAGCATTACACGCCGGCTAGCATTGCATGCTGGGTAAATTCAACAGGCATCTAATATCTCGTGCAAAAGTGTCTATATTTAATGGAACACGAGAGCTTTATGTGATGCAGAAAGTTCCTTCACACTACATACATAGAGAACAAGACAAATGATTGCATTAGGCAGACAATCGCCACCTATGTAAATTGCCAAGAACCATTTGTCGTAATTGTGAAACAAGGAAAGCTGAGCTGGTATGGAGCTGAGAGGCATGCCATGCAAGGCCTGAACTGACAAAATAAAGTAGTGGAGTGGTCACACGTCAACCATAATGCCCAGGTGTCTGTCACCGCGCCTCTCCGACATCCAAGGGGAGGAGTTAGTGAATGACTCACCATTCTCTTACCAATTTATTATCTTCATTGCTGTGGCGCTTCGAAGCCGAGAGTTCTGGTAAAGCGAGCAACAATGTGACAAACGAAACATAATATCATTTCAGATTTGAAATTAATGTATTATATTCTATAGATAATAGTCAAATATTTCTGACTTTGTCATTAAGATATATCAACATATTTACGTTTCCTCATTTTTAAGCGTAATAAGACAATCATCAAACGTCAATTTAACCGTTTAATGGTCGGACTGTCCAAAATGGTCTGGAGAAATGCACACTTTTGAAAATTTACCACTAAAATGACTGGCTCGATAATCGAGCCAGGCATTGCAGTTGTAAATTTTCAAAACATAGTCTTGTCTTCGCCAGAAAATGGACAGTGGCTAAGCAAAATCTTTGATTTTCTTTATCATTTCTCCTTTAATAGTTAATCATGCTAAAAAAAGTATCCTGGATTTGCGGGACAACAGGTAGGATAGCGAGCGTTACAGGGGTCGACTCGATTCGCACTCCCAGTAACAATTTGACATTTACAGTCGAGAAACGCCAAATTCTTTCTAATGTAAGGAGTATTATACTGAAGGTTTTTTTTACTAGGGGCTCATTCTCAACTCCCTCGCACCAAGCATCAAACACTATATACGATGAAAGATATGTTGTTTCTTATTCTGAAACTACGGTACAGATCAGAAATAGCTTAACGTGTCTCCAAATCAAGTCTTCCAATCAAATTACGTTCCAAATATTCAACAAAACATTTACATCATGCTCAATTGTCTGTTATTTTGGTGGGGGGACATATTAACTTATTTCTTAGCTGCACCGTACTTTGTCTAGCTATTGTAGCTGCGATGTGCTATGTACCGAACGATATTCAAGGAGATAACTACATTGTAATTACATTACTGTGATTTCTCGTTGAACTGAAGTGAATTGAATTTTTGAACTGAATTTGCATTTATTTGACTGAATGATATTAACAATATGCACAATGCATAGATACATACAGTCCACCAACGGCATAGCCTATGTACCTGAGGACACGGTTACATGAACACATATAGAACAATAACATGTGGAAGACAATATAACAGAGAGTAGAATTCAGAACATAATACACACATACTAACAACCTATTAACATTCCAGTCCATTGCACAGCGGTGAATTAAGTGACCTTTTAAAGGTTAGTGTATGTGTTGTTAAACGCTTTGTCAAAAACGTTTTAGAACCGGATACTTCTGATTAGCCCAGCATAATAATAATATGTTCCATGAACAATGCTAACATATTACGAGTGTAAGACAAACACGATGCCGAAGAATAGGTGCAGGACATATCTCTCGTCTCTAATCTTATCTATCATTTGTCGCTTGTGAGAAGTTTCCATCTGGCGTACAAACCTTTAACATGGGACTCACTTTATAATAGGGCCCTTGATAATACAAATGTGCCTGTTGCCAGGAATTGCTGCAATACCACGCTATATATGTTCTGCTTTATCTGTGAGGACAAATATTTATACATATTATCGTTGAGGTGATCAGTGGTGTTAATGAAGTGTTTTAAATGTAGATGTTTTCTTTGGCGCAAGCATCGAAGGCGCGTTGGATGAACTAGATAAGGTTCTAAAGTAGACAGAAACAGTACGGTACCGATCAGAAATAACGATATATTTTTCCAGAAACAAACAGATGCGTGTTAGTTAGTACAGTGTTGCACACGTTGTACGAAATGTTTTGTTGAATATTTTGAGTGTAATTGGATTGGAAGACATTGCTGTCTTCCACCCCTATTATGTTGAAAATATTCAATATTTTACTTTGTTTAGGAACCATTTTAAGTTTAATTTCTGAGCTATATAGTAGGTCAGCTCCTGAGCTTGTGTAGCATGCCACATTTACTATAGCGAGAACAATATGTTTAATGAAATCAGTACAATAGGGTTCATGAGTACTGATTTGCTTTAAGCCTGCATTGTTTCCATCATGTATGGCACTGATATAAGAACAATATCCGGCGTGTACGGATTTGGAATAAGTTATCCAACATTCAGAATGCGTTTTCTTACTACACTACTAGTGATATCGGTATCACTCTCCGTAAGCTTGCACTTGGCGATCGCTTGTAGAGGAGGACCTATAGACCAAAGGCTCTCGACTCCTATCGATCCTACAAATCCTCATGGATATCCTACATTCAAGACTAATGTGGATTATCAGAAATATAGCGAGACCTACATGGAGTATTACAGACATAACGTGGAGATAGATTATACGGAATTTGGTTATGTGCTGTACCACCTTCCAGATGGAAGTGAAGAGCGAATAGACGGGCTTGCATGCGAACCTGTAATGGGCTATTCGGAAGATCCAATATACTTCGTCGGCTATTGTATCGAGGGCCAGGAAGAGTACATGTGTGTAGATGATATCTTCAGCAATGATGCATCTTCCGATGATGGTGCGATTGATTCATTATCTATCCCAGTCCAGGATAAATACGGCATTGTTTACAGGAACGAAAAGTGCGCGTTGTGCAATAACGTAAGAGATGTAGAACAGTGGCAATTGGAACTTGTTTGTAGCCCAGGTGCTATTAATCTAACCTCTCATATAAACATGATGCAGGTGCTTGCACTTATGCAATCAACCAAGTGCGTGGGATCACTACTCCCCCCTCATGGGTCAACCATTGTGACATGTGATGCTCAACGTGTTCAGACGCTCAAAATGCTGGGGTTAAGACCGGAAGTGGAATCTGTATTAGAAGATCTAGATTTGCATGATGGGGGCACTGAATTATTACCAGTTACATTTTCTGTTCTTATGAACTTTGGTTTTAATGGAATGACACATGTCTTGCTTCGAGGAGTTCGACGGAGGGATTCCCACAAGACTGAGCCAGTTCCCGTTAATACAGATCCAGTGTGCCCACGTGGAAGGGTTGGCGGTGATTGTAGGCCAGTGCACTGCGGGGAGGGCTTTCAACTTCGCGGGAGCGAATGCATACCGATGGATTCTGGAAGCACTACATTGGGGAGTAGCAAGTCTTTACCAGAGGACAACACAATGGAGCTCACGCAATTAGTAATACAAGGCAATGTCTCAATAGGCGATTACTTTGCAATAGTAATGTCACAGGGTTTCAAGCAGGGAATTACGGCTACAATAAGTGATATTCTAAATATAGACCGCATCCGAATAGTGAATGTAACCCTAGAGCTGGTGGATGGTAACGGATCAGAAAGCCCAATTAAGATATACAGTATGCAATTGAGGAATAGCACATTGGATAGGGTCGTGGACATTCTGAAAAATAGCTCATTTGGTCACAATACGATTAATGTAGAAACGATACGAACTAGGATCTGGCCTCCGCCTGGCGTAAATTATACGACATGGAATATTCAAACACTTCAACAACTGAATGCTCAAGTCAACCAGGACAGATCGCCAACACCGTCCATAAACATGTCAGCCACACATCAGTACATAGAAGATGAACATGGGTTTGTCAATGAGGCATTTAGGAACTGTCGCGTGCATGGAAACCAGACAGATATTCTAATGTCTATAAATAGTACATCAGATATATATCACAATGCCACATATTGCAGTAAGGTGTACGTCATCGCTAATCAGGTCTACCAAGAAGTGCTAGAGAGCATTGCAAATGGCAAAAACTGTACATCCATCCCAGAGACAGTCACCATTCAGATTTCCTTCATCATACTGCCGGAAGTGGTGGGCACCTCTGAAGCGGCAGATCGTCTTATAGAGGTGCTGAATCTTCTCCGGGATCAAATAGCACAGAGTGTATTGATACTGAATGTGAATGATGTTCAATTACAGATTATGGATGTTCAAGAGACACAACCATCTTCTACTGAGATCTCTTCATGTTCTAAGGGACACATATATCAATTTCCTGACGGTCAATATGTTGTTTTACCAGCATACGATAATGATTCTAACGATAGCAGAATGAGTGTGTATGTTAATGAGACAAATACAATATACAGAGAAGGCGAGTTCGACTTAACTGTTTTATTCGAAGGTGACTTTCTCTCTCTTGAGACCACAGAGGTTGTATTCCAGTACGTTTTCGTCTGTATTATGCCATACCTTGCAGATGCGTCATGCGCACGTATTCAACTCACAGATGTGGAGTATGAGATTCTGGAGAATAAGACACTTGTATACAAGGGAGATAATCTCATGATGTACGAGTATCAATGGAATGATAATCAATTGGTCGAAATCTGCGTGCCACCTTACCGTGCCAAAAATGATACACTACCGAATAGTAGAAATGTCGAATATGAGTATTGCACGGGCGAAATCAATAAGAAATTATTAATTGCTGAGGCATATCTGACAGTTTTATTGGTCTATGTCTCTCTGGCAGCCATGAGCCTCGTTTTATTTACATATATTCTGTTTCGCAAACTAAGAAACCTTCCTGGTTTAAATACTGTTAGTTTAACATTGGCTCTGCTACTTGCTGAGATATTCTTCCTATGTGGGTCCGGTGATCGGGATGACAGGAGTTGCATTGCGATTGCTATGGCACTTCATTATTTTTTCCTGTGCGCATTCGCGTGGATGAATGTGATGGCCTATGATTTATACTACACATTTACAAACATGCATAAGCTAAATCACGTGCTGGACACGTGCAGATGTTTTCCACGCTATTCAGCATTTGCGTGGGGTGCACCGGCCATGCTCGTTACAGTGTGTGGCCTTATAGACAAATTAGGAGAGTTTGAACATTTTAAAATCGGATATGGGTTTCCAACAAATGAATATCACTCACAGAATGATATATTATCAAATGCATCATTGAGTAGAGACGAGCTCCTGGATGCTGATAACGCGACGGATGTACAAGAGCGATTTAACAACGTGGCCATTAGGAAACCTATGAGCTGCTGGATACAAGAGCCGAAAGCCTCGCTTATCGTGTTTGGAGGACCTATTCTCGTCATAATGCTTGCAAACATTTATCTTTTTGCCCGAACAATTGCCACGATCCAATGTGCGTCAAAGCAGGTGGTGCGTCAATGTTCGAGCTCGTCCGTAAATAGGTATGTTCAATTACCCATTTGATGCCGCACAAATACAACAAATCATTTAAGGCCGTGTTCTCACTAGAGAGTTGATGATGAATAACACCATACATCAGTATGGTGTTATTCAGGAGTAAGTCTCTAGTGAGAACACGACCGAAGACACAAAACCAGTACTATGTTGAACATTAAGCTATTTGACAGCGGCATATTCCCGTCAATCTGCCGTCACATTTTCTAGTTATTGCTTCCTACAATGATGGATCCAGCATCCATCTAGAGCTAAGCTCCGCCCCCTTTTTACGCGTGTTGGAATAGATTCAAAACTTTGAATCGACTCCAGGACGAGTACAGGTGTACCAAGACCTATGCTCTTCACAATGTCCTTATTATACTTTTAGTAATGCGTGTACTAGTAGCAGTGTCTGAGTGTACCAACATTTACATTCTTCACATATGTCCTTGCATTTATGGGATACGTATGAGGAAACAACAAAAATAGGTAGTTTTAGTATATTTTATAATATCTTAGAAAACCGTATGCATGATTAGAAATATCTTGTTTGCTGTTTTACCATTACATACTAGCCATTGCGTGCGATAGACGAATTTTTGATTGATCATTCCAAGTCACGTGGTTTGTTCAGGGGCATGGCTTAGTTACCCATAAATGGAGTGACAAACATGGGCGTGTTCTGGTGGGAGTGTTTGTACAAGGACGTCCACTATGCCCCTTATTTGCCGCTCCATTTATGAACAATTATGCCACGCCTCCACGAAAACGACGTAACGTGGAAGGACCAATAAAAAAGCATATCTATCAAACACCCGAACTACTATCCTACCAAAATGGGGCATTATCATTTCAACATAGATACAAGAATGTTGCTTTTATACACAATGTATCGGACACATTCTTTCAGGTGTATGCGGGGTCAACAACTTAATTTATTTGGTTATGAAACACACTTTTCGCATCTTTGTATCCTAAGCTGTACATAATCTCTCAAACTGTCGTCAATCTGGCAGTAAGATGACATCATAAGCTTAATCAGCCAATCCGGTAGTAATATGACGCCACACCTTTAATACGCCAATCCGGTAGCAAGGTGAAATCAAAAGCTTAATCAGCCAATCCGGTAGTAATATGACGCCACACCTTTAATACGCCAATCTGGCAGTAAGATGACATCATAAGCTTAATCAGCCAATACGGTAGTAATATGACGCCACACCTTTAATACGCCAATCCGGTAGCAAGGTGAAATCAAAAGCTTAATCAGCCAAACCGGTAGTAATATGACGCCACACCTTTAATACGCCAATCCGGTAGCAAGGTGAAATCAAAAGCTTAATCAGCCAATCCGGTAGTAATATGACGCCACACCTTTAATACGCCAATCCGGTAGCAAGGTGAAATCAAAAGCTTAATCAGCCAATCCGGTAGTAATATGACGCCACACCTTTAATACGCCAATCCGGTAGCAAGGTGAAATCAAAAGCTTAATCAGCCAATCCGGTAGCAAGGTGAAATCAAAAGCTTAATCAGCCAATCCGGTAGCAAGGTGAAATCAAAAGCTTAATCAGAGGGTTTTCTGTTATTTTTAATTTATTTAGTTTATGGTGGAAAAATATTTGTTTGAAAAATGCTGCAAAAAATACTCGGAAACAATGTTTCTCAGCCATTATTGATGCGTGCCCGGCTTTAGTATCTATTTTAACCAAACTGCATTAATTAATTTAGGAGTCAAAAGGGACAACTCATTGCCTACTCTACATGGGATATTTTAGGTATATGGTAATGTGGGGAAGGTGCATGGTGGCGAGATGATGATCATGCTATCCAAGACAAGTTAAGTAATGGACCTTCCCACTCTATCCCTCCATCATATGACATCATAATCAACTAAGCCACGTGTAGAATGACATCATAATCAATTACGTCATTATGACGTCATGAATGACATAGATATGTACGTAACGAACGCATAGTTGAAGATGGACTATGCGTTGGTGTACGAATTGTGTGTCTTTACTATTTAATAAACATTCTGTTGAATATTTTGAAACTAATTTGACTGGGCGCTGTTGCTGCTATAGGCAGCAACAGCACCCAGTCAAATTAGTTACAAAATAGTCAACAGCTTACCTGTATAGTTTTCAGGAAATTGATAGTAAGGGCGTTCGGAGATCGATCGATCCCAACACGGCGAAGTGTGGGTGGAGATTAACTAGACGTGGTCGGGGCATAGCTAAAACTGGAAAGGTACATTTTGAGATTGCCTAAGTTGCATGTGTTTACTGTTCAGAATTACGCTGGTGAATGATCGAGCCAGCAAGGGACGTTATGCTTTTATACGAGAATGTCCAGTCAGCTCAGACAATAGGTTAAAATAAATGGCGGTTGCAATCTAAATCTAAAATGGTGACCACACTTCTATGAGTCAAAGTGTTCATGAACCAATAAATAGTCCCAGATTTATTTGAAAAAATATGTCTATTATGGATATAGGAGTATTTAATGGAGGAATCCAGTTTTAGCTATGCCCCGCCCATGTCTAGCTAAGCTCCACCCATACTTCGCTCATGTTGGGATCGATCCATCCCAGAACTCCCTGACTTCAACATATTCAACTGCATGTTTATTAGACAGTAAAAACATACAATTCGTACAACAGTTCGTCATCAATTAAGAGTTCGTGACGAGCATAGCTACGTCATTCACGACGGACTAGAATATGACGTCATCCTACATATCACGTATTTGATTATGACGTCATATGACTGAGAATCTGTAATCCTCCAACTGTCCACGAGTAGTCAATTACCGAGTAAAAGTAATAGAAGGTATCCATTTCTGGCTATGCCCCGCCCATTTCTAGTTAGTCCCAGCCAACGATTTGCACCTGCTCAAGGCAACCATACAGGTAAGCTATTGAATATGTTGAAACTAATTTGACTGGGTGCTGTTGCTGCCTGTGGCATCAACGCAGCCCAAAAAAATTAGTCTCAAAATATTCAACAGAATATTTATTAAATAATAAATCCATCAAAGACAAACAGTTCGCACACTTGCCGAACTACTCAATGTACATGACGGACCTACATACGCCATTTATTATGCATTTTAGTTGTGATGTTAGCGTGCATGTGACGTAATTGATTATGACGTCATATACTTGAGTAACATATCGGATCTACCCATTCTTCATCTTTCATCGTTTTACTCCGTTTGTACACGCAGGTACACAGGAAAGAATGACGTCATAATCTACATGCGCATGTCTGCTGTAATGGGATTCACGTGGATCATAGGGCTCGCCTCGTCCATTGTGAGCGGTGCAGCCGGACAGGACAACATCAGTGAAGTTTGTCTAACTGTTCAAATAATGGCTATTCTCTTCACGCTATTTAATGGGTCACAGGGGCTATTTATCTGCTGCATATTCGTATTAAATAGGCGTGTCTTCAATCTGTATAGAACTCTGATCCGCACAAAGACTGGGCAGATGAAGCAGATGTGGGGAGGTCGTCAGAATCAGCGATACAGGACACGGTCCACTTCACAGGCACCGTGACAATGTGTGTGAGGTCACTAGGTTAAAGCAGGAGTTAGCTTGCATTTTAAAGTTTAAAATATGCAGCGTTGTGGCGATGTATTACCTAATACTGCAGGTTCTGGGCCGGTACTGAGCCAATGTCGGCCACTACCGGTCCAGAAGCTGCATCATCAGATTACTGTCAGAAAGCCGCATACACTGCTACGCAAAATGGGCCTGTTTTGCCAAGTCTTTAGACGAGAATTGGATGTATGATATTTTGAGAAAAGCTTGACGTTTTCTGAAGTGACGGATAGTGAGACACATAACCTTTACCGTCACAATAGAATCATGAGATCGTTTATTGATTAACAACGTGATAATAATTTTAGTTGATGTAATTGTTTAGTTACCCACGTGCTATTCGGGACAGTGTGCCTACCTGTCTGTCTGTCTGTCTGTCTGTCTGCATGCATGCCTGCCTGCCTGCTTGCCTGTCGGACTAGCTGTCTGGATGTCTGTCTGTGTGTGTGTCTATCTGTATGCCCACCTGTCTTCCTTTCTGCCTGCCTGTCTGTCTGTCCGCATGAGTGCCTGCATGTCTGCCTGCCTGCCTACCTGCCCGCCTGTCTGCCTGCCTGCCAGCCCACCCGCCTGTCTGCCTGCCTGCCTGCATGTCTGCATGCGTGCATGTCTATCTGACTGACTGTATGTGTGTCTGTCTGTATGTCTTTCTATCTGTTTGTCTGCCTGCCTGTCTTCCTTCTGCTTGGCTGCCTGCCTGCCTGCCTGCCTGCATGTCTGTTTCCCTGCCTGTACGCATGCATGTCTGCCTGCCGCCCGCATGTCTGCCTGCCCACTTGTCTGCCTGCCTGCATGCATGTCTGTCTGTCCATCCCTACGTCCGCACATCCGTCTGTCCGGAGCTACATCTAAAAAAATATTTATCTAATTTATGTCCAATTTTAACACGACAAAGGGACTTGCCATGCAGGAACGATTACCAGACGTGATTCGGATAAAAGAACACGGATCCAAAAATAATCAAATTCTGGATCTACGGATATCTCGGAAACTGCTGGTCAGATTTGCCTCGAATTTAACAAAGCAAATGGCGTGACCACAACTTTCGGCGTGATAAAAAAACCGATCTGAAAAGATCGGGATCGGTTCGGATTTTATATCTATGGATATTTCGCAAACTACCGGTCCGAGGTGGCTTAGGTGTTAACACAAGAAAGGTTAAGACCATACACTAGGATGCCACAAGTTTGGGAATGATCCGAAAAAATTAGGAAACCCAGAAAACTGTTTACAATGTGACAAAAAATGGAAAGGTGTGGATCTACAATCCTTGATTGTTCCTGGTTTATCTAGTTTTATAAAGGATTCTTCAGTTTTAAAATCTCATGTAAATTTACCATTTTCCAACAAAACTGTGATATCTAATTCCTCTACAATATATCTCGCAACCTATTTTTCATCTAAACTCATTTTAATGTCTATTTGAGTATTGTAAATCCATTTCTGTCCTGTATTTTAATGTAACTTTGTTCAATTTAACTTTATTTTTAAACGACATTATCCACTTGGTTTGATATTTTATTCAAGGGAAATATTACGGTTTTATAAATCTTTGTTAATCTAGTTTTTCTTTCAACTGTCACCTCTGACCACCTTGAAACTTATGACCTTTGGCCTAAAGATCGATCACCACAAAGCTATGTGAGCGAACCTTTGATCCGGTAACATCAGATCAACTGATGTGGCAACCATGACTGACATGTCACTTCGTTCAAGGTGCCTGGCCTGCTTAAAGGTTAACTAACCTTATCTCATGATAGCTATACAGATGATCTACTCATAAACTATACATAAAATTTTAAGCTTTTTATCAGCCCCTCCAAGAAAGATATTCAGACTTTAGTAGCTAAATGTTAGTACATTTCTACAGCTTATGATGCCCGATTTACTTTTCAACCAATCAGAAAAAACATAGCGTGTCTGCCTCGGTATATGCGCTCGATCATAGAGGTACCATCTATAGCTTGACAATGTGGTATAAAAGCAACCATACAGGTAAGCTGTTTAATATTTTGAAACTAATTTGACTGGAAGTTGTTGCTACCTTAGGCAGCATCAACTTCCAGTCAACTTAGTTTCAAAATAATCAACAAGATGATTATTACATAATAAATAATGCAATGCATTGGAAATTAAATGCCATCACACACTACCGCTAGAAGAGACAAAATGGTGCAGATCACTGTTCAACATTTGCTCGATATTACAAAGCAGATAATTATGATAGAGATAAGGGAATGTGACAGAATATGAATGATATGTAATCTATAAAGCATATTCTATCAGTACAATACAACAGTTGAGACGGGATTAGCATCCCTTTAAAATTTGGATTCTGCGTCATTGATGAAAGCCCAGATTTGAAGCTGTGATTGATTTGGACTGACTAGGAATATCACCAACCTAGTGCATTCGTTGACTCTGACTCAAGAGAAATAATTATTCCTGGCCTAGCTTACATGCAGCTATTTGATTGGTCGTGACCTTTACATGCAGCTATTTGATTGGTCGCTGGTGACCTTTACATGCAGCTATTTGATTAGTCGCTGGTAACATTTACATGCAGCTATTTGATTGGTCGCTGTTGACCTTATCTCATGGCGGAGTTACTATTATGATATAGTGATTATTTGCTTTGACCAACACCAGAACAGAGATCTCATAGATGAAGCCAGCTTCGAATTGAAGGTCATAAATACATGTGTACCTTAATAGGTATACTTCACATTACATAATGCAAGATAGCGATAAGGGTTTTCAGAGCTCCGACTGTAATATGAATGACATTAGTTTATAACATTGATCTATCCTGGATTCGCGGGTTTTTATCATGTTTTGTTTATCTTGATTGTCCCATATAAATGATGAACACGTGCCGCTATTGAGCATCTGGGGAAAGGATAGATGGCGGACAAGATGTCGATAGCGTACCTGTTGTGGCATCCATTTCCAAGAAACCAAATTCTCAAGAATGGCTACCATCCAGAGTGACAACGATTCGTGTTATGTTTATATATTAATATTAATCAGATTCCTAGGGAATGATGGTAGTCATGAGCCCTCAGAGATGATGATGCCGTGCCAATATGGGGTGATAATTGCTGGGAGTTGGGGAGACAAACACGGACACAAGAATTGAATCAATCGTCATATAAGAATGATTTATCATTCAAACTGCTTGCTGTTAGTTTATAAATTTCATAAGGAGGGTGCGAATTCTTCTGCAGTGTGTCAGTCGTCTAGAATAGTGAAAGTCACATAAACAACACCAGCGAGAAAGCAATTCTGATACACGTTTTCTGCTATTTCACGTAGGTTCAGGAGAAATGGTACTGAAAGGGAAACACAGGGCAGAAGACAATTATTAAAAGAGTGTCGCATTCTGTAAGCACCCTTGCTATTGGAAGCAAGGTAATATGCGAATAACTTCAATGCTGGTGATAAAGTTGTTAAAATATGGGCATTGTTCGTTTTTTTCAAAATGATTATGATATTATAGTGAATTTTGTCCAAAATGGATATCCTCGCTTTGTCATGTTCGCCCTTTCATGGCGAAGCACACCCCTCCACCCCACCCACCCATCCCCCACCACCCCACCCCTATCAAATACAACCGTGCACTGGGTGGTCTTGGGCAATGTCCATTTGCAAGCCAAGACAATGCCGATATTGTACCACTAGAATGGTTGACTCCATAGCCGAGTCAGTCATTTCAGTGGTAAATTTTCAAAGATAGTAGTTACTTGGTTTGCGAATGGATATTCGATAAGAACTTCCACTATGTTGTTCCCGCACCACATATCCTTGAATTTCTCCAAACTCCTTTCTTTCGTAGCCCCGTGCAATTCGCCTTGAAGGCAATGCATTAAAAGGGTACGAAGAATCGCTGTCAGGGAAATTAAATGGGTTGACCTGTCAGGATTCAGCACCTGTGCACATCGGTATTTCTAAACTGTCCATATACCTATCATGACAGGACAGATTAAGACCCCATGTTCCTGGCTGGTTAGATGCCGCTTTATAGATTTAAGATCCCTAAACAAAATCATGTTCGCTTTTAGATTCAAAGAATGAATATCAAATTTTACTGCAATTGTTTCCACAAATTTCCAGAATTAAATAATTTCCAGACAATTAATGAACAAGTGGACACATGTCTTTTCCTCGTTTTTACAGAGAGAACATAGACTACTATTTCTGTAATAAATGGCCAACCCAAAGTCTGCGATGAATGAGCCGACATGCTACATCACGCGCCGGTATAAATGGCAAGCGTAAATGCGTCCAAACATTTTTCCAGTCAGAGGATTTATAATTGGTATTATTCCATGCATCAAATGCTCTGGGCATTTTTGCGTGTCTACGTATTAATACACTATACTAATCTTGGGAACGCATATGGCATTTGAATTCTTCTCCATCGTAATGCAACACTGGTGGAGAAATTTCCTCTTTGTCAACAGCATTTGGTAGCGTGAACCAGTCGAAGGGAACAGTTTTCTTTAATTGTCCTAACAGACGATAGGCATCAAAACTCCTTAATGCATATTTTTCTGATATTGTTTGCCATGAAATCTACGAACGTGTATCTGAGTTGATTAAATTGGAAAAATCTTTGAATATCGTTATTAGTTAATGATGGGAAGTAAAGGTCTTTATTTCGTATCCGAATATTGTCGTTTCCCCCATAGTCTCTGGTCTAGCACACTTTCCCATTCTAACGGTGATGGCGTTACCTTAGTAAACATGTTCAATGCTTGGCGTTGCTCATTGAAGACGTCTGGTATCTTCATGATGTTTGGCGGTGTTGTCTTTGAAAGGAATATACACTCTGTAGAATAAGGTTCAATATACCTTTCCAATAATGTTCGTGAAACAATGGCTCAAGGTGAATTAGAATGTATCAAATCATGCAAAAATTTAAGTTTTAATGACGCACATTTTGTTTGAATGTGTACCAAGTCCAAACCGCCTTTCAATTTTGCATTGATACAAACTGAATTAGCTACAAGCTTAGCTTTATCTTCCCACAAAAGGCAAACATTAGCAGAGTTATCTCATCTTCTACATGTTTTGGCATATGAACAATATAAGCTGTATACCACAAACCAGACATTATAAGATTATTCAGAACAAATACTCTACCAAATATAAACAAACGGCGTCGCTTCCAACTTGCTAACACGGGTTTCATTTTACATAGTCGGTGTGTCCAGTTTATTAATGTGTCATTTTTGCGACTAAAATAAATGCCTACTATTTTGACATAGTCATTTGACCACTTTATGTTCATAGTATTATCACACCTGTTAATCTAAGGACCAAGAAATAGGCCGACAGATTTATCTCTATTGACCTTTAGTCCAGAAGCTTTTTGAAAAATATTTTATCTAAGCTACCAAAATCGCTGTCATTGCCAACAAACACTGTAGTATAATCTGAATACTGGGATACCATTAATGGTCTCGCAATACCGTGTATGGATATCCCTTTAAACGTAGGGTCTTCCATGAGTGTTGATCCCAGTGATTCCATGGCTATGACAAATAACAAGGGTTACAGAGAACAACCTTGTCGTACACCGCGTGCTAGTATCACAGCATTAGTCAGACAATTATTTAAAAGATATCTGCTGTTAATTCCAGTATACAGAATCCGGACCCATTTAATAAAATGTACTCCTAAACCTATGTGCTCTAGGGATTTAAACAGAAACTGCCATTCTAGGCGGTCAAATGCCTTTTGATTGTCCAGTCCAATAACAGCTGCTGGGATGCTGTCTTTTTCAACCAAGCTAATTACATCCCTTATGAGAAAGGCATTAGTCTACCCGGAATACCACAAGTTTGGTCATGATCAATTACTTAGTCCAATACTCTACTTAATCGCAATGGTAAGGTTCGTGATATGATCTTATAATCGACACAAAGTAGAGATATAGGTCCATAGTCTTTCAAATCATCCCAGTTCCCTTTTTTGTACAGAATTCGGACATATGCTTGGGACATAGATGGAGGTAGATGTCCGTTTTCAAAGATATCATTCACAACTTGGTGGAATGATGGACCTAACACATGCCAAAATGCACGACAGAATTCCACCGTTAGTCCATCACAGCCAGAAGATTGTCCTGACTTCATTCCTTGCAATGATTCTGTTAATTCACTAAGAGAAATATGGCTGTCACAACGTTCACAGTCAGAATCTGATAGTGTCTTCCTCATATTTTCTAACATGCTTGAAGTTGCCACATCATCACTGCCTTCCGATGCATATAAGGATTCGTAGAAATGATAAACGGCATCCAGCATTTCCTCATTTGAATTAGCAGTGAGACCGTCCATTGTTGTCTGGTGTCTCGTGATTTTTTCAATACCCCTTGCTTTTTCTAAGTTGCAGAAAAATGTTGTAGGCTTTTCACCTTCTGCATGCATTTGATCCCGTGAACTTACTTTGGCTCCCTCAAGCATATATTGATCTAATTCATTAATATCATGCTTTATCTTGACTAGCAGATCATTGTAGCTTTGATCACCATTGTTTACTTTACAAGATATCCTAAATAAAAATGTGTCCAATGCTTTCTTACGTTTCCGGCTATCGCTTGCTTTTTTTAAGGGCAAACTTCTTGGAAGTATGAGCCAAGCTAGATTTACCTTCCTCCCACCACAAGGCTAAATTGCCATTTGAATCTGTCATTCGAAGCCAATACTGCCAAAAGCTGTGAACACGATGATGATAGGTAGTATCATACAATAGTGCATCATTAAATTTCCAGAAGCTGCTTCCTTGTTTGATCCAGTAAGCATTATCTAAAGTGCCACACACCATATTGTGATCAGAAAATGCTACAGGAAATACGTTTGTTTGGCTAGGATTGCCCTTAAAAGGGATCTATTGTCTTGAATAATGGCAGAGATATCATGGACAAATGTATGACGTGAACCATATGAAACAGGCGCATAAATACACATTATAGACAAGCTGAAGTCAAAAATATCAACTGTTACATTGACCCGACGTCCATTTGTATCTGATGACGTAGCTAACACATTAACAGATTTAAGACAGTGTGGAAGAACGAGATTAGCAACCCCGCACTGGGCATTGTTATCGTAGGCTAATGAGTAAAACAACTGCCCTTTAAAAAACTGTTTAAATGAATCAAAGAGTTCATGATCTTTAATCTTCATTTCCTGAAGCAAAGCTATATCGACCGTTTTCTCCTCAAGCACGAACATGCAAACAAGCATAAATAGTTGAATAGTATTTTTCTTACTAGGCTTGCTTCGTTTTTTGGCCCATTTACCCAGATTACTATTAAAATCGTGATTTTTCAAATCAACTACTTCTAAATGTTCGTATTTACAAATAGCGGAATCACACCTTCGATGTCTATAGTGTACTCCTTTAGCTGTTACATAAGACACCAGCACTTCACCATCTTCTGAACGAAATAAAACCATTTCCTTTGCTGTCTGTGAGCATTGCGTCTGTACAGAATAGTCTGACCCAGCAGTAGACATATTATCATCTTCAATATCATTTTCATTTTCATTTTGAACTAGACAATTCTTCCTTGTGACGCTTAATACTAGCACAAACATCAGTAAGATGAGTATCAACGTTATCTTTCATAGATGTTTTGCCATCCAGATTAATACTCGCAGGAGTCTTATTATCTAGGTCCTTAATCTGGGTTGATTGGAAAGGACTTAATGGAAAGGCATCCTCATCATCTGTCACCTGCAACCTGAATGTAGTTTGTCGCGGTAGCAAAGGAAATTTGCTTAGGCGTCCGTGTGTTGGTGGGGCATTGCCACTTGAAATGTGCTATTGAACCACAAATTAAGCATTTGTTTTTTGTTGGCAATCTCCCGCCAGATGACCAGTGCTGGAACAAATCCTGCACTCCTTCACTTGACCTCGATACCGCAGTGGAAGGATAAAAATACCGTCAATAGCCTACCTTTTATGCAGAGGGCTGTCTACCTTTTCAAAGTATACTCTTCTAATACCATTTCCAAGGTCTTATCAAAGCGGCAAATCTCTCTATCAATTTCCAATACTTGCCCATAATGGCTAAGTTTGCTTGGCAAATGCTCATTCGGGATTTCAAAAGGCACTTTTATCTTTACCATTAGTAGTTATATATAGGGTGTTTCAGAACACAACGTGGTGGGAGCCACTGATCCACGATCCGCGGCTACAGAAGGGAGCTGGGCTGTCAGAACACAGGGGACTACAGGAGGCCGACTGTTGTAGACTGCTTTAATCGGTGGTAGCCACGGATCGCCGATCCGCGGCTACAGGAGGGAGGTGAGATGTCAGAACAGAGGCGACACACATATATATATATATATATATATATATATATATATATATATATATATATATATTGGCTGCGATGTGTTTACAACGTAGGCCCACCCCCCACGGTGGGCCTCATCAGGCATTTGCCGAGTTCAGGCCATGCCATGCAAGTAAATCTCTTCCATTTAGACCAACAACATCATAAGTTTATTCACGCCAGGAAAGTACAAGACTTCCACTACAAATCCACTATTAGTAAAAGGTGATACCATCAAAAATCCCCATATTAGAGAAATGCAACTGTATAGGTAAATATCTGCTATGACATTGGTGAGTACTTCAAAATTTGGCGAGATTGCTGCAGCAGGGGCTTATTAGCCATACCACTTATGCCGAGAACCTGGCAGATCTCCTTCCCGAGAAGCCAACCCCAGCCCCATGCAGGAAGCTACCAACCACTCCCGCGAAGCCAACCCCAGCTCCACGCAGGAAGCTACCAACCACTCCCGAGAAGCCCCCCCCCCACATCCAAAGCTAAAAAAACCCACCCACGTTCACAGATGAGGAGATCGACTGTTTTCTTGATGCTTTATTCCAGGAAATGAGGGACATTTGTGAAGGTCCTTCAGGATTTGTGAAGGTCCCACATACAATCCAGAACAATTTGCGTGGATGGAAACTTCCTGGACATGGGGAAAAAGAGCCAACAGCATTTCTGGATAAAAACCTGGACAAGATCGGGAGGAAGTTGGTGGAAGAGGTCCTCGACCTGAAGATCACCCTCCGCAAGGATAATAATGACGGGACAGAGGTCACCACAGATCCCCTGTTCTGGTCTAAGCAGCATGCCATCCTGAAGGCAATCGACATTAGCGAGGCTGTGAAGGAGGCCAAAGGCAAGGTGCTGCAAGGCCTTGAGAGCTCCACCCACGAGGGGTCTGGCTGGGCAGTCGACCAGGTTGATATATCATACCTCAACATCGCCAGATATCAACCACTATGTGGTGGGTCCTACATCGATCTCCCTGCTTCGATTAAGCGAAAACGTGTCGTGGTTAATGTCCAGAACAATGATGACTACTGTCTTCGCTGGTCTCTCTTGGCTGCTGCTTATCCTGCAGACAGTAATCCCCAGCGGACATCGAAGTATTTAGGGCACTGGGACACCCTTGACTTCAGCAGTGCAGACTCTCCAACCCCTCTCCACCAGCTTAAGCGTGTTGAGTGGCAGAATGGCCCAGCCATTAATGTATTCAGGCAAGACAAGGGTGTCTACCCACTGCAGTTGAGTGAGGCTGACCCAGGCATTCCGGGGACAAAATTATTGAGCAGGGCAGTAAGCAACACTATACCTGGATTAAGGACATGAATCGTCTGCCCCGTGACCAGAGTCGGCATAACAAACATAAACACTTTTGTGAACGTTGCCTACATTACTATTCCCATAAAGACATTCTCATCAAGCACAAACCAGAGGCAGACCAATACGTATAAGAATGCCTACAGAGGACAGGAAAATACTACAGTTCACCAACTACCACAACCATCTCAAGGTGCCATACATCATCTATGCTGACTTTGAAGACCTCACAATCAAGATTGAGGGGCCAGAGGCGATTTCAGCTCAGAGCAGCACACAGAAAACGCAACACCATGAGATCTGTGGGTTCTCATACATTGTGGTGTGCTGTGACGGTGTCATTGAACCACTAGTGCTGTATCGAGGAGAAGATGCAGCTAAGCACATCCTGGACCGATTGGCATGGGAAGATGAGAAGATAACGACCGTGCTCACCCACCCTAAGCTGATGGAGATGACCAGAGAGGACTGGCGAGCTCATAAAACCGCAGTCAGTTGCCATGTGAGCGACAGACTGTTAGCTAGCTCTTCGAGGGATGGAGCCATAGATAGCGTCAGAGATCACTGTCACATCACTGTTCTCTACCGCAATGTAATCTAAAGCTGTGCCTCAACTCGTCAGGACGACAAGCTACCACCATCCCAGTCGTGTTCCACAACCTGTGTGGGTATGATTCTCACCTCATCATGCAGGCCATCTCCCAAACAGAGGGGCAGATCAACTGCATCCCCATCAACATGGAGAAGTACATCTCATTCAGCCTCCATCGGCTGTGGTTCATCGACTAGGCCAAGTTCTGCTCAGCATCACTTGACAAGCTGGTAGCTAGTTCGACAACGTTCTCACTTACAAAACAGTATGAACCTAGCACATTGATGGGTGGCACCGTTTCAAAGTGACCTCTCTCCCACCTCAAGCTGCTTTCTACAGTAAACTCTCTGGCGAGGAAATATCTGACAGCGACTACAACCACGCACATGCTTTCTGGGCCAAGTTCGGCTGTCAGACCATGGGAAACTAGCATGAGCTCTATCTGCGGTCTGACACTCTGCCCCTTGCAGATGTCTTTGAGAACTTCTGCATCATGTGCCTCCAGCAGTATCATCTGGACCCAGCACACCATTACATCAGCCCAGGCTTGAGCTGGGATGTACTTCTAAGGAAGACAGGTGTGGAGCTGGAGCTCCTCACTGACTACTACATGCATCTCTTCATAGAGAAAGGACTCAGGGGTTATCAATGGTCAGCAAATGCTATGCTAAGTCAAACAACCCATTGGCCTGCAGCTATAATCCACAACAGCCGATAAGCTACATCATATATCGGGATGCTAACAATCTCTATGGCTGGGCACTGAGCCAATACCTACTGACTGTGGGGAGGGGGGTTGAGCGGGTCGTTCCTACAGAACAGGACATTGATTTCAAAGAGATTACACAACATCCCGATGATGATGAACAGGGTTACATCCTAGAGGTTGACATTGAGTACCCACAAGAGCTACATGACATGCACAATGCCTACCCGCTGGCGCCTGAATGGATGACGGTAAAGAGAGAGTGGCTCTCAGAGTATCAGCGTGCATTGGGCACATTGATAGCAGAGACGAGAGCAGAAAAACTGGTGCCTAACCTGAGAGACAAACAGCGATATGTCCTACAACCTAAAGCTCCACCTTAGTTTAGGAATGAGGTTGAAGAAGGTGCATAGGGTTCTACGCTTCAATCAGTCACCGTGGATGGAGCCTTACATCCGACTCAACACAGAGCTCCGTAAGAAGGTCAACCACGACTTTGAGAAGGATCTCTACATGCTGATGAATAATGTTGTCTTCGGTAAGACCATGGAGAACTTGTGCAAGTGAGTGGATATCAACATAGTGCAGTCATTCGAGATCGACAAGCTGCGCCTAACTTCTCCTGGGCGAAGGCGTTCGATGATGATCAAGCTGCTCTCCACATGTACAAGACGAGACTGCTGCTGAAGCACCCTGTCTATGTGGGAATGTCCATCGTGGATCTCTCAAAGCACCAGATGTATGACTTCTATTACAATGAGCTGAAGCAACTATATGGTGTCAACTGTGAGCTCTTTAACAGAGCTCTGACAGCTTCCTGCTGGAGATCCATACTGAGGATGTCTATGCTGATATGGCTGTGAGGAGCGACCTCTATGACACAAGCTACTACCCAGTAACACACCCGCTTGCACAGTACTTCCAACAAGAAGGTCATGGACAGGATGAAGGTTGAGTGTGCCGGGGTGCCAATCCTGGGGTGTGTTGGTCTGCGCCCGAAGATGTACGCCATCAAGCGGTCGGATGAGCAGGAAATCAAGAAGGCAAAGGGAGTGTGCAGGGCTGTGGTTAGACAGATTCGCCATGAGCAGCACAACGAATGCCTCTTAGAGTGAAAGGTCTTCCACCATGGTATGAACATGCTGCAAAGTGAGGGTCACCACCTCTACGTGGTCTACCAAAACAAGACAAGCCTCAGCCCCTCAGACACAAAGCGATGGATTGCTCCCGATGGTATTCACACCCTGGCGTATGGTCACGAAGATGCCATCACTCGAATTGAATGTTGAAGAGCTGCTGGGTGATGTATGAGCATCATGTGACATCAACCAACAGTCAGTGGAGGATGTCTACTCGACGTAAGCACTCCCGGTGGAAGTAGCTGGGTGTCTGTAGGGATAAGCTGGAGCTCCTCTCGCGCAAACGGCTGCCTAGGACTGCTCCATACTCCGTGCTGGTGTGCCAGGTAGCACAGCCAGGCTGTCCAGTCGTATCCACACACCTGTCAATCTTGTGTACATCTATCGACCAGTTGGGGTCAGTTGCCCGCCTACGTCCACCTTCAAACTCGCCAGGCTCATACAAAAACCGAACCAGGGAATAAGATGGAGGTTGGACCACAAAGGATCGCTGAATGGCATTGAGAGGCTTCTATCCTATCAGCCTAGTAACCTCAGCATCGAATCATTCCACCACAATGGGCAACCCTCTCACCCATAGCCTGAAAGGACCGCCAGTCGGGACGACGACAGCCATCTCCTGAGCATACTGATGTTGGAACAGCCTCTCTGCCAGTGTCCAGTTCCACCACTCAATGATAGCCTGGGCACAGTGATGTCTCACCTCGCCTTGCCTAATTGCCACACCAGTTTCACCTCTAAACTCCTTACCCTCATCCACTTGCAGCAACTCTGGCCACTGGAGGGGATTTTGCAGGTCCTCATAGATACCTCCAGCTTTAAAATCTGTACCATTGACATCATCGTTCAAGTGCTGAGTACACAACGCGGTTAAACGTGTACATTCTACCTCGCGAGCGCTAAGCAGATCTGGCCAGTATGCATCTGTTAGCTGATTAGATTGGTACTCGGGAAGAACCATACAGTTCTGTGCTACACATAGCAGCTTAAACCATGGACGTACTAGTACTATGTACTCGGTACTATGACATTTTCTGCACTGAGTTGAAGGACTATAAGAAGAAGTCACCGGATGAGCTCGCCCAGCTCTCTAACGCTGAGGTAGTAGAGGAGCTGAGAGCTGTGAAACTCTACTTAGCATTTGGTAAGGGGCAGATCTGCTTCATTGAATACCTCATTATGGATGGCAGTATAGTAAGCAGCTCCTGCATACTAAGTGATTCTACAAGGATCGGGAGTATCTGTCGGACATGTTCCAGCAGTTGCAGGCATCCATGGCATCTCCCGACTCTGAGTTGAATAAGGCTCTGTACTACTACAAGCTGGAAAAAGGCCGTACCACCGAACCATACAGTCCTTGGGTGTGTATGTTGACAGCATGATTGGGGGCTGTCGGGCAGGCCAAGCTAGTCCAGCCAATCTCATTTCCCATGACTCCCACACCGGAAGAGAGTCAGGGTGGTCTCATGCTCTATGGGCAGGATCTACTAGCCGCGGAGAAGACTGGTGACAAGTACAGCAATAGCCAGACCTGCCACAACTAGTATGGCTATCGTCCTGCTAGCAATGATAGCACTGACGGGTGGGGTGGTGAGTATCAGCATGGGTTGCTGTTTGTCGTCCAGCATATCTGCTGTTTCAGCGGTCAGAACGATAGTCAGAACAACAGTTGGGATGACAGTCAGAACAATGGTAGCACTGGCCCTCATAGGAGACCATGGGTATCTAGGTGTCATGGACATTGGGATAACATGCATGGCCGAGTTGATGTCAGTATTAAACCCAAAGTGCACACCTGGGGAATTCCCATCGACTATCTTGTTATTGTAGCCCCTAATCTTCAGATCCTCGACATTCACGATCATATTGCTTGGAATAAGTCATAGGTGTGGCGAGCTTACGACGGACCTTCTGTAAGGCTTGCTGGAACTTGGCAATGAGGCTACTGGGATATGCAACAATTATCCTCACCGAAACTGGTGAACATGGCCTGCACCTCTCACCCCATCTATGGAGTGGTGCAGCTCGGTCTGGGCTGTCAGGAGACAATAACATAATGCTTCTAAGGACTGGTTGATTTGAACGATCTCTCCTGGTGTGAGCCCTGAGGTTGTGTGTGGAACAAAGTACTTCCACGCCTCTGGATGGTCCTGCCTGATTTCAGTGGTATGCATATTCTGCACCAGTGCCCCACGCTCTGAGTCTGGATCGAATGAGAAAGTCGCTATCTTCCGACGGACGATTTTTCAGGGGAAGCCTGAGTAGTCTCGTCTCGGGTCGCCATACATACCGCCTAGACCGCTGTTGTCTCCACCATGGAAACGATAGTCTGAGTGGGCATTAAACTCTCGCTGGAGTCTACTGGCTGCTGAGAGACTGTAGCTAGCGGGGGCCGTAGTTCCCACAGTCTGTTGATCGAAATCATTCGTATCAGGCAGGCTTGCACCTAGCTCATGGAGGATTTTATCTCACCATGTAGTACACATGGAATCTGAGACAGCTGGCAATGAGTACAGCTTCGGGGATACCAGAATAGGGGTGCAGCAAACCTGCTCTGATGCCGCAACCTGCCATGGCACACCACATGGCAAAGTTCAGCTGTTGGTTCCAGAACGAGAGATGCGGGCCTGCCATCCAGGTATGAGCTTTCTTTACATCCTTGATGGTGATTGCAAGATTGGTCACTAGTCCTGGATTAATGGAGAGGCTGATGCAGGACCGCCCGTCGACTGTCATCGAAGAGACCACATAGTCCAGCTCTCGAGTGGGTACACAGGAAGGGCAGTTGGCACTGGTCAATTGTCGTGAGGTTCATCGGGAAGACCATCTATAGTAGTCATCTTAAAGCTGCTGTTCCAGCAACGGGCGCAACATACCATTTGGCACCATAGAGATTTTCGATGTGGCACCAGCACGCCATCTCGTTTTTTAACTCCTCCATGTCCACCTACCCATTGGAGCCTTTGAGGTATTGTTGGCGCACTTGTGGGTTTCTCTGTGTGGTACAGGGTTTGGAGCTTCAATATATGATGGTACTCTTCATCACTGACCTGCCCATCCTTGTAAGCTTTGCTGACAGACTGGTCGATAGCCCGGAGGCTACTCTGTGCCAGTGTTACATACTTAGCATGCTTCTCTAGCTTCCTGGTGATCTGACGCTTTCCAACTGCCAAGCCGGTGGCCAGGACAGTAGCGGCAATGGTCAACCCACCCAGTAGGATAGCAACGATAGCATCCACCCTTGTAGCAATGGTGGCAATGGCGGCCACGCCAGCACTGACTCCAATCACACCCGCAGCTGTGGTTGTGCGTGCTAGACTGTTGTAGGCTGTTTTATATCGCCTGTGTGTTCTGGTGTACTTTTCATGAACAAGATTCTGTCTGATGGTGTCAATCTGCTCGACTCGCCAGCCGTAAACTGTACCTCCCTCCTCAGCTGCCATGGTGGGATATAGTTCAGGCTGCTTTATCCACTCCGATTTAGCCATGGTATACCTAGTTCTTAAACGTGAGCTAGCTGTAGGATCTGCTGATGAGTCATTGTGGGATTCATCTTGGAAAGCCTGGTGAACCGAACTAGAATGTTGGTGTGGAGACATACCTCCCTCAAACACGTCTACCAACTAGAGATGGTCTGATGACATTCTCCCCATTTTGGACTAGCAATCGGACAATCGGCATGGCTATACACTCTGTTTAAACCATATATATATATATATATATATATATATATATATATATATATATATATATATATATATATATATATATATATATATATATATATATATATATATATATATATATATATATATATATATATATATATATATATATACAATGGAGCCTATATTTGCTCACTCAACCAGTCTAGCTGATCTCGTGGACGTGTATGACGTTGATGCCGCCAAGGTTAAGGAAAGCAATGGCAAGTCGTTCGTCCTCCAATATGGAGCAGACTCCAAGACATTCTCCCTCCATCCCATCGGTGGAGATGGTGTAGAGCTGCTCACTGACCTAAAGAATGTCTCGAAGGAACGTCTGTGTCGAGAGATAGATGGGGACAAAATAGTGTTCCGCTATAACTTCCCGAAGAAGAAGCTCATCCTCCACCCCGTGATAGAACAGGCACCAGACAAGGTTGAGGATGTTAACAAATTGGATGCTGATCTCAGCTTTCATGTTTTAGTCTTTGAAAAGAACGCAGGATGGTATCGCACTGGACCTGGTGGTAAGTGGCGAGCGTGGGTGCCAGTATATAGACCTCCAGCAGTTATTGATCTGGAGGTCACCCCACTCTCCACCATTTTGAAGAAGGATGGCATGGTACGAAAGCTTTATAACAGGGGGACATCTTTCCTGACCTTTATAGGACAGGGCACAACTCTAGTTGCAGTGGATCATAGGATTTGGGTCACTGCTGCACCGCCCCCCCCCCACCACCCTTTGATGAACCGGAGGAAGCTATTAATATTCAGGAGGGTGTGTTACGGGTTGAGGGTGTGTCACACTCATCGAAGGTGAAGGGCTCAGTGAAGCTGCTCGAGCGTATTGGCCTCACAAGTCCGCAAACAACACCCATGTGATAAAACTGTGGCTTCTAGCTGGTGGTAAAGTGAAGCAACTAAGACCTGCCCCAGATGGGATGAAGATTGGCATCGAGGATGGCACAGGGCTCGATATGACACAGATATTTCTCGACGGGTTCACCTTGTTCAGTTTAACCCTCCATATATAGGATACTGATTATACTACTGCTCATACCTGGGGTGGTCGCCTCACAGACAGCCATGATATTAGATGCCAAGTGGGCTCATTTCCGAGATGAGCCCCAGTACAATCCCTTCCATGACCATCTGCGGAAAAATATCTATGACCGATTTCACCCACGTCAGGAAATTGAGTCTACCTACCACTTCTATCATGTAGAAAGGGTAGGGCGGGGTTGTCTGCTCCCGTGGTTCCCGCTATAACACCAGATTCTCTGTGTCACCTGTGAACATGCTAGCGCCTGTGGAGGTGCAGATGGTAGGCCCTTTGGCGTTTTGCCAAGTGAATGCTGCCAAGGCAGCTGAATGGGCCTGTGGGTAATCCCTGCATGCTGATGTGATACTGGGCGTGACTATGTGTTTGTTTTATTAGTTTGTTTATATGGAGACATGAGGCGTGGCATGTATTTGTGATCCAATATTATGTCTATCATCATCAGCAGCATCAATCATCATCAATCATCATCATCAATCATCATCATCAGCATCATCATCATCAATCATCATCATCATCATCAATCATCATCACTCATCATCATCAATCATCATCAATCATCATCATTAATCATCATCAATCATCATCAAGTTGTCCAGCAGGCTCTACTATCTAGCAATACTCTTACTCTCAATAACATTCACTAATAATATATAGCGAGATTTGAACCAGAGATTTTAAGTGTAATTTGACATATAATACATTGCATTAGCTATCTCAGCTATGTATGCATTAATAACAAAATGACCTAGATTTAGCTGATAATATGTTATGTGTTGTCTATGATATGAATATCCTAAGGAAAATATCTGTACACATATCGGCTAGGTCCATATCTTTTGTAACATTATTGTCGTTTGTAGGTGTTTTATGATGATAGTATTAATTCGGTAAGAACTGTAGTGTGTGTAATTTTTATGCGATTGGGAATAATATTTCACTAATAATACATAGCGAGATTTGAACCAGTGATTTTTTAAGTGTAATTTGACATATAAACAAAACAATGCATTAGCTATCGTGGCTATGCATTCATTATTCACGGTTTTGCACCGGTTTCACAGAGCAGAGGGAATATATACCTACATATTACCATCGATAATGCCAGCATACATAAAATACATATATACATATTATAGGCTGTTGTCAATAATTTCAAAATGTAGTTATCAGTGTGTTGCTGTAGACTGTTGTCAATAATTTCAAAATGTAGTTATCAGTTATAAATGTCATTATTGGTAGGCTAGTTATCGGTTCCCCATTAGCTCAATTTATACTAGCACTGAATTCTAATATAAATAACATGGTTCAAATCTCTCAAAAGACCTCAGCTAGATGGTACCCAGTTCAAAACCAATTCAAACGGTACACACTAGTGTATGGGGTGCAATGACAGAAATAGGAGTAATGAGGGACCCCCCCCCCCCGCATCCACCCACCCACCCAGTGCGGGGTCAAGGCACAAGCCCACATAAAAAACCCGTAGAAAGAGAGGAGAGAAAGAAGCTGGCCAGAGGTCAGTGATAATGTGGGGTTCTCTCAACAGGTGAGGTCCAGGAGATTTATAGATTTTTTGTTTGCTACCTATATCTTGACAAACAAATTAGATAGCTGACAGTAAGTGCTTGGCTTATAAAATAATAAATCATAAAACCTAAGTAGTTATATATAGGGTGTTTCAGAACAGAACGTGGTGGGAGCCACCACCAGGTGATAATCAAGCCAGTCATTCCATTGCTAAATTTTCAAAATTCTCTTGGTCTGCAAATGGACATTTGGAATGAATAAATTTAAGTGTGAAGAGGAGGTCACGTGCCCTCTCACAATCTTCCCCGGGGGTATGGGCTGAACGAATTTACCTCCATGGTGAGGAGTTAATAAAGTCAGCTATGTCATACGCTTTTCTTTTAGGAGGATATTCAATGATGTCTACCAGAATTTTCATTGGTAAAATGATTCCCATACTTGAAAGTACAACTGCGGAACCTTCAATAATCCTGTTGTGTACCGACCCGACAGACTTCATGTATGTATATTCTCATCAGTCACAGATATCTCCTCGTTATTGTTGGATTTATTATAGTATTTACCTAGAGGGTTTCCAGCTTCATCGAATTTATGATGTACGCGGACCATAGGGTTACCTAGCAATGCCCCACCATTCACAAATGCTTTATCTGAGATTTGATCCTGAGTCATGTTGACTACTCTCAAGTTAGGCGTTGTGATTGATGTGTTGATGATTCCAATACGTTTTTCATGGATCACCCAATGGACCTCATCGGAGGAAGCTTTGTTTATACAGTTAAACAATGTGTATAGATTACTGGTTTTCTCATCAGGCTTAGCAACCCCTTCATACTCTAAGGTTGGATATTTCTGAACTTGAAGTTGAGGAGAGGAATTCCGAACATGGGATGCTGTTAACTGGCCTACATGCTTCTCTCCATCAAAACGGTAACGTAATGGATAACGATGTCCATCTAGCATGATAAGGACGCTCGCGTACTTAACATTGTTTCCCAGCTCGATTATGGGCCCAGGCGATTTGTAAAACATGAAGACCTGATTGTTCAGCTTTTAGAAAAGCGGAAATATTATCTTCAACCCAGAGGATAGACAGATTGTGGTTATGTTGTTTCATAAACTGTTTCATAAGATGTCTTATAAAATAGCTCATAAAATATATTGCAAGATATACTTAGGAAGTCATTTCTCTAATACGGAATTATAAATGTTCATGTGCCCTACCACCAGGTGATGTCCTAATAGAGAAACGAACAGTATAGGTAATCAAGCTAACTAAATCTGAAACTCACCCATGGAGTACCCCCGAATAGCTATGGAGTTACATGCATGGTGTAGGCTGTGCGGCACAGTGCGAAATAGTGGCAACCTTATTACATGACCTGGGCGACTATGCAAATAAATCGCTTGAGCTCTGGAGAGCATCCCCTGACCTATCATTCGCAGTAGTAGTAGACGAGTTACTCGCCTGAAAAACCCCACCAGGCACCGAGTTAGGGGTTAGATGCTATTCACTGACAGCAATGGCAATGACAGAACCAAGACAGTATTTAGATCATCTGTTAACGATCCACAGTATCAATATGGATGACGCTATCTAACGACGATACATATATATATATATATATATATATATATATATATATATATATATATATATATATATATATATATATATATATATATATATATATATATATATATATATATATATATATATATATATATATATATATTTATACATATATATATATAAATGTGTTGCTAGATTTTTTATTTTACAGTAATTTCATCGCAGCCAATATATATATATATATATATATATATATATATATATATATATATATATATATATATATATATATATATATATATATATATATATATATATATATATATATATATACTGAACCGGGCGACCTATAATCTCTGATTGTGGCTCAGAATCCTACAGAATCAGTGAATACATCGATTACCATCTACAGCCAATAGCAAAAAGACACCCCAGCTTCTTGAAAAACACAGAAGACTTCTTATCCCAGGTCTCTGAGACCTAGATACCTCCAAATTCATTCCTGGTCACGCTTGACATCGATGCTATGTATACAAACATTGACATCGAGAAGGGTATAAATTCTATCCGTAAAGCATTCGTGAACTACCCAGACACCAACAGGCCAGACAAAGAAGTAATAGCTCTATTAGAGCTGAGTCTGAAAGGCAGTGATTTTGAATTCGATGGCGAAATTTACCAACAAATTTGCGGCTGCGCGATGGGCAAGCGCTTTAGCCCATGTTTTGCCAATATTTACGTAGCAGAATGGGAGGAGGGAGCGTTAGAAAAGTGTCCAAAACAGCCCCTCATTTATCACAGAGATCTTGATGACATTTTCATGATTTGGCAACACACAAAGGCAGAGATTGATGAATTTTTCGAAATTCTGAACAATCACGATCCGAATATCAAATTAAAAGCAACCATTGACGAGATGTCTAGATTTCCTGGATGTAACTGTATATAAAGGTCTAAAGTATGAAACAACAGGCTACTTAGACTACAAAGTGTATTTCAAACCAACCGATTCGCATCAGCTATGGCACAAAAAATCTTTCCATTCACCGCATACATTCAAAGGAATAGTAAAATCACAAATAATCCGTTTTCACAGGAATTCGAGTGATAGGAAAAACCTTGAAGAAGCGTGCACTACCATATTCAAAGCCCTCAAACCACGAGGTTACTCCTCACGATTCCTGCGCAAAATCAAATCTGAAGCATTGGACGGCTTGGAAACCATTCCAGATAATGCCTCAAATCGTCGGCCTACAAAAATTTCTCACAATCGTCCGATTATAGGTGTAGGCGAATCTCGCAAATGCGAAAAGAAAAGGTGCAAGTTAGATGAATTTCTCCCAAACCAGAATACTTTCACGAGCTTTCAGAACAAAAGCAAGTTCCATCTTCAGTCTAATCTAGATTGTGACTCTGAAAATGTTATTTATCTTATTTCATGCAAATTGTGCCAAAAACAGTTTGTCGGCGAAACCAAATGTCCATTAAGATGGCGGGCAACTCGACACCTCTCAGATATTAGGCTAGAGGAAGACACACATGTTTGCGAACATTTTAATCTTCCTGACTATTTAGTCCTTCGTGACTTTGAAAGTATGCCGATTGAACAGCCACCCCTTTCAGATACGGCAGAAGAAACTGATAAACAAAGAAAACTTCGATAATCGTTTTGGATTAAAGAACTCGAAACACAGTGGCCAAGGGGAATAAACTCGGACCCAGGCTTATCTGATCAACGTGACAAAATTCCATTCATTCTGACCTATAATCGGAAAAACGTTGAAATTTCCAAAATCTTGAAAGATGAGTATCAAAACCTACAGGAGAAACTGAAACAACCCTTCAACAAGCGTCCAGTAATTGCGTTTAAGAAAAATCCGAATCTACATCTTGGTAAAAGCAAAACTGAAATAGCTATCCAGAATATCCATCTCAATCATTCAACATTAACCCTTGCATGATGGTTAGCCAAAAACGGTCAATTTAGTGATCTTGGGGAATGTCCATTTGCCGGCAGGGATTGGAGTATTTTTGAAAAACTTACCGCTGTAATGACTGGTTCGGGAACCGAGACAGTCTTTCCAGTGGCATATTCTGGGGAATGACCTCGTCTGTGCCTGCAAATGTACATTAAAATAAGTAAGCGCATATTTGGATTTTACTGAACAAATTTAACCAGTAAAGGGTTAACATTAATGCCATATGGCTTTCCTCAAACAAAATGACAAATTTCAGGCAGTAAGATAATCCAAAATATCTTTAATTTTTTAATTTTTTCAATTAATGAAGATTTTGAGCAAATATTGACTACTGCTGCTGCTGCTGCTGCTGCTGCTGCTGCTGCTGCTGCTACTACTACTACTACTACTACTACTACTACTGCTTCTGCTGCTTCTGCTGCTGCTGCTACTATTACTGCTGCTGCTGCTACGGCTACTGCTACTACCACAACTACTGCTACTGCTGCTACTACTACTACTACTACTACTACTACTACTACTACTACTACTACTACTACTACTACTACTACTACTGTTACTACTACTACTACTACTGCTGCTGCTGCTACTGCTACTGTTACTGCTGCTGCTACTACTACTACAACTGCAGCTACTGCTACTGTTACTACTACTACTACTACTACTACTACTACTACTACTACTACTACTACTACTACTACTACTACTGTTACTACTACTACTACTACTACTACTACTACTACTACTACTACTACTGCTTCTGCTGCTTCTGCTGCTGCTGCTACTATTACTGCTGCTGCTGCTACGGCTACTGCTACTACCACAACTACTGCTACTGCTACTACTACTACTACTACTACTACAACTACTACTACTACTACTACTACTACTACTACTATAATACTACTACTACTGCTGCTGCTGCTGCTACTGCTACTGTTACTGCTGCTGCTACCACTACTACAACTGCAGCTACTGCTACTGTTACTACTACTACTACTACTACTACTACTACTACTACTACTACTACAACTACTACTACTACTGAACCATAGAATTATAAATATTATGTACATGTATTTTTACTGTATTGCTAATACTCTACTCTACCGCCACAGTCGCTATGTACATTTTATTTCGATTGCAAATAAAGTAAACCTTTTTTTACAATTTAATAAATATTCTGTTTACTATTTCGCGGTTAACTTGGCTGGGCGCCTTTGCTGACATAGGGCATAGGCAGCAACAGCGTCTGGTCAAACTAGTTTCCCAAAATTTTGAACAGCTTACCTGTATAGCTACCTTGAAAATAGAATGCGTTTATAATAACATTTTGAGATGATTCTAATATAAATAGGAGACTAAAAGTGGGGAAAAGAAAACATGTTTGTTGCGACTCGCACCTATTATAAATATGTGCGTGCATGCGTGACTGCGTAACTGTGTGCGTGCGTGCGTGCGTGCGTGGGTGGGTGGGTGCGTGCGTGCGTGCGTGCGTGCGTGCGTGCGTGCGTGCGTGCGTGCATAAATGCGTACCTTAGCGCATGTTTGCGTACGTGAGTATGTGCTTGCGTATGTCCGAGCGTAGGTGTTGTTACCATTTTTGTATATTTCTATATTTATATGGAGAGTATATAATTATATAATTATAACTAAATATTTGTGTACATAGTGTATATATGTGTGAGGGCCTCGGGACAAGGGAGATAGGACAGATATCCATTTCCCCCCCCCCCACACCCCACTCCGCCCACCCCACCCCAATCCCAGCCCCACCCAACGCCCACACCAACCCCACCTCACCCCTGCTATCCGACTACAATAGGTATACACGCATACGATAGTCACTGAAACAGAAAACTCAATGAACCGATCTGATATGCCACTCAAGAATATAAGTAATTACGTCACAGACAGGCTCACGTCACAATCAAAATTTGCAATGCAGTATGTAGCCAGGTGAGGCATGAACATTCCGTCAAGTGTACGAATTGTATGACTTTGATGGATTTACTATTTAATCAACAATAACATTCAACAGCTTACATGTAAGGTTAGCCTAAAAGTGAGCTTCTGGTAATTAAGATTTCAAAGTATATAAACCAAACCAAACACGCGCACAGCAGGGGCGGAGCCTAGCTAGACATGGGCTGGGCATAGCAAGAAACAGTTCCCTCTATTGTTTAATGCGAAGTTATTTATCTCATGCCATCGCGACGAAGTTCGTTTTGCAGAGACATCGTCAATGACACTTTCTTCTATCCCACGCTTAACTGTCTGCAGGCTACTAGCTACCTCACAACAATTTCATAGGGCAATAACTCTGGACCTGCTGAATATTTTGAAAACGATTTGACTGAAAGTTGTTGGTGGCTTAGCCACCAACAACTTTCAGTCAAATTGTATTCAAAATATTCAGCATATCAAGAGTTAAGCCCATAGAAAATGTAGTCTGCAGAAATTCGGCAGGCAGACGGTTAAACAACATGATAATCTTAGCGTTGAGTTCACATTTCAAATGTAATTGTATTCGATGTGATACAAGTGATGTTGAATATCTCTGCTGTCAAAGCCAGCAGTAACTTACAAGTACGGTGCATGACATCACAAACATGGTCCTTCTATAATGATCTAATTATAAGATGTGATTAAATGTGTACAACCACGCATTGACCTATGTTGACCCGTGTGTTGTCTGCTATACCCGTGTGCTCTCTGCTATCACCCATGTTAGCAATTACAGCTTACCAAACTTAGACTCTGCTATCCACGTTAGCAAGCGCTTTATCCGCATTGCCATCAAATAAGAAGAATGGCTGGTACCGTAGCAAATGTGAACTGGATACATTGACGAACCTACCTTACCGTTACTAGTACGCAGAAGATAGGTCATTGCGACCGTTTTCATCAGAAGTGAGGAATCTACCACGTCAACTCTGCCACATGTACGGTTTAGAATCTAGAAGCGCGTGGACCGGAAATGGTATTTCCTATGGGAAATTAAGAAGAGACAATCTGCCCTTGTTTGAATTCGACTGGTCGCTACTATCTCGTGTTTGATAGTGTCCATTCGTCCACAAATCATCTCGCTCTCTCTCTCTCTCTCTCTCTCACGCACGCACGCACGCACGCACGCACGCACGCACGCACGCACGCACGCACGCACGCACGCGCGCACATTCATTCCCATTATGGCAATAGCAGTGGCGTATGCGTGGGTGTGGCCTGGGCGGGTGGGTGGGGTGGGGCGGGTGACTGTGTAGTAATGGAAAATTTGAGATCATTTGTAAAACATTTGTGATCTTCTTGTTATTCTCTGTTCTGTTGAATTCCCGACTTTCTGACTCGGAAATTTCGGACTGACAAAGCAACTAGTAAACAAATTTCAGCTATGTATGCCTATTTCTTACCAAATCCGAAGGATTAGTATTAAAAAACACATGAAATTTCCAATATTTACAAGCTGATTATCAGCCAGACTAATTCAGTAAGTTGTAGGCATAAGCCTAGGCTATGTGGCCAAAATGTGTCAGAGACGTGTAGCTTGTTCCCATCTTTCATGTTGCTAAATTTAAATTTAATCTGATCATACTGAAAAGGTTAAATGACACTAATGTAAGCGCTTGCTGGATAAGAATTTATAGTAAATAGTTCTTACTGTAGTCTGTTTTATGATCCATGTGTTGCTTACATGACCATGATGAGCAATCAGAGATTACAGACCCTCGCCCTCCCGTTTTTGTCACATTGTAAACGGTTTTTGGATTTTCCAGATTTTTAGCTCACCTAGCCCAAAGGGGCACGTGAGCTTGTGCCATGGCAGTCGTCCGTCCATCCATCCGTTGTCAATTTGTACGTCAGATTACATACCCTCCTTTATGCGCTAGCCAATTTCAACCAAATTTGGCTAGAAGAATTCTATGGTGGTAGGCTCCAGAAATTCTATTCAGAATTTTGATTGGTCAATTTTTCTGGTGTCCATCCTGGATTTTTCGAAAGTTTTCCAGAAATCGTTTGAAACGCTACTCGTTCAATATAAATGGACCGATTTCAGCACAGCTTGTGTGGACTAATTCTATGCTAGTAGCCTTCAACACATCTAACAAGAATTTTGACTAGTCAATTTTTTCGACAGCCATGTTGGATTTTCCGAAAATTTAAGCAAATCAGTTAAAAGCCTACTCCTCATTAACCACGTGGAAGATTTGAAGCAAACTTAGCAGGGCTGGCCATAGAGTGGTGTTTCAGAACTTGTATACACTTGTCTGGAAGGATACAAGGGTGGTAGGTTTCAGAACTTGTATACAGAATCTTGATTGGTCAATTTTTCCAGCGGCCATCTTGGATTTCCCGAAAAATAGCAGGAAATGCAACTCATTAACAACTTGGGTAATTGGTCAATGCTTTGGATGCCATCTTTGATTTTCTGACAATTTTCTGTAACCATTTAAAAGCGGTACTCCTTATTAATCAATGGCGCAATTTCAACAATGGTGAATGATCCTATGACGGTAGGCTTCAACGTATCAAAAGAAAATTTTAATTAGTAATTTTTTGGCGGTATCTGGGATTTTAAAAAGAATTATCCATCATGTCTCTTTAGATACAAATGGTTCAAATGCTAATTGTCCATGTGAGCATCACAAACCCTTGGGTCTCTTTGATTCGGACCACGCCAAAAGTTGTGGCATCCTAGTGTATAGCCACACACTGTCATGTTTTCAAATGTAAGCAAAATCGGAAACGTAAGTTCTGAAATATTCACAGATCCATAATTTGATGCGGATCCTAGTTGTTTCATCCTGATCACGGAGAACATTTAGAAATCGTCGGGCAAGAATGTGTTGTGTTGGAATTGGAACCAAATCAGATCAATAGTTTTATTAGATACAGCTCCGAACAGAGAGACAGACAGGCAAGCGGGTATGCAAGCTGGTAGGCAGGCAGGCGGGCAGGTGACCATAGTGTGGCGGTGGTGGCGGTCTGGCAAGAATGTGTTGTGCTGGAATCGGAACTAAATCAGATCAATAGTTTTATTAGATACAGCTCCGAACAGAGACAGACAGGCAAGCGGGTATGCAAGCTGGTAGGCAGGCAGGCGGGCAGGTGACCATAGTGGTGGTGGTGGTGGCGGTCGCGGCAGCGGTGGTGGTGGTGTGATTTTTGTAGGTAGACTAGTTCTTCTGAGGCACATGCAAAGTAGGCCCAAACCTCTGAACTCTCAGACCCTCCCAAAAACGGAACTTTACAACCAGATCGCTCCACCTGTGAAAATATCACGCTACGCCGCTACGCCACTGGGTAAGGGTTGTTGTTTTTCTTATTCTTACGTATACACTTGCAGATAAACACAATCTGAAAATGATAAAAAGTGTATTTCCTGTAAGAAATGGCGTGTTTATTATCTGTTTACCCGACGATATTTGGAGCACGTCATCGTCAATCTGCGCGCGTTACGACTAGTCCCAGTAAAAACGAATAATATCAACACGTTAGTTAATGGGAGACAACTCTGTAATGGAATCGATTCATGGTTGGTTTCCATTTTATGAGTTATCCTTCTTTACGATTAACGGTCCGCGTTGTTATCTTCTTGAAAAGATCTAGGCATATTCTCATAGAAAGAAGGGTCACGATCATCATTTTCCAGGTTTTAAACAAAACCAAATCTCTGGTTGATAAGAATATTGCTCTTTTTCTCTGGTTCACCACAGCTTGTCATTAACATGGAGAAACGAAAGGCGCTGGCATTGTGTATGGAATTCAGTGTCTACATTCAGCTGATGCTCAGAGTAAATGTGGACAACCATACCCCGAACTCGTGAGTGAGATGTTTCATGACGCGCAAACAGTTTGAACAGCACCCGTGGAGTAATCAACCATACAATAAACTAATATACCGTTGCTAAGTGCATGCAATTATGCCCCAAAGAGCTTCGGAAGATGCTGGATGCTGGGAAAATGTATTCCATAATGACCTTTGATATAAATGTGCGTGCGTGCGTGTGTGCGTGCGCAAGCGTGCGTGTGTGCAGTGCCATTGTGCCTGGACGGCCGGCATCTCACGCCTACCCACACACACACACACACGCACGCACGCACGCACGCACCCTCCCAGTTGTCGAGGCTGTATGGTGTCTGCGGGAGGGACCGGAAAGCGATCCTCATCGTCGTAGACTGTCCAGGCCCAGGAGACCTTCCATGTGGCTCTCAGTCAGGGTTCTCCGGGCTTGAGACGCCATCCCACAAACATTTGCTGGCCGCAGCATGCCGCCATCTCCTTGGAGATGTGCATGTCCGGTCGGGCACTCCTGACACTACATGGTGTCTGTAGATGGCGCAGTCGGGAAGCTGGACATACTCCAGCAGGCGATGTGTTGCTTTCTTCCTTGTCATTGTTGTGGTCTGCAAGCGGGAGTTTGG
The DNA here is from genome assembly GCA_034401795.1 of Chaetoderma sp. LZ-2023a. Taxonomy (NCBI): domain Eukaryota; kingdom Metazoa; phylum Mollusca; class Caudofoveata; order Chaetodermatida; family Chaetodermatidae; genus Chaetoderma; species Chaetoderma sp. LZ-2023a. The sequence continues at coordinate 175,965,038 of CM067359.1, forward strand.
GTTCAGGAGTAGCCAACTCGGCTGATGGTGATCCATCTACAGTCGGAGCGGACTAGGTTTGCGTTAGTTCTTGTAGAGGTGGAAGCTTGTGCTCACAGATGCACGGTAGAAGCGTGATTTCTGTTGTGATGGTGGGCGTTATTGTATGTGGAGCTAGGCTCTTTTTAGGTGATTCTCTCCCGGGCGCTAGTGTGATGGGAGAGGGGAAGAGAGGGAGAGAGAAGTCGATAGGGGTGGTTTTACTCTAGATCGTATTCAGAGGCTCTGTGCATGGTATTTTCCGTTGTCCGAAAAGTGCGCAAACAGGATGGTGCGAGGAGCAATTCGCATCCTCGTTGTTAGGCAGAATGTCATCCTAGCTCTAGGTCGTCACTTGAGAGGCAGAAGGGTAAGAGAGACAGCAGGATTTTTCCTGCAGTCGTTACATAGCTAGTAGTCACTATTCATCCAGTCATTCCATAAGCGGTTATTCAGTTGTGAAAGTCATTGATGTTGGTACTAACTGCTAATGTTCCACTTAGGGTTGAATAAGGGTGTGCTTTCTACTTTAATGCATGGTCGAGGAGGGGTGGGGGTGGGGGTGTGATGTGTGTGGGGGGGGGGGGTCTTCACTGGAAGCTTTTGTTAGGTGCCGCCTGGTTGATCTGATGTTCTCAGGAGACGTCCAGAGATGGGCCTTCTGTGTGTGCCTATCTCTAACAATTTTGGAGGATCCTGCACTAGACGGTAGTTTAATGAACTGAGCTGTTTTGTGGTGTAAGGCCTCAGGCGGCCGCAAATGGACACAATCATTTAGATTAAGCGAGAACCTCTATCCACTCAAAGTTGGTCAACTCCTTCGCTCAGAGATGAAGACCGGCTTGAGCGACATCAAAAATGTGTTGATGTTGTCCAAGTGAGGTCCTTCCGAGTTTCAGATGCGGCACCGACTCGTCTAATGAAAGAGGAAAGAGTTTAAGGAATCTCTGTCGAGTCGAGACACCACTGCGGTCTAATACGATGGCAGACTGAGGAAGGCCTGGTTGATTTCAAAAGTATCCCAGTTAATGCAGCGGTTATCTGATTCGGTCATCTGAACGAAAGGTGATATCCACTGGATCAGTTAATTAGCAATTTTATCCTGACTGCAGGCCAAGCCATCTAAAAGAAAAAAAAAGTTGCTAGTCGACAGATAAGATCCTGCCATGGCGAGTTTGCCTCGAGGATGTGCCTAATGTGCGATAGTAGCTGTAGTTCGGTATTTTATGCAGCAAGGTCTTTTCGAGAAGCTGGACAAGAATTGCTTCGACCCATACGAATAAGCCAAAAGGAAGGCGGAAAAGGCCTTTAATGAATGTGTCCATGGGGAGGAGTCTTAAGACTGTGAATTAGATCACAGCATTAAGATCGTCCACAGCAGGCACAGAGAGGTGGCAATTGCGCAATAAGTGCAAGGAAAGTGAGCTAAGAAATTGAACAGACTTGAGACTGGAGACGCATCTTTCCTTATCCTGGAAAAACTCACTAATCAAAGAGGAACTGAGGCCTGCCGGGTCAACACAGATCGTGGTGTCTGAGACACACAGCGATCATTGCAGTTCTGAGCAGGAGCTACGAGGGAAGCGTTGAAAATAATGTCTGCATGTGACTAGTTTAGGAGGCATTCCAAATGAAATGCGGTGGACCTAACATATCCAAAGGGGATGGTCTTTGGCGCAGAACAGGCACCTTCAATTGCAGTGCTTTTATAAGTCTTCATGCTGCGTGAAGTGCAAAAGGATGCCACCCACTAATTTGGGGGCTAAAGGCCGGTTTCCATTACAAACGTTGTGTGCCTCGCAACTATGCCACCTGGCGCCATCCATGCTGAATTTTAGTTTCCACTCGAGATACAATTTTTCTCAACCACGTACAGCGTGGCTTATGTTTTGTTCGAATTGACATCGGGTGTACAGACGGTGTTGCGTTTCTGCATTAAAAATCGGCCCATGACCGATTTTTTATAGCGGCACAGCTCTAAAGGCTGGATTCCATAAGCGCGGAAATGGAGACGGAAGCGGTAGGTGGAAGCGTTACCGTGTGCGGAATTGCCGCGAGGTGTGATTCCATATAAAAGGAGGCGGCATTCGCTTCATCTGTAAATTCAATTACCATGTGCCTATGCAGTCTAAAATCGTGCAGAAATACCCCTGATATAACGTCATTCTTGGAAATCCCTTCACGGTTGACGCGCCGACAACTTCTGAATCGCTACATGGAGCGGTCAAAATATCGTTCCCGTTTGTGCGTGCCATTCCGCGTGCCGTTCCGCGCTTAAGGAATCACACATTAAAATCAATAGAATCGATTCCGTCTCCGTTTCCGCGCTTATGGAATCCAGCCTTAAGGTGGCGAGATGCTCGCCAACCGCATTGTATGGAAACACTTTCATTAAATAAAACATGAGCGAAAAAAATCATGCCCGTGCGGTAGACACCTCGCGGAAAACGCCTCTAATTGAAATGCGGCTTAAGGCGGACGTCCCATTATGAATGTATTAAAAAGGCGACGACGCTAACGATGCTAATGTATATATTCACGTCGAGTTGAGAGCGAGATCGCCGTCCAAATGTGACAGCTAAGACAGACGATCTCACTTAGAAATCCATAGGTGGAAAAAGGCTGATGCAAGAGCGGAAACCCGCTTATGGCCGTATAAATCTGTAAAGAATAGAAAGCTTGCTTAGTTAGTACATTTAAGATTTAATATGCATTCAAGTCCTAGTAGAGTGGTAAAAGCAGTTCATCACAACAGCCACACGGGTATGGGGGTCTCGGTTTTGATATTTTGAGCACTGCTGGATTTAAACCAAGCTTGGTAGGTATATTCCCATGTCACAGGATTACGTGATTACTTTGGTCTTGGCGGCCAAAAGATCACAAGAACGGGAAGATAGAGGCAGATTTTGCATGATATTTCAGAACAAAAAGTCCTTCTTGAATCGGAGATATGGAGTGGCACGAAGCGGAACTCAGTCGGAGGCAGGTACCGAAAGTGAAGATGGAAATTCTTTGGCATGAGGCAGAAGCCTGAAAACGATGTCCTCAGTGGTCACAAGGGTAGACGGAATGTGACCTAGGTGGGTTCGTCCACAGTGGTAGCAGGTTCAGTCCTTCTTCTTCCATGCCAGGAGTACGCGTGAAGTTTCCATGCACCGGTCTCTTGAGTAGCACACAGGGAGAGGCGGAAGTCTTCAGGAAGGCAAAATAATTTAGGACGTTATTTTCGCCACTGTCCCGTATGCGGCCATTCAAAAAGGAGATTCAGTGTGAGTATCGATTGCTGCGAGCATTCAAAGTAACTGTTCCGCAGTGAGGTTACACAAGCTGTAGGGAGTGAAGCAGGAACATGGCAGACCATCGACTGGAGTCGTTGCTGAACCGTCAGTGCTGCTTTTATAGTCAGCTCTTCATCTCATTATCTTTTGACTTATGGCTAGCGTCTTAGGTGTGTTCTCAGCTTATCAGGGTCGCTAGTATAAGTGTGCGAGTTCAACAGTATTTGAGCGAGAGAGACAGTCAGTCAATGGCGTGGCTGAGTGTTTGGTTCTTTGATCATGGTAGGTGATGTTCTATGCCAGTTCTTTGATTGCTTCTTTCTAAAAATGTTCCTGCGGCTGATGTTTCGAGAAATCTGGATTCCTGAGCTTTCTAACGGTACCGAAGACTTTCGGTGACATTGTGATCGTAGGACATTATTCCGAGGAAGAAGTCGTGCAAAGATAACATGTACATGCTAAAAAGTGTCCACCTAGTCAGTGGCATCACACACCTAGTCAGTGGCATCACACACCTGGTCAGTGGCATCACACACCTAGTCAGTGGCATCACACACCTAGTCAGTGGCATCACACACCTAGTCAGTGGCATCACACACCTAGTCAGTGGCATCACACACCTAGTCAGTGGCATCACACACCTAGTCAGTGGCATCACGCGTACATGGCCATGTCCTGGCCTATGAGGAAACCTGTCTATTACGGGGTGGTGGTGCTCCCAGTCGCCCGCCGCATGGGTAGAGGAGGAAAATTGTGTCTTAGACATTTTTGCCTCTGCCAGTGCGGTTTGGTATTTCCATCCGTCGGGGTAGCTGTGGCTACTTAGTCCTTCATGCTACACAACCACAGTCATATAAAATGTCCAAGACTACTACAAAGACTGCATATGTATGAGTCTTACCTTTCATCGCACATGCCCGCGCCCATATGAATATAATGGACTGTTCCAGATTATCCGTCCATCACATATATCACGTCATAATCAACTACGCCATGAATGACGTAGATAAGTTCGTCACGAACACGTAATTGATGACCGGCTAAACGTTGTTTAACGAATTGTATGTCTTTACTATTTAATAAACATGACGTTGAATATGTTTAAACTAATTTGTCTGGGAGCTGTTGCTGCAATAGGCAACAACAGCATCCAGTCAATATAGGTTCAAAATATTCAACAGCTTACCTGTATAGTTTTTTGGAAATTAATATTCAGATAGTGCAGGGTTCGCTCGATCCAACACGGGAGAAGTGTGGGTGGAGCTTAGCTAAAGATGGGCGGGGCATAGCTAAACCTGGATTCCTCCATTGTACAATGGCCCTTTCCGGTTTTAGCTATTCTCCGCCCATCTCTAGATAAGCTCCACCTACACCTCGCTCGTGTTGGTATCGTTCTCTGAACAACCTGACTAGTAATTTCAAAAAAACTACACAGGTAAGCTGTTGAATATTTTGAAACTAATTTGACTGGGTACTGTTTCTGTCTAAGGCAACAGCAGCGCCCAGTCAAATTAGTTTCAAAATATTCAACAGCATGTTTATTAAATAGCAAATAATTACAATTCATACAACATGTCGGACTATTTGAGATTTGATGACGGTCTTATATGGAACCCTTTGTGACGTAGTGATTGTGACGTCATCATACACGCGCTTAGCTGATTATGACATCATACGAGGTTAGATGATGGATGGATACCCTGGAAAGGTGAATGGATTAGTGGCCCTGGGATCACAGAACTTCGCATAGAATCAACATTGATTCGTTAAAGATTGTGGTAACGAATTATGGTCGTGCAATCCAGAAAATAATGGCTGAAGTTCTTGAAAATCACTACTCACAAGGACAATACTATGAAAGGGTCAAGGACAAATGAGATAATTTGCAACCGACCTCGTTGTCAAATATGACAACAGTATTGGAAGCAAGAAATAATGATCTACAAAAGAGCAAATGTGTTCTCATTGATTTCTAGCCTTAGATTTTCTAACGACCATACTTAGCAGACATCAATACGGCGAGCAGCATGCGGCTGGCCAGATTATAATAGAATCGCAGTGAATCTGGAAGCACTTATCATTGTCCATATCATTTTCATAAAAAGGCATACCAAGTGAAAGGTGCCAAGCATTAGTATGGTGTCCTGGTTGTAACTTACGATTCTCCATATGCATTTTAAAAAGCAAAATGGTGCGATAACACATACACCCAACATCTTCTGAAGCATATCGTGAGCTTGGTGAGACATGGTGCATATCACTCATTGCCTCTGCGAAAGCGTTGCCTCCGCGAACACAGAATATGGATGGCGATTTACTATCAGGTAAATCAGCTGTTGAGACCACGCACAAAAACAACATCCCTGAACCAAAAGTAAACAAGCACTGGATGGTAGGTGGTGAATAAAGACTGAACCCCATGTAGGGTGAGGATGAGATACTGCTCCACACCCGCCCCACCCCACCCAACTCCAAATCCCACCACCACCACCACCACCACCACCATGGAATGTGATAATGTGGATGGCGATCAGGAAAACAGTTCTCCTGATGATGATAGGAGTTATGCAGGTGATGAATCAGCACCTTACAAGTCTGACAGTGAGTGTGACGTAATGGAAAAATCCAGTTTTAGCTATGCGCCGCCCATCTCTAGCTAAGCTCCACCCACACTTCACCCGTGTTGTGATCGATTGATCCATGAACACCTAGACTATCAATTTCCAAAAAGCTATACAGGTAAGCTGTTGAATATTTTGAAACTAATTTGACTGGCTACTGTTGCTGCTTATGGCAGTAACAGCGCCCAGTAAAATTTGTTTCAAAATATTCAATAGCATACAAGACATACAAGTCGTACAACAACGCTTAGACCGTCATCAATTAAGCACTCGTGACGAACTTAGCTCATTTATGACATAGTTGATTCTGACGTCATTATACATGCCACGTACTTAATTATGACGTCATATTATTGTTGGATAAACTGGAATCCTCCATTGAGTGAAGATATGGTCTCTCACCCCAAGCATTGTCTGGTATTAGGCAGCAGCAATTCACACATCGTGCGTGATCACTTATTACCAACTCTAATTAGCTGTGATGTCATTTTATGTTTCTGTTCGCCATAATCGACCGTTCCAGTTTATCCATCAATCATATGACGTCATAATCAACTATGTGACGTGTAGGCTGACGTCATAATCAATGATGTCATGAATGGCGTAGGTAAGTTCCTCAGGACGCTTAATTGATGACGGACTATGCGTTGTACGAATTGTATGGTCAATGAGTTCAGGCATCGATCGATCCCAACACGGGTCAAGTGTGGGTGGAGATTAGCTAGAGATGGGCGGGGCTTAGCTAAAACTCGATTCCTCCATTGTAGTTAGCTACTACCATTATAAAATGAATATTCTGTTAGCTGTCATAGTAACAAGATATCATGAGATAAATTACCCTTGGTCATTTAGATTTGACAGACTGTGTCTATCATTCATTGTAATGTTTCAACACCAAGATGTCCCTCTCTCATCACACTGTCAGTCACAGGACCAGGATGCCCCTCTATCATCGCTCCGTCAGTCACAGCACCAAGATGCCCCTCTATCATTGTTCTGTCAGTCACAGCACAAAGATGCCCCTCTATCATCTCTCTGTCAGTCACAGCACCAAGATTCCCCTCTAGCATAGCTCTGTCAGTCACTAGTTTTTTGCTGACTGCTCACAGATTATCTACAATGAGTTTCTGAAACAGTCGATAAAACTGAACAAGATCGATCATGAGAAGACGTCAACCTACTCGTTCTGGTCACGTGGCGCAGGCCAGGTCACGTGACACTGTGTTAATTTATATAATCTCAATAAACATAGGTCGCTAGTTAGTAATGTATTGTGATTGTTACGAATTCGTCCGTCATTTATAATAAACTGCTTACTTGTAGGACTGGAGGATTAACTGAGAAATATTTTTGAAAACTCTCCCTCTTTCTCTCTCTCTCGCTCTCTCTCTCTCTCTCTCTCCCTCTCTCTCTCTCTCTCTCTCTCTCTCTCTATCGAAAGCCTGCAGTTCTCCCTCTCCAAGGTACATATGATAAGTTATACTTCAACCCTCTCCTGACAAAGGCCAACCAAAAATATTAACATCATTTCTAAAACTTTAATGGCTAAATTTCACCAATTAAATGTCAATTTACAGGCCAAGAAAACAACTATTTCAGAAATGTGTCACTGGAATGACTGGTTCGATAACCGAGCCAGTCAGAATGAGTGGTTCGATAACAGAGCCAGTCAGAATGAGTGGTTCGATAACCGAGCCAGTCAGAATGAGTGGTTCGATAACCGAGCCAGTCAGAATGAGTGGTTCGATAACCGAGCCAGTCAGAATGAGTGGTTCGATAACCGAGCCAGTCAGAATGAGTGGTTCGATAACCGAGCCAGTCATTCCAGCGGTTAATGTTCTTGGTCTGTAAATTTGCATTTAATAGGTGAAATTTAGCCATTAAAGTGTCAGAAAGCACGTTAATATAATATCGCCAAATTTACGGATACCAGAGGCCGTCGTTTTAGACAGGTTGTTTAACAGGCCATGCCACAGGAAAAGAATGTATTGCCAAAAATACCGTCCCTTGGTGCTAAAAGAGAGATGGTCGCTTTGAACCAGGTGGTCTCTCCAAGCAGGTCAGTTCAGTGCAGGGGATTTATTGATGTTGGTGATGGTTGTGCTGAACGCAGGTGGCCGTATGTACAGGTTTGCGTGGTTTAACCCTTTAACACTCATATCAGCCAAAAAATGCTTCTGTAGTGGTCATGAGAAATGTCCATTTGCAGACCAATGGAAGACTATTTTTTAAAATTGACGACTGGAATGACTGGCTCGATACTCGATCCAGTCATTCCTATTCCAGTGGTAAATTTTCAAAAATAGTCTTATCTTGGCTTGCAAATGGACATTTTCTGTGAGAAAATTGAAATTTTTTAAACAGTTTTGATGGTTAGAGAGTTAAATAATTGTATCAACAATTTAACAATTTAACGCTCAAATTTGCTCAAGAAAATTTTAATTTTCTCGTCGAAAATGTCCATATGCAAGGACAGGCAAAAAGAAGATTATTTTTGAAAATTTATCCAAGCTAAGCTGGGTACGGGACGGCCGTTCCGGATTCGCTCCAAGCACGCCCCCTGAGCTGGACAGTACGCGTATATAAGCCCTATAAGAGAGGTTTTCGTCCGTTAGAACGCGTAGTACGCATGCGCACGCGTCAGAGCTTCCCTGACAACACGTGTCGGGATTGGGAGAAAGTGTATGCCTATAGTGTACCGAGTTGGTACTTGTGATTTCCTTAAATCATACTATTCTCGTTGTTCTTGGTTCCAGAATAAAAGGAGGATTATAGAACTTTTCACCATTTTAAAATCGGACCATAAATGGCCGAGTTATCAACAAAACTCCCGTTAAATTATTTACAAAATATTGCTTTTTGACGTCACAATCGCTTGTATGCATTAACTGAATGGGGAATGTGCTGTTCACGTGATAGCCACGTCACCACTTCAAGCTGCATGTTGATTGGCTACAGCTCGCCCAATGATTGGCTGAAGAACCTGCCTCTGACGTCACGAGTAGTATAAAAGGGGCGAAAAATCGAAGATCAGGAGCATCATCGGCGTGGAAGCCGACCTGTCGGGAAGACTGCTGGACCAGCGCAGGCCAGACGCGGGACAACTGCAGGACGACGGTGATTCCATCGATCATCATCGCGGTGCCATTCGGAATTGAGTTCCCCCATGCCGGTGGGCAGTCTTCAGACTTTCCGCGTTACAACAATTTTGGACGCTCCCGGACGGCCATCCTATGGAGCTTGTCTGCGGAAAGGGCCTTGCACGCCCGATGTGATTCTACGGGATGTAGAGCTGATGGTGATTCTTGGTGGATAACTCACCGGATCTTCCGACCACGCTGAAATGTGGATTCAAACTTCCGCGCTGCATGTCGTGTATGATAGTTAACTTCTAGACCATAGTCTGGTGGGACTTTGCTCGGTGCGCCGCAAGATCCATGCAACGTATCCCGCAGAGTGTACCCAGTTATCGTGCTTCCATAATTAATCATAACATTAGCCCTCTATGTAAATGGGCAACCTTCAACCTTTACACCACCGTCGCCGGATGGAGACTTTACAACAAACTGTTTAAATCATGTATCAGTTAAAAGACTATCTAATGGACATCTTATTACCCGTTTTTCTTCGCCGTCATGAGAGGTGCCGTATCAATGTCTGCCCATGGAAACCTGCTTGCGGAAACCTGTTTGCGGAAACCTGTTTTCGGAATCCTGCCTGCGGAAATCTTCCCTGCATTAAAGATCGTGCCATCTCGCGCTATTTGCATATCAGCACCTCAATTTCAGTGACTTATGAACTTTCACCGTACCAATGACCATGAGGTACTCAAGTAGCTATACTATTGTATACTTCATTATTTCCGTAGAATGGTACTGATGCCTAATAGGTACCTTACCGATCCTCATGGCCGCAATTTTATATTTTCTGTTTGATGTGAATATTATCCTTATTTTACTGTGGGTGCTCCCAACTAACAGCACCGTAAGGTCCAATGACCTGCGATATATATTGTCTCATTGTATTCGTTAGTTGTGTATATGGCAAGTAGCCATTCTAGTTATTATGTTCTGTTTATTTATAAACACTCTAGAACGCAGTAGGTTAGGTAATACCATACAGCAATATATATATCCGCATCACTTCTCCCTTAGCATCAATTTTACGCTGAGGTCGCTGATCATGTTCTAATTGTTTGAGCCTGACATGTTACCGACAAAACCTGCCTATTTTAGCTCAATAGGATAGGTTTCAAAGTGGTTAGGGACAATTTCTCCGTAAGAGTCACATAGTGTATGCCTCTTTTCCGGATGTAGTTGATATGTAACGCCACGCACCGGCTAGGTTGTGTAAAATTGGCCAATTACTTTAGGGCCTCTCATATATCGAGTTATTGTCTCTTTCCATGATCCAGCAGCCGCAAGGCTTAATAATTGTTTGGATTCCCTATCGACACATTATCAGGATCTGACTCTTGGAAACTGTCGGCGGTTTTCGAGCGGTGATAACTAAAGTGCCAATTCACATACATCTCCCCCTGTATCTTCGGATACTAGCTAGTTAGATACCCCCGCCAATGTAGGAAGCACTGCGAAAAGAAATAATATTATGTAATACTGGCCTGCAGTGCATCTCTGGGCATTCTGGAACTTAACCCTAATGAAAGGTAAATGTTAGCACGCGGATGTGGATCTCCATCCAATTCATTGTAGTGTCTGGGTGAGGTCTTGGAACCCACCACGCCCTTACGGGAAGGACACTAGCGGTGGGTATACGTCTCTTTATCCCCACCATAAATAACATAGCGCTTTCTAAAAACTTGCTTCTGTGAACTGTAAACTTGTCTGGTAATTTTATATGTTGTTGCGGGACAGTGGAGACCGGATTGTTATTCGATTTGGGAGCTGCTGCTCCGTAACATGTACGCATGCTATCTTTCGGAGGTAGATGCTATGCAGGGCGACCTACTGGAAGCTGAGCATCTTCGCCTGTTCGATAAATATATCTAAAGTTAGGTAGGAACCCCTGCCACTTGCGGCCAAAGTTTGTACTCATTTCTAATAACTAAATGGTAGGTTAGAATGTAGCAGAAGGCTCGCATAAATAAAGCGGCAACTACCAATGCAGTAACTTTGGACCTACATAAGACGGTGACTTGTGAATTCTTTGGAAATCATTCGTCCTGTCTTCACGTAAACCAGTGTGCATCCCATTAATTATGGCTTCACTAGGATTTTCAGCACTTAGCATTTTCTGTTTGAACAAAAGAGTGCCCCTTTTTGCCAAAACTTTTCCTCCGCTTCGGCGTTGAAGGCGTTTTCCTGTGACGGAGGTCCACGCGATTTACGGATCTGTGCGCTACCTACGGCGAGACCACGTAGAAAGAAAACTGGATGGCTCCATGTTCTGTATTATTTGCTCGTTACTGTCAAACGAGTGAAATTGTTTGTATAGTATATATTAATTTGTGACTGTTTAATTATTACCATCTTCTCTGTGTTCCTAATTTAGGATGGACCGTCATACCGGGGACACTAATAGTTGGGACAAGACCGTGTGGTTTTATCTCGGCGGCAATGGTCGCACGGCCCTACTGGAACGTCAACGTTCCACCGGCTCTAGAGGCCGGTCTTTGTACTTTTCGGAGAGACGCGATACAGGATCAGCAACCCCGAGAACCGCAGATAACCAGCCCTCCCGCATATCATGTATACGCGGTGCAATGGAGTGGAGTGACATGGCGGACTAGCGCGTACCCCCACAAGCTACACATGTTAATCAATCCAACCGTATAACCGTCCCTCCATCTGCCTCCCTGTCTGTCAGTCTACCTACCTGCCTGCCTACCCGCCTGCCTGCCTACATGCATGCATGTTCTTCTTCTTCTTTTCGTTCGCTGATCATACCGCCAGTCCTGTAAGTGACTATCGACATGATCATAAGCGTTAAGTGCATGGATCCATGGTTTATTAGAGTGCGCCGTGCAGCCTGGAACCTCCGTCTTCAGCACTCGAGGTTTCTGTCAGGATTACCTCACCCTTACTTCCTTTAGTCGCCTCTTACGACACGCAGAGGATACGGAATGTGTATTCTAAGCCCCACCTGCAGGGCAAATGTATGCATGTATGCTTACATGTTTTTCTGTCTGCATGCCTGCATGCGTGCCCGCCCGCCAGCCCTCCAACCATCCCACCAGCCAGTCTGCCTGTCTGCATCTATGCCTGGCTGCCTGCCACAACTACCACCACCACCATCACCATTACCATCAATACCAGCAACACAAATACTACTGCCGCCATCACTAACACCACCACCACCACCACCACAACCATCACCACCACTAACAACAACAACAACAACAACAACAACAACGTTTATGCTAAACATATTTATTATGGAAACTAGTAGTTGATAGCCTAGATTGAAATTACTAAAATAAACTAAAAATTGTCTGTTAAAATTAGAACTTCCAATTCAGTCATGGATGTCGGCCTACCACCCGGTGGTCCAATTGAAGTGGTGTTCTCCTTCGATACGGATGGCTCAATGTCTCAATGTACTGAGGAGGTTACGGGACGATTACAAGTAAGGGAGACAACTCGTAATAGATACTCGTTACAAGGGAGAGTAATCTTAACATAAAACGTCACCATACCAAAATTCTTTACGATTTAAAAAAGTATTATGTTGAGAAATTTGAAACTAGTTTGGAGCTGATGCTGCCTACAGCACCCAATCAAATTAGTTTCAAAATATCCAACAAGTTACCTGTATAGTTGCATTGAAATTGAAATTATAGATATTCAGGATTCAACTATTAATATAACAGATTTTAAAAATTGAGACGGGTCGATAATGAATGAAATCTGTTTCGTTTACATCGTCATGTGACGCTGCGCGCGCGCGTGCGTGGGCGCGAGCGTACACGCGCGTGTGCCGTGCGCGTACGTGTGCATGTCCATGAGAATGTTTGTAATGATCACGTAAATATACGCGATAGAAATAATTATCGAACTCCCATTGCTTCGTCCTCCATCTCGCTACACCCAGCACATAGCCTCATAGCAACAGGAAACGGGAATGTAAAACGATATACCTTCTGACTTAGAAACACTGTTGTCTAAAAAAAACTTCTTCAGATCTGTCAAAGAGATTTGAAACGACATGTCTTTTAGATGATAATTTTCAGCGATATCTATTAATTAAACGTCAACGAACCAGCAAAATCCATCTCAATCATTCAACATTAACCCTTGCATGATGGTCAGCCAAAAACGGTCAATTTAGTGATCTTGGGCAATGTCCATTTGCCGGCGGGAATTGGAGTATTTTTGAAAATTTACCGCTGTAATGACTGGCTCGGGAACCGAGACAGTCGTTCCAGTGGCATATTCTCGGGAATGACCTTGTCTGTGCCTGCAAATGTACATTAAATAAGTAAGCGAATATTTGGATTTTACTGAACAAATTGAATCAGTAAAGGGTTAACATTAATGCCATATGGCTTTCCTCAAACAAAATGACAAATCTCAGGCAGTAAGATAAACCAAAATATCTTAAATTTTTGAATTTTTTCAGTTATTGAAGATTCTGAGCCAGTGCGTTGACAATATTGACTACTACTACTACTACTACTACTACTACTACTACTACTACTACTACTACTACTGTTAGTACTACTACTACTACTACTACTACTACTACTACTACTACTACTACTACTGCTTCTGCTGCTGCTGCTGCTACTACTACTACTACTGTTAGTACTACTACTACTACTACTACTACTACTACTACTACTACTACTACTACTGCTTCTGCTGCTGCTGCTACTATTACTGCTGCTGCTACGGCTACTGCTACTACTACAGCTACTGCTACTGCTACTACCACTACTACTACTACTACTACTACTACTACTACTACTACTATTACTACTACTACTACTACTACTACTACTACTACTACTACTACTACTACTACTACTACTACTGCTGCTGCTGCTACTGTTACTACTACTACTACTACTACTACTACTACTACTACTGCTGCTGCTGCTACTGCTACTTTTACTGCTACTACTACTGCTGTTACTGTTACTACAACTACTACTACTACTACTACTACTACTACTACTACTACTACTACTACTACTACTACTACTGAACCATAGAATTATAAATATTATGTACATGTATTTTTACTGTATTGCTAATACTCTAGTCGACCGCCACAGTCGCTAGGTACATTTTATTTCGATTGCAAATAAAGTAAACCTTTTTTTACAATTTAATAAATATTCTGTTTACTATTTCGCGGTTAACTTGGCTGGGCGCCTTTGCTGACATAGGGCATAGGCAGCAACAGCGTCTGGTCAAATTAGTTTCCCTAAATTTTGAACAGCTTACCTGTATAGCTACCTTGAAAATAGAATGCGTTTATAATAACATTTTGAGATGATTCTAATATAAATAAGAGACTAAAAGTGGGGAAAAGAAAACATGTTTGTTGCGACTCGCACCTATTATAAATCTGTGCGTGCATGCGTGCCTGCGTATCTGTGTGCGTGCGTGCGTGCATGCGTATCTGTGTGCGTGCGTGCGTGCGTGCGTGCATGCGTGCGTGCGTGCGTACCTTAGCGCATGTTTGCGTACGTGAGTATGTGCTTGCGTGTGTCCGTGCGTAGGTGTTGTTACCATTTTTGTATATTTCTATATTTATATGGAGAGTATATAATTATATAATTATAACTAAATATTTGTGTACATAGTGTATATATGTGTGAGGGCCTCGGGACAAGGGAGATAGGACAGATATCCATTTCCCCCCCCCCACACCCCACTCCGCCCACCCCACCCCAATCCCAGCCCCACCCAACGCCCCCACCAACCCCACCTCACCCCTGCTATCCGACTACAATAGGTATACACGCATACGATAGTCACTGAAACAGAAAACTCAATGAACCGATCTGATATGCCACTCAAGAATATAATTAATTACGTCACAGACAGGCTCACGTCACAATCAAAATTTGCAATGCAGTATGTAGCCAGGTGAGGCATGAACATTCCGTCAAGTGTACGAATTGTATGACTTTGATGGATTTACTATTTAATCAACAATAACATTCAACAGCTTACATGTAAGGTTAGCCTAAAAGTGAGCTTCTGGTAATTAAGATTTCAAAGTATATAAACCAAACCAAACACGCACACAGCAGGGGCGGAGCCTAGCTAGACATGGGCTGGGCATAGCAAGAAACAGTTCCCTCTATTGTTTAATGCGAAGTTATTTATCTCATGCCATCGCGACGAAGTTCGTTTTGCAGAGACATCGACCTCATTCACTATCAATCAGGTCAATGACACTTTCTTCTATCCCACGCTTAACTGTCTGCATGCTACTAGCTACCTCACAACAATTTCATAGGGCAATAACTCTGGACCTGCTGAATATTTTGACAACGATTTGACTGAAAGTTGTTGGTGGCTTAGCCACCAACAACTTTCAGTCAAATTGTATTCAAAATATTCAGCATATCAAGAGTTAAGCCCCATAGAAAATGTAGTCTGCAGAAATTCGGCAGGCAGACGGTTAAACAACATGATAATCTTAGCGTTGAGTTCACATTTCAAATGTAATTGTATTCGATGTGATACAAGTGATGTTGAATATCTCTGCTGTCAAAGCCAGCAGTAACTTACAAGTACGGTGCATGACATCACAAACATGGTCCTTCTATAATGATCTAATTATAAGATGTGATTAAATGTGTACAACCACGCATTGACCTATGTTGACCCGTGTGTTGTCTGCTATACCCGTGTGCTCTCTGCTATCACCCCCGTTAGCAATTACAGCTTACCAAACTTAGACTCTGCTATCCACGTTAGCAAGCGCTTTATCCGCATTGCCATCAAATAAGAAGAATGGCTGGTACCGTAGCAAATGTGAACTGGATACATTGACGAACTTACCTTACCGTTACTAGTACGCAGAAGATAGGTCATTGCGACCGTTTTCATCAGAAGTGAGGAATCTACCACGTCAACTCTGCCACATGTACGGTTTAGAATCTAGAAGCGCGTGGACCGGAAATGGTATTTCCTATGGGAAATTAAGAAGAGACAATCTGCCCTTGTTTGAATTCGACTGGTCGCTACTATCTCGTGTTTGATAGTGTCCATTCGTCCACAAATCATCTCGCTCTCTCTCTCTCTCTCTCTCTCTCTCACGCACGCACGCACGCACGCACGCACGCACGCACATTCATTCCCATTATGGCAATAGCAGTGGCGTATGCGTGGGTGTGGCCTGGGCGGGTGGGTGGGGTGGGGCGGGTGACTGTGTAGTAATGGAAAATTTGAGATCATTTGTAAAACATTTGTGATCTTCTTGTTATTCTCTGTTCTGTTGAATTCCCGACTTTCTGACTCGGAAATTTCGGACTGACAAAGCAACTAGTAAACAAATTTCAGCTATGTATGCCTATTTCTTACCAAATCCGAAGGATTAGTATTAAAAAACACATGAAATTTCCAATATTTACAAGCTGATTATCAGCCAGACTAATTCAGTAAGTTGTAGGCATATGCCTAGGCTATGTGGCAAAGATTTGTCAGAGACGTGTAGCTTGTTGCCATCTTTCATGTTGCTAAATTTAAATTTAGTCTGATCATACTGAAAAGGTTAAATGACCCTAATTAAAGCGCTTGCTGGATAAGAATTTATAGTAAATAGTTCTTACTGTAGTCTGTTTTATGATCCATGTGTTGCTTACATGACCATGATGAGCAATCAGAGATTACAGACCCTCGCCCTCCCGTTTTTGTCACATTGTAAACGGTTTTTGGATTTTCCAGATTTTTAGCTCACCTAGCCCAAAGGGGCACGTGAGCTTGTGCCATGGCAGTCGTCCGTCCATCCATCCGTTGTCAATTTGTACGTCAGATTACATACCCTCCTTTATGCGCTAGCCAATTTCAACCAAATTTGGCTAGAAGAATTCTATGGTGGTAGGCTCCAGAAATTCTATTCAGAATTTTGATTGGTCAATTTTTCTGGTGTCCATCCTGGATTTTTCGAAAATTTTCCAGAAATCGATTGAAACGCTACTCGTTCAATATAAATGGACCGATTTCAGCACAGCTTGTGTGGACTAATTCTATGCTAGTAGCCTTCAACACATCTAACAAGAATTTTGACTAGTCCATTTTTTCGACAGCCATGTTGGATTTTCCGAAAATTTAAGCAAATCAGTTAAAAGCCTACTCCTCATTAACCACGTGGAAGATTTGAAGCAAACTTAGCAGGGCTGGCCATAGAGTGGTGTTTCAGAACTTGTATACACTTGTCTGGAAGGATACAAGGGTGGTAGGTTTCAGAACTTGTATACAGAATCTTGATTGGTCAATTTTTCCAGCGGCCATCTTGGATTTCCCGAAAAATAGCAGGAAATGCAACTCATTAACAACTTGGGTAATTGGTCAATGCTTTGGAAGCCATCTTTGATTTTCTGACAATTTTCTGTAACCATTTAAAAGCGGTACTCCTTATTAATCAATGGCGCAATTTCAACAATGGTGAATGATCCTATGACGGTAGGCTTCAACGTATCAAAAGAAAATTTTAATTAGTAATTTTTTGGCGGTATCTGGGATTTTAAAAAGAATTATCCATCATGTCTCTTTAGATACAAATGGTTCAAATGCTAATTGTCCATGTGAGCATCACAAACCCTTGGGTCTCTTTGATTCGGACCACGCCCAAAGTTGTGGCATCCTAGTGTATAGCCACACACTGTCATGTTTTCAAATGTAAGCAAAATCGGAAACGTAAGTTCTGAAATATTCACAGATCCATAATTTGATGCGGATCCTAGTTGTTTCATCCTGATCATGGAGAACATTTAGAAATCGTCGGGCAAGAATGTGTTGTGTTGGAATTGGAACCAAATCAGATCAATAGTTTTATTAGATACAGCTCCAAACAGACAGACAGACAGGCAAGCAGGTAGGCAAACTGGTAGGCAGGCAGGCGGGCAGGTGACCATAGTGGTGGCGGTGGTGGCGGTCGCGGCAGTGGTGGTGGTGGTGTGATTTTTGTAGGTAGACTAGTTCTTCTGAGGCACATGCAAAGTAGGCCCAAACCTCTGAACTCTCAGACCCTCCCAAAAACGGAACTTTACAACCAGATCGCTCCACCTGTGAAAATATCACGCTACGCCGCTACGCCACTGGGTAAGGGTTGTTGTTTTTCTTATTCTTACGTATACACTTGCAGATAAACACAATCTGAAAATGATAAAAAGTGTATTTCCTGTAAGAAATGGCGTGTTTATTATCTGTTTACCCGACGATATTTGGAGCACGTCATCGTCAATCTGCGCGCGTTACGACTAGTCCCAGTAAAAACGAATAATATCAACACGTTAGTTAATGGGAGACAACTCTGTAATGGAATCGATTCATGGTTGGTTTCCATTTTATGAGTTATCCTTCTTTACGATTAACGGTCCGCGTTGTTATCTTCTTGAAAAGATCTAGGCATATTCTCATAGAAAGAAGGGTCACGATCATCATTTTCCAGGTTTTAAACAAAACCGAATCTCTGGTTGATAAGAATATTGCTCTTTTTCTCTGGTTCACCACAGCTTGTCATTAACATGGAGAAACGAAAGGCGCGGGCATTGTGTATGGAATTCAGTGTCTACATTCAGCTGATGCTCAGAGTAAATGTGGACAACCATACCCCGAACTCGTGAGTGAGATGTTTCATGACGCGCAAACAGTTTGAACAGCACCCGTGGAGTAATCAACCATACAATAAACTAATATACCGTTGCTAAGTGCATGCAATTATGCCCCAAAGAGCTTCGGAAGATGCTGGATGCTGGGAAAATGTATAACATAATGACCTTTGATATAAATGTGCGTGCGTGCGTGTGTGCGTGCGCAAGCGTGCGTGTGTGCAGTGCCATTGTGCCTGGACGGCCGGCATCTCACGCCTACCCACACACACACACACGCACGCACGCACGCACGCACGCACGCACGCACGCACCCTCCCAGTTGTCGAGGCTGTATGGTGTCTGCGGGAGGGACCGGAAAGCGATCCTCATCGTCGTAGACTGTCCAGGCCCAGGAGACCTTCCATGTGGCTCTCAGTCAGGGTTCTCCGGGCTTGAGACGCCATCCCACAAACATTTGCTGGCCGCAGCAGGCCGCCATCTCCTTGGAGATGTGCATGTCCGGTCGGGCACTCCTGACACTACATGGTGTCTGTAGATGGCGCAGTCGGGAAGCTGGACATACTCCAGCAGGCGATGTGTTGCTTTCTTCCTTGTCATTGTTGTGGTCTGCAAGCGGGAGTTTGGGTTCAGGAGTAGCCAACTCGGCTGATGGTGATCCATCTACAGTCGGAGCGGACTAGGTTTGCGTTAGTTCTTGTAGAGGTGGAAGCTTGTGCTCACAGATGCACGGTAGAAGCGTGATTTCTGTTGTGATGGTGGGCGTTATTGTATGTGGAGCTAGGCTCTTTTTAGGTGATTCTCTCCCGGGCGCTAGTGTGATGGGAGAGGGGAAGAGAGGGAGAGAGAAGTCGATAGGGGTGGTTTTACTCTAGATCGTATTCAGAGGCTCTGTGCATGGTATTTTCCGTTGTCCGAAAAGTGCGCAAACAGGGTGGTGCGAGGAGCAATTCGCATCCTCGTTGTTAGGCAGAATGTCATCCTAGTTCTAGGTCGTCACTTGAGAGGCAGAAGGGTAAGAGAGACAGCAGGATTTTTCCTGCAGTCGTTACATAGCTAGTAGTCACTATTCATCCAGTCATTCCATAAGCGGTTATTCAGTTGTGAAAGTCATTGATGTTGGTACTAACTGCTAATGTTCCACTTAGGGTTGAATAAGGGTGTGCTTTCTACATTAATGCATGGTCGAGGAGGGGTGGGGGTGGGGTGTGATGTGTGTGTGGGGGGGGGGGGGGGGTCTTCACTGGATGCTTTTGTTAGGTGCCGCCTGGTTGATCTGATGTTCTCAGGAGACGTCCAGATGTGGGCCTTCTGTGTGTGCCTATCTCTAACAATTTTGGAGGATCCTGCACTAGACGGTAGTTTAATGAACTGAGCTGTTTTGTGGTGTAAGGCCTCAGGCGGCCGCAAATGGACACAATCATTTAGATTAAGCGAGAACCTCTATCCACTCAAAGTTGGACAACTCCTTCGCTCAGAGATGAAGACCGGCTTGAGTGACATCAAAAATGTGTTGATGTTGTCCAAGTGAGGTCCTTCCGAGTTTCAGATGCGGCACCGACTCGTCTAATGAAAGAGGAAAGAGTTTAAGGAATCTCTGTCGAGTCGAGACACCACTGCGGTCTAATACGATGGCAGACTGAGGAAGGCCTGGTTGATTTCAAAAGTATCTCAGTTAATGCAGCGGTTATCTGATTCGGTCATCTGAACGAAAGGTGATATCCACTGGATCAGTTAATTAGCAATTTTATCCTGACTGCAGGCCAAGCCATCTAAAAGAAAAAAAAAGTTGCTAGTCGACAGATAAGATCCTGCCATGGCGAGTTTGCCTCGAGGATGTGCCTAATGTGCGATAGTAGCTGTAGTTCGGTATTTTATGCAGCAAGGTCTTTTCGAGAAGCTGGACAAGAATTGCTTCGACCCATACGAATAAGCCAAAAGGAAGGCGGAAAAGGCCTTTAATGAATGTGTCCATGGGGAGGAGTCTTAAGACTGTGAATTAGATCACAGCATTAAGATCGTCCACAGCAGGCACAGAGAGGTGGCAATTGCGCAATAAGTGCAAGGAAAGTGAGCTAAGAAATTGAACAGACTTGAGACTGGAGACGCATCTTTCCTTATCCTGGAAAAACTCACTAATCAAAGAGGAACTGAGGCCTGCCGGGTCAACACAGATCGTGGTGTCTGAGACACACAGCGATCATTGCAGTTCTGAGCAGGAGCTACGAGGGAAGCGTTGAAAATAATGTCTGCATGTGACTAGTTTAGGAGGCATTCCAAATGAAATGCGGTGGACCTAACATATCCAAAGGGGATGGTCTTTGGCGCAGAACAGTCACCTTCAATTGCTGTGCTTTTATAAGTCTTCATGCTGCGTGAAGTGCAAAAGGATGCCACCCACTAATTTGGGGGCTAAAGGCCGGTTTCCATTACAAAAGTTGTGTGCCTCGCAACTATGCCACCTGGCGCCATCCATGCTGAATTTTAGTTTCCACTCGAGATACAATTTTTCTCAACCACGTACAGCGTGGCTTATGTTTTGTTCGAATTGACATCGGGTGTACAGACGTTGTTGCGTTTCTGCATTAAAAATCGGCCCATGACCGATTTTTTATAGCGGCACAGCTCTAAAGGCTGGATTCCATAAGCGCGGAAATGGAGACGGAAGCGGTAGGTGGAAGCGTTACCATGTGCGGAATTGCCGCGAGGTGTGATTCCATATAAAAGGAGGCGGCATTCGCTTCATCTGTAAATTCAATTACCATGTGCCTATGCAGTCTAAAATCGTGCAGAAATACCCCTGATATAACGTCATTCTTGGAAATCCCTTCACGGTTGACGCGCCGACAACTTCTGAATCGCTACATGGAGCGGTCAAAATATCGTTCCCGTTTGTGCGTGCCATTCCGCGTGCCGTTCCGCGCTTAAGGAATCACACATTAAAATCAATAGAATCGATTCCGTCTCCGTTTCCGCGCTTATGGAATCCAGCCTTAAGGTGGCGAGATGCTCGCCAACCGCATTGTATGGAAACACTATCATTAAATAAAACATGAGCGAAAAAAATCATGCCCGTGCGGTAGACACCTCGCGGAAAACGCCTCTAATTGACATGCGGCTTAAGGCGGACGTCCCATTATGAATGTATTAAAAAGGCGACGACGCTAACGATGCTAATGTATATATTCACGTCGAGTGGAGAGCGAGATCGCCGTCCAAATGTGACAGCTAAGACAGACGATCTCATTTAGAAATCCATAGGTGGAAAAAGGCTGCTGCAAGAGCGGAACCCCGCTTATGGCCGTATAAATCTGTAAAGAATAGAAAGCTTGCTTAGTTAGTACATTTAAGATTTAATATGCATTCACGTCCTAGTAGAGTGGTAAAAGCAGTTCATCACAACAGCCACACGGGTATGGGGGTCTAGGTTTTGATATTTTGAGCACTGCTGGATTTAAACCAAGCTTGTTAGGTATATTCCCATGGCACAGGATTACGTGATTACTTAGGTCTTGTGCGGCCAAAAGATCACGAGAACGGGAAGATAGAGGCAGATTTCGCATGATATTTCAGAACAAAAACTCCTTCTTGAATCAGAGATATGGAGTGGCACGAAGCGGAACTCAGTCAGAGGCAGGTACCGAAAGTGAAGATCGAAATTATTTGGCATGAGGCAGAAGCCTGAAAACGATGTTCTCAGTGGTCACAAGGGTAGACGGAATGTGACCTAGGTTGGTTCGTCCACAGTGGTAGCAGGTTCAGTCCTTCTTCTTCCATGCCAGGAGTACGCGTGAAGTTTCCATGCACCGGTCTCTTGAGTAGCACACAGGGAGAGGCGGAAGTCTTCAGGAAGGCAAAATAATTTAGGACGTTATTTTTTCCACTGTTCCGTATGCGGCCATTCAAAAAGGAGATTCAGTGTGAGTATCGATCGCTGCGAGCATTCAAAGTAACTGTTCCGCAGTGAGGTTACACAAGCTGTAGCGAGTGAAGCAGGAACATGGCAGACCATCGACTGGAGTCGTTGCTGAACCGTCAGTGCTGCTTTTATAGTCAGCTCTTCATCTCATTATCTTTTGACTTATGGCTAGCGTCTTAGGTGTGTTCTCAGCTTATCAGGGTCGCTAGTATAAGTGTGCGAGTTCAACAGTATTTGAGCGAGAGAGACGGCCAGTCAATGGCGTGGCTGAGTGTTTGGTTCTTTGATCATGGTAGGTGATGTTCTATGCCAGTTCTTTGATTGCTTCTTTCTAAAAATGTTCCTGCGGCTGATGTTTCGAGAAATCTGGATTCCTGAGCTTTCTAACGGTACCGAAGACTTTCGGTGACATTGTGATCGTAGGACATTATTCCGAGGAAGAAGTCGTGCAAAGATAACATGTACATGCTAAAAAGTGTCCACCTAGTCAGTGGCATCACACACCTAGTCAGTGGCATCACACACCTGGTCAGTGGCATCACACACCTAGTCAGTGGCATCACACACCTAGTCAGTGGCATCACACACCTAGTCAGTGGCATCACACACCTAGTCAGTGGCATCACGCGTACATGGCCATGTCCTGGCCTATGAGGAAACCTGTCTATTACGGGGTGGTGGTGCTCCCAGTCGCCCGCCGCATGGGTAGAGGAGGAAAATTGTGTCTTAGACATTTTTGCCTCCGCCAGTGCTGTTTGGTATTTCCATCCGTCGGGGTAGCTGTGGCTACTTAGTCCTTCATGCTACACAACCACAGTCATATAAAATGTCCAAGACTACTACAAAGACTGCATATGTATGAGTCTTACCTTTCATCGCACATGCCCGCGCCCATATGAATATAATGGACTGTTCCAGATTATCCGTCCATCACATATATCACGTCATAATCAACTACGCCATGAATGACGTAGATAAGTTCGTCACGAACACGTAATTGATGACCGGCTAAACGTTGTTTAACGAATTGTATGTCTTTACTATTTAATAAACATGACGTTGAATATGTTTAAACTAATTTGTCTGGGAGCTGTTGCTGCAATAGGCAACAACAGCATCCAGTCAATATAGGTTCAAAATATTCAACAGCTTACCTGTATAGTTTTTTGGAAATTAATATTCAGATAGTGCAGGGTTCGCTCGATCCAACACGGGAGAAGTGTGGGTGGAGCTTAGCTAAAGATGGGCGGGGCATAGCTAAACCTGGATTCCTCCATTGTACAATGGCCCTTTCCGGTTTTAGCTATTCTCCGCCCATCTCTAGATAAGCTCCACCTACACCTCGCTCGTGTTGGTATCGTTCTCTGAACAACCTGACTAGTAATTTCAAAAAAACTACACAGGTAAGCTGTTGAATATTTTGAAACTAATTTGACTGGGTACTGTTTCTGTCTAAGGCAACAGCAGCGCCCAGTCAAATTAGTTTCAAAATATTCAACAGCATGTTTATTAAATAGCAAATAATTACAATTCATACAACATGTCGGACTATTTGAGATTTGATGACGGTCTTATATGGAACCCTTTGTGACGTAGTGATTGTGACGTCATCATACACGCGCTTAGCTGATTATGACATCATACGAGGTTAGATGATGGATGGATACCCTGGAAAGGTGAATGGATTAGTGGCCCTGGGATCACAGAACTTCGCATAGAATCAACATTGATTCGTTAAAGATTGTGGTAACGAATTATGGTCGTGCAATCCAGAAAATAATGGCTGAAGTTCTTGAAAATCACTACTCACAAGGACAATACTATGAAAGGGTCAAGGACAAATGAGATAATTTGCAACCGACCTCGTTGTCAAATATGACAACAGTATTGGAAGCAAGAAATAATGATCTACAAAAGAGCAAATGTGTTCTCATTGCTTTCTAGCCTTAGATTTTCTAACGACCATACTTAGCAGACATCAATACGGCGAGCAGCATGCGGCTGGCCAGATTATAATAGAATCGCAGTGAATCTGGAAGCACTTATCATTGTCCATATCATTTTCATAAAAAGGCATACCAAGTGAAAGGTGCCAAGCATTAGTATGGTGTCCTGGTTGTAACTTACGATTCTCCATATGCATTTTAAAAAGCAAAATGGTGCGATAACACATACACCCAACATCTTCTGAAGCATATCGTGAGCTTGGTGAGACATGGTGCATATCACTCATTGCCTCTGCGAAAGCGTTGCCTCCGCGAACACAGAATATGGATGGCGATTTACTATCAGGTAAATCAGCTGTTGAGACCACGCACAAAAACAACATCCCTGAACCAAAAGTAAACAAGCACTGGATGGTAGGTGGTGAATAAAGACTGAACCCCATGTAGGGTGAGGATGAGATACTGCTCCACACCCGCCCCACCCCACCCAACTCCAAATCTCACCACCACCACCACCACCACCACCACCATGGAATGTGATAATGTGGATAGCGATCAGGAAAACAGTTCTCCTGATGATGATAGGAGTTATGCAGGTGATGAATCAGCACCTTACAA
This sequence comes from Chaetoderma sp. LZ-2023a, assembly GCA_034401795.1. Lineage (NCBI taxonomy): Eukaryota > Metazoa > Mollusca > Caudofoveata > Chaetodermatida > Chaetodermatidae > Chaetoderma > Chaetoderma sp. LZ-2023a. Next base: position 175,990,189 of record CM067359.1, read on the forward strand.
GTCTGACAGTGAGTGTGGCGTAATGGAGAAATCCAGTTTTAGCTATGCGCCGCCCATCTCTAGCTAAGCTCCACCCACACTTCACCCGTGTTGTGATCGATTGATCCATGAACACCTAGACTATCAATTTCCAAAAAGCTATACAGGTAAGCTGTTGAATATTTTGAAACTAATTTGACTGGCTACTGTTGCTGCTTATGGCAGTAACAGCGCCCAGTAAAATTAGTTTCAAAATATTCAATAGCATACAAGACATACAAGTCGTACAACAACGCTTAGACCGTCATCAATTAAGCACTCGTGACGAACTTAGCTCATTTATGACATAGTTGATTCTGACGTCATTATACATGCCACGTACTTAATTATGACGTCATATTATTGTTGGATAAACTGGAATCCTCCATTGAGTGAAGATATGGTCTCTCACCCCAAGCATTGTCTGGTATTAGGCGGCAGCAATTCACACATCGTGCGTGATCACTTATCACCCCACTCTATTTAGCTGTGATGTCATTTTATGTTTCTGTTCCCCATAATCGACCATTCCAGTTTATCCATCAATCATATGACGTCATAATCAACTATGTGACGTGTAGGCTGACGTCATAATCAATGATGTCATGAATGGCGTAGGTAAGTTCCTCAGGACGCTTAATTGATGACGGACTATGCGTTGTACGAATTGTATGGTCAATGAGTTCAGGCATCGATCGATCCCAACACGGGTCAAGTGTGGGTGGAGATTAGCTAGAGATGGGCGGGGCTTAGCTAAAACTCGATTCCTCCATTGTAGTTAGCTACTACCATTATAAAATGAATATTCTGTTAGCTGTCATAGTAACAAGATTTCATGAGATAAATTACCCTTGGTCATTTAGATTTGACAGACTGTGTCTATCATTCATTGTAATGTTTCAACACCAAGATGTCCCTCTCTCATCACACTGTCAGTCACAGGACCAGGATGCCCCTCTATCATCGCTCCGTCAGTCACAGCACCAAGATGCCCCTCTATCATTGTTCTGTCAGTCACAGCACAAAGATGCCCCTCTATCATCTCTCTGTCAGTCACAGCACCAAGATTCCCCTCTAGCATAGCTCTGTCAGTCACTAGTTTTTTGCTGACTGCTCACAGATTATCTACAATGAGTTTCTGAAACAGTCGATAAAACTGAACAAGATCGATCATGAGAAGACGTCAACCTACTCGTTCTGGTCACGTGGCGCAGGCCAGGTCACGTGACACTGTGTTAATTTATATAATCTCAATAAACATAGGTCGCTAGTTAGTAATGTATTGTGATTGTTACGAATTCGTCCGTCATTTATAATAAACTGCTTACTTGTAGGACTGGAGGATTAACTGAGAAATATTTTTGAAAACTCTCCCTCTTTCTCTCTCTCTCTCTCTCTCTCTCTCTCTCTCTCTCTCTCTCTCTCTCTCTCTCTCTCTCTCTCTCTCTAAGGTATATATTGAAAAGTTATACTTCAACCCTCTCCTGACAAAGGCCAACCAAAAATATTAACATCATTTCTGAAACGTTAATGGCTAAATTTCACCAATTAAATGTCAATTTACAGGCCAGGAAAACAACTATTTCTGAAAATGTGTCACTGGAATGACTGGTTCGATAACCGAGCCAGTCAGAATGAGTGGTTCGATAACCGAGCCAGTCATTCCAGCGGTTAATGTTCTTGGTCTGTAAATTTGCATTTAATAGGTGAAATTTAGCCATTAAAGTGTCAGAAAGCACGTTAATATAATATCGCCAAATTTACGGATACCAGAGGCGGTCGTTTTAGACAGGTTGTTTAACAGGCCATGCCACAGGAAAAGAATGTATTGCCAAAAATACCGTCCCTTGGTGCTAAAAGAGAGATGGTCGCTTTGAACCAGGTGGTCTCTCCAAGCAGGTCAGTTCAGTGCAGGGGATTTATTGATGTTGGTGATGGTTGTGCTGAATGACGCAGGTGGCCGTATGTACAGGTTTGCGTGGTTTAACCCTTTAACACTCATATTAGCCAAAAACTGCTTCTGTAGTGGTCATGAGAAATGTCCATTTGCAGACCAATGGAAGACTATTTTTTAAAATTGACGACTGGAATGACTGGCTCGATACTCGATCCAGTCATTCCTATTCCAGTGGTAAATTTTCAAAAATAGTCTTATCTTGGCTTGCAAATGGACATTTTCTGTGAGAAAATTGAAATTTTTAAAACAATTTTGATGGTTAGAGAGTTAAATAATTGTATCAACAATTTAACAATTTAACGCTCAAATTTGCTCAAGAAAATTTTAATTTTCTCATCGAAAATGTCCATATGCAAGGACAGGCAAAAAGAAGATTATTTTTGAAAATTTATCCAAGCTAAGCTGGGTACGGGACAGCCGTTCCGGATTCGCTCCAAGCACGACCCCTGGGTAGGACAGTACGCGTATATAAGCCCTATAAGAGAGGTTTTCGTCCGTTAGAACGCGTAGTACGCATGCGCACGCGTCAGAGCTTCCCTGACAACACGTGTCGGGATTGGGAGAAAGTGTATGCCTATAGTGTACCGAGTTGGTACTTGTGATTTCCTTAAATCATACTATTCTCATTGCTCATGGTACCGATCAGGACCAGAATAAAACGAGGATTATAGAACTTTTTACCATTTTAAAATCGGACCATAAATGGCCGGGTTATCAACAAAACTCCCGTTAAATTATTTACAAAATATTGCTTTTTGACGTCACAATCGCTTGGTTGCATTAACTGAATGGGGAATGTGCTGTTCACGTGATAGCCACGTCACCACTTCAAGCTGCATGTTAATTGGCTACAGCTCGCCCACTGATTGGCTGAAGAACCTGCCTCTGACGTCACGAGTAGTATAAAAGGGGCGAAAAATCGAAGATCAGGAGCATCATCGGCGTGGAAGCCGACCTGTCGGGAAGACTGCTGGACCAGCGCAGGCCAGACGCGGGACAACTGCAGGCCGACGGTGATTCCATCGATCATCATCGCGGTGCCATTCGGAATTGAGTTCCCCCATGCCGGTGGGCAGTCTTCAGACTTTCCGCGTTACAACAATTTTGGACGCTCCCGGACGGCCATCCTATGGAGCTTGTCTGCGGAAAGGGCCTTGCACGCCCGATGTGATTCTACGAGATGTAGAGCTGATGGAGATTCTTGGTGGATAACTCACCGGATCTTCCGACCACGCTGAAATGTGGATTCAAACTTCCGCGCTGCATGTCGCGTATGATAATTAACTTCTAGACCATAGTCTGGTGGGACTTTGCTCGGTGCGCCGCAAGATCCATGCAACGTATCCCGCAGAGTGTACCCAGTTATTGTTCTTGCATAATTAATCATAACATTAGCCCTCTATGTTAATGGCCAACCTTCAACCTTCAACCTTTACACCACCGTCGCCGGATGGAGACTTTACAACAAACTGTTTAAATCATGTATCAGTTAAAAGACTATCTAATGGACATCTTATTACCCGTTTTTCTTCGCCGTCATGAGAGGTGCCGTATCAATGTCTGCCCATGGAAACCTGCTTGCGGAAACCTGTTTGCGGAAACCTTTTTGCGGAATCCTGCCTGCGGAAATCTTCCCTGCATTAAAGATCCTGCCATCTCGCGCTATTTGCATATCAGCGCCTCAATTTCAGTGACTTATGAACTTTCACCGTACCAATGACCATGAGGTACTCAAGTAGCTATACTATTGTATACTTCATTATTTCCGTAGAATGGTACTGATGTCTAATCGGTACCTTACCGATCCTCATGGCCGCAATTTTATATTTTCTGTTTGATGTGAATATTATCCTTATTTTACTGTGGGTGCTCCCAACTAACAGCACCGTAAGGTCCAATGACCTGCGATATATATTGTCTCATTGTATTCGTTAGTTGTGTATATGGCAAGTAGCCATTCTAGTTATTATGTTTTGTTTATTTATAAACACTCTAGAACGCAGTAGGCTAGGTAATACCATACAGCAACATTATATATCCGCATCACTTCTCCCCTAGCATCAATTTTACGCTGAGGTCGCTGATCATGCTCTAATTGTTTGAGCCTGACATGTTACCGACAAAACCTGCCTATTTTAGCTCAATAGGATAGGTTTCAAAGTGGTTAGGGACAATTTCTCCGTAAGAGTCACATAGTGTATGCCTCTTTTCCGGATGTAGTGGATATGTAACGCCACGCACCGGCTAGGTTGTGTAAAATTGGCCAATTACCTTAGGGCCTCTTATATATATCGAGTTATTGTCTCTTTCCATGATCCACCAGCCGCAAGGCTTAATAATTGTTTGGATTCCCTATCGACACGTTATCAGGATCTGACTCTTGGAAACTGTCGGAGGTTTTCGAGCGGTGATAACTAAAGTGCCGATTCACATACATCTCCCCCTGTATCTTCGGATACTAGCTAGTTAGATACCCCCGCCAATGTAGGAAGCACTGCGAAAAGAAATAATATTATGTAATACTGGCCTGCAGTGCATCTCTGGGCATTCTGGAACTTAACCCTAATGAAAGGTAAATGTTAGCACGCGGATGTGGATCTCCATCCAATTCATTGTAGTGTCTGGGTGAGGTCTTGGAACCCACCACGCCCTTACGGGAAGGACACTAGCGGTGGGTATACGTCTCTTTATCCCCACCATAAATAACATAGCGCTTTCTAAAAACTTGCTTCTGTGAACTGTAAACTTGTCTGGTAATTTTATATGTTGTTGCGGGACAGTGGAGACCGGATTGTTATTCGATTTGGAAGCTACTGCTCCGTAACATGTACGCACGCTATCTTTCGGAGGTAGATGCTATGCAGGGCGACCTACTGGAAGCTGAGCATCTTCGCCTGTTCGATAAATATATCTAAAGTTAGGTAGGAACCCCTGCCACTTGCGGCCAAAGTTTGTACTCATTTCTAATAACTAAATGGTAGGTTAGAATGTAGCAGAAGGCTCGCATAAATAAAGCGGCAACTACCAATGCAGTAACTTTGGACCTACATAAGACGGTGACTTGTGAATTCTTTGGAAATCGTTCGTCCTGTCTTCACGTAAACCAGTGTGCATCCCATTAATTATGGCTTCACTAGGATTTTCAGCACTTAGCATTTTCTGTTTGAACAAAAGAGTGGCCCTTTTTGCCAACTCTTTTCCTCCGCTTCGGCGTTGAAGGCGTTTTCCTGTGACGGAGGTCCACGCGATTTACGGATCTGTGCGGTACCTACGGCGAGACCACGTAGAAAGAAAACTGGATGGCTCCATGTTCTGTATTATTTGCTCGTTACTGTCAAACGAGTGAAATTGTTTGTATAGTATATATTAATTTGTGACTGTTTAATTATTACCATCTTCTCTGTGTTCCTAATTTAGGATGGACCGTCATACCGGGGACACTAATAGTTGGGACAAGACCGTGTGGTTTTATCTCGGCGGCAATGGTCGCACGGCCATACTGGAACATCAACATTCCACCGGCTCTAGAGGCCGGTCTTTGTACTTTTCGGAGAGACGCGATACAGGATCAGCAACCCCGAGAACCGCAGATAACCAGCCCTCCCGCATATCATGTATACGCGGTGCAATGGAGTGGAGCGACATGGCGGACTAGCGTGTACCCCCACAAGCTACGCATGTCAATAAATCCAACCGTATAACCGTCCCTCCATCTGCCTCCCTGTCTGTCCGTCTGCTCGCCTGTCTATCTACCTACCTGCCTGCCTACCCGCCTGCCTGCCTACATGTATGCATTTTCTTCTTCTTCTTTTCGTTCGCTGATCATACCGCCAGTCCTGTAAGTGACTATCGACATGATCATAAGCGTTAAGTGCATGGATCCATGGTTTATTAGAGTGCGCCGTGCAGCCTGGAACCTCCGTCTTCAGCACTCGAGGTTTCTGTCAGGGTTACCTCACCCTTACTTCCTTTAGTCGCCTCTTACGACACGCAGAGGATACGGAAGGTGTATTCTAAGCCCCACCTACAGAGCAAATGCATGCATGTATGCGTACATGTTTTTCTCTCTGCATGCCTGCATGCGTGCCCGCCCGCCAGTCCTCCAACCATCCCACCAGCCAGTCTGCCTGTCTGCATCTATGCCTGGCTGCCTGCCACAACTACCACCACCACCATCACCATTACCATCAATACCAGCAACACAAATACTACTGCCGCCATCACTAACACCACCACCACCACCACCACCACAACCATCACCACCACTAACAACAACAACAACAACAACAACAACAACAATAACAACAACAACAACAACAACAACAACAACGTTTATGCTAAACATACTTATTATGGAAACTGATAGGTGATAGCCTAGATTAAAATTACTAAAATAAACTTTTAAAAGGGCTGTTAAAATTAGAACTTCCAATTCAGTCATGGCTGTCGGCCTACCACCCGGTGGTCCAATTGAAGTGGTGTTCTCCTTCGATACGGATGGCTCAATGTCTCAATGTACTGAGGAGGTTACGGGACGATTACAAGTAAGGGAGACAACTCGTAATAGATACTCGTTACAAGGGAGAGTAATCTTAACATAAAACGTCACCATACCAAGTTCAAGATTCAAGTTCAAGTTCAAGATTATTTATTTTGATATAGAATATACATTTACAGTTTCACAACAGGTAGTCCACCAAAGGCAGAGCCTATGTGGCGGTGGACCCCTACATATAACATATAACATATAACAACAACAGTATAGGACATGAGAATACTGAATACATACGGTTAACATGTTATAGTCCTATATATACATATAGTTAACTGTCTCGCTGCCAAGCCTCTGCAGTCTACATTTTCCATGGAGCCTAACTCAGGGTATGCTGAGTACCTCTAAAACAATTTGACCGAACGTTGTCGGTGGCTAAGCCACAAGCAACTTTCAGTCAAATGTTTTCTAAAATACTCAGCCAATCCAGAGTCATTGCCAATTGGAGTTATTGTCCGCTTCCAGCAGTCCAACAGTTAATAGACGTATGACAATTTACATTTTTACAGGGAAAGACATGACAGAGGGATGTGTGCTTATCTTGCTTAAGTTAATAATTCTATATTACATATTCTTATTATCAATGACAAAGTATTTTTTAGGCTATGATGGTAGAGTTGGTTGTTTGGTAGTTACCATTATGACAGATATTCTTCTTATTATTAATATTATTATTATTATTATTATTATTTGTTCTGGTGACTGGGTGCAAGTATGAGAATAGCATGCCATGATGGTGTGTGTTTTCCAGAGTCTAGTAGGTTTCTATAATCTTCTTTTTGATATTCTGCTTAAAGTACTGTAGCTTTATGATGTCTGTGCGTGTGCTTGTGTCTGTATTATTCCATAACTGAATTGCTTTGTATGAGGGTTTTTGTTGTGCTGCTTTTGTTTGGTGGTGTGTTGAATGGAGGTTATCTCTTGTTCTTGTGTTGTGAGGATGCAATTGTGTATTGAGCATAAAAATGTTAGATACGGATGAGGGTAAGTTGCCATTGTGGAAGTCCCTTAAGATTGTGTATAGTTGGAGCCCTCCTATGTCCTCAAGTTTTAAGACCTTTTCTGATTTAAAGATATCCTGGCCACCTGCTGTTTGTGAAAATAGTTTAATAGATTGCTTTTGCAGAGATTTTAGTTTTTTTAGTCTAGCTTGAGATGTATTAGTCCAGATAGCATTGCAGTAGGTGATGTGAGGAAGTATCATTGTGCAGTACAGGGTTTTAATAATATTAGGTATTAGATAGGGTCTGCGAATGATGCCAATGCTTTTTGCTACCCTGGTAGTAATAATTTCAATATGCTTCTCCCATGTTAAATTTTTGTCCAGATATACTCCTAAAAACTTAGCATATTGTGCTTCTTGAATTATCTGGTTGTCGATATAGAGGTTTGGGAGAGCTATTTCTTTTAGTTTCTTAGATTTTGTGAATAGTATATAATTAGTTTTTGATACATTTAAGGACAATTTGTTTACTTTAAACCAGTCTATTAATTTTGCCATTTCATTATTGACATTTTTGTATAGAATTTATATATCCTTGTGGCTGCAGAAAGCATTTGTGTCGTCTGCAAAAAGTATTAGTGAGAGATGTTTGCAGACTTTGGGTATGTCATTCATACATAGGAGAAACAGCAGGGGCCCAAGAACTGAACCTTGGGGAACACCACAAACTATATTTTTGTATTCAGAGATAGCCCCATTGAATTGTACACACTGTTCCCTGTTTGACAGGTAACTCTGTATCCAGTTCAATGCAGTACCTCTTATTCCATAGTATGATTTAAAAAAGTATTATATTGAGAAATTTGAAACTAGTTTGGAGCTGATGCTGCCTACAGCACCCAATCAAATTAGTTTCAAAATATCCAACAACTTACCTGTATAGTTGCATTGAAATTGAAATTATAGATATTCAGGATTCAACTACTAATATTCTAAGCCCCATTTAAGCATTTTAAAAATTGAGACGGGTCGATAATGAATGAAATCTGTTTCGTTTACATCGTCATGTGACGCTGCGCGCGCGCGTGCGTGGGCGCGAGCGTACACGCGCGTGTGCCGTGTGCGTACGTGTGCCTGTCCATGAGAATGTTTGTAATGATCACTTAAATATACGCGATAGAAATAATTATCGAACTCCCATTGCTTCGTCCTCCATCTCGCTACACCCAGCACATAGCCTCATAGCAACAGGAAACGGGGATGTAAAACGATATACCTTCTGACTTAGAAATGCTGTTGTCTAATAAACTTCTTGAGAACTGTCAAAGAAATTTGAAACGACACGTGTTTTAGATGATAATTTCCAGCGATATCTATTAATTAAACGTCAACGAATCGGCAAAATCATCTCTAAAGAGGTGTCTATCATTCATTGTCATCAGATTTAAGTTCAAAAACATATTACGCAAAACGAGTGGAGATTTGTCACTGATATTTGGGACATGCATAGATATAAATGTCTCATTTCTGGTTTCTGTTTCGTTTTGTTTCGTGTAGGAAATTAGAAGAGAAACCTGGTGAAAGCATGGTGGGAGTTGAGAGGAAGGGTTGGGGTGGGTAAATGGGGGTAAATGACTCGGTATGGAATAACCGTGAATATGGTCTGTTAATTCAATTATTCGTATTGTTTAATCTATTATATTAATGGCTAACTGCGATCCGACAATGAAAGTGTTTGAAGGAGCTGTTCTTTTCTTTCCTATTCTTTTTTAATCTGTTTACATCGTTTTTCTCCCCTACATCTCACACACACACACGCACGCACGCACGCACGCACGCACGCACGCACGCACGCACGCACGCACCCACCCACCCACCACCCACCCACCACCCCACCACCCACCCCCCCCCCCCACACACACACACACACACACACACACACAAACACACACACAAACCTCAATTTATTGTTTCTCTCTCACCTCGTTTTAGTGTTCTCAATCATTGGCTGCTTATAATAATTCTGTAGGGAGAGGGAAACTCTAAGTTGTAAGAACTTGTGCCCGATCCCATTATGCAATTGTTACAATAAAATATGTTTAAATCAAATATAAATGTCCTTAATGAATGCCCAATGCTCAGCATAGGGGATTGGTTGATTGGCCCATATTGAGTCCCTAATTCCTTAGGTCACATTCAGCCCATATATTCAAGAAAACCTGATAAGTCCATTTGCTTGGCAGCCATCTCGGATGATCTAGTTCTTATTGCAATTCTCGCCAAAACCTTAGGATTCTATTTATAGGCGATGGGCCTCTTGTTTAGGTTTATTATAGTCAGAACTCAGAAAGCGTTATTATTATTTTTAAACAGTTTGCCTAACTCTCGTTGCTTTCTGTAAAGAAATATGCAACGCCATTATATTTTGTAAACAGTTTAAATCCTAAGAAGCCATATATTTGAGTCAACAGGTTTTTAGCATCCATATTTAGAAATTAACTCGAGCACAGTGTACATTAAATTGATTTGTTACTGTTATATGCGGATAAAACATACGAACTCCAATTAATAAATAAAGCTTAAGGCGACTTGACCCTTTCAGGACGAAGCCAGCCAAAACGGTCCTCTGTTGTTGTCTTGGGACATGTCCATTTGCAGTCCAAGAGAAGACTATTTTGGAAAATTTACCTCTCTTTGTCTGCAAAGGAAATCGAAATATAGATTTTCTTGACCAAATTTTGCCATTATAGGCTTGAAGCATTAACTTATAGCAAATTAGATAAACATCTACATTTCACAGGATATGATCCAGCGCCTGCAGGCTGATATTCCGGGGATTCGCATAGCGCTTTTTGCACACGGCGACCACCGCGAGCGGGAACACTTCTACATCACAAAACACGTTGACTTCACAAATGACGTTGTAAAGTTGTTTGAGTTTGTCAAACACGAGGCCACTGGCACTGGAGGCGGAGACTTTGAGGAATGCTATGAGTTGGTATGTGATTATGATTAGATCAGTATGCATTCCTTCAGACCAATACTTCTCAAATAGATTTTGAAGATCTCGAGATGATATTAAAATCACACCCAGGGCCGGCTCAAGGCATAGGCGAACTAGACACTGCCTAGGGCGCCAGATCTTAGAGGTCGCCAAAAAGGGAGTGGGGCCGCCTCTCACACACACCCCCCCCCCCCCCCAAACTCAAAGCAAATAAGATTTTTATAAAATGCACACTTAGGACAAGAGCCACATTTCGCTATAGAAATGCAGAAAATGCCCTCTCAGAGCATCTGGATTTCATAATTCGGCCCTCGGACAACCCCCTTCTTGCCACCCTCCCCGCGGTGGTCCTTTGCCTTTTGCCTAGGGCGCCAGAAACCCTAGGGCTGGCCCTGATCACACCTCCCTAGAAACAGTGTTTCAATTTCAATGCAACAATAACATGTTTGATGAGAGTAGTTTGAAAACTTATCTAATATGAGGATATTACTGTCCTTCAACAGCTTTCTCTCAAATTAAGTTCCGACATGTTCAATGGAATAATTCTTAAAACATAATGAATTTATTACAGGTGCTACACCGTGGTGTCCGTGACAGTCATATGAATGGATGGATGGATGAATGGATGTGTTGATGGATGGTACGAGTAGGCGGGCGAGTGCGTGGGTGGGCAGGCGGTGAGGTTGGCGGTGTATGTGCAGGCTGGCGGGCGGACCGGGCGGGCCTTCATGCGGGCAGGGGTGGGGAGGGGTGATACATGGCTAGCATAGCTCCTCATACATATCTGACTATTAATCTACAGATGATGCAGATGGTTCGTACGCGGCTGTCTTGAAGTACTGTTAGCCAAAAACTGCTTGTTGTCATTGATGATGCGACGCCACATGAACCTGAATACTACAATGATGGGGCTGAAGGCGTGGCGATTGGCTGGAAAGATGAACTCAGCTTCATCAATGACACGGTAAGAATACCGCTTCTGCTGATACTTCTGCTACCGCTATTGCTGCTGCTGCTAGTACTGATACCACTACTACTGCTGCAGCTGCAGCTAATGATGATGATACCACTGCTGTTCCTGCTGGTCCTGCTGCTACTGCTGGTGGTCCTGCTGCTACTGTTGCTGCTACTGCTGGTGGTCCTGCTGCTACTGCTGGTGGTCCTGCTGCTACTGTTGCTGCTACTGCTGGTGGTCCTGCTGCTACTGCTACTGCTACTGCTACTGCTACTACTACCACTACTACTACTACTACTACTACTACTACTACTACTACTACTACTGCTGCTACTACTACTACTACTACTACTACTACTACTACTACTACTACTACTACTACTACTACTACTACTACTACTACTACTACTAATACTACTGCTACTACTACTACTACTACTACTACTACTACTACTAATAATAATAATAATACTACTACTACAACTACTACTACTACTACTACTACTACTACTACTACTACTACTACTACTACTACCACTACTGCCACTACTGCTACTGCTGCTACTACTGCTACTACTACTACTACTACTACTACTACTACTACTACTACTACTACTGCTACTGCTACTACTACTACTACTACTACTACTACTACTACTGCTACTGCTACTACTACTACTACTACTACTACTACTACTACTACTACCACTACTGCTACTACTGCTACTACTACTACTACTACTACTACTACTACTACTACTACCACTACTGCCACTACTGCTACTGCTGCTACTACTGCTACTACTGCTACTACTACTACTACTACTACTACTACTACTACTACTACTATTACTACTACTACTACTACTACTACTACTATTACTACTACTACTACTGCTGCTACTGCTCCTGCTGCTGTTGTTGCTCCTGCTGAGGTATATTCATTTTCTATGTCCGTAATGAGATATTATAATGTGCGTGCGTGCGTGCGTGCGTGCGTGCGCGCGCGTGTGTACGCGTGTTTTTGTTTGTGTGCGCGTGCATGCATACAAGTGTACATGACTGTGTGCGTGCTGTGTGTGAGTGCGTGCGTGCGTGTTTGCTTGTGTGCGGGTGCATATATACTGTGTGTGCATGCATGTTTGCGCGTGTACTGTGCGTGCGTGCGTGCGTGCGTGTGCGCATATGTGTGCCTACGCGCGCGCGTGCGTGCCTGCTTGCGTGCGTTGACTGGCATGCCTGAATACATTTATATTTGACAAGCTAGTTTTATTATACATATTTTAAATAAACTGTTTTCCAAACCATCAGGAGGTTTGCTTCTCTGATGTTGTGGCTATAAGATTGAAAGACTGAAATGTCGTTATTGTGTTCGCATAGGCGTATGAAACAGAAGTTGAGTGGCCAATCCTCCAGTATAGGTAATGTTTGAGTGGTCAGTCCTCCAGTATAGGTACTATTTGAGTGGTCAGTCATCCAGCATAGGTACTAGTTGAGTGGCTGGAGGACTGACCACTCAAATGTTACCTATACTGGAGGACTGACCACTCAAATATTGCCTATACTGGAGGACTGGCCACTCAACTAGTACCTATGCTGGAGGACTGACCACTCAAATAGTACCTATACTGGAGGACTGACCACTCAACCATTACCTATACTGGAGGATTGGCCACTCAAATAGTACGTATACTGGAGGACTGACCACTCAAATAGTACCTATACTGGAGGACTGACCACTCAAGGCAAACAAGAAGGCAGACAAGGATTAGCCAAGGAGCTTGAGGGTCTATTTGGTGCGTTGAGACCCGCTGTTACACCCTCGGAAACACGCCTCTCACGTGGATCATTGCATACACCCAGCTAAAAACGTTCAAGTTGTGCATCCACATATTGCGCATGCGCCTGTGGTTAAAGCTGCGGTGCCTATTATGGGGCATCCTATTGCGCATGCGCCTGTTGTTAAAGCTACCGCAGCTAGTAAAGTGGTGAAGAAATGGCTGCCTGTTGATAGCCACCTGGTACGTCACAATAGGTACAAGGCACGGTCAAACCTGTCTACCCTATTATGTAGTATTGAAAAATTAAATGAACATAACATAGTATCTACATAGCCTAGAGTAAGGACTGACCACTCAGATATTATCTATACTGGAGGACTGACCACTCAAATAGTACCTATACTGAAGTTCTGGCCACTCACATATGACCTATACTTGAGGACTGACCACTCAAATATTACCTAAACTGGAGGACTGACCACTCAAATATTACCTATACTGGAGGACTGGCCACTCAAATATTATTTATGCTGTTTAACTGACCACTCAAATGTTACCTATACTGGAGGACTGACCACTCAAATATTACCTGTACTGGAGGACTGACCACTCAAATATTACCTATGCTGGAGGACTGACCACTCAAATATTACCTATACTGGAGGACTGACCACTCAAATATTACCTATACTGGAGGACTCACCCCTCAAATATTGCCTATACTGGAGGACTGACCACTCAAATAGTACCTATACTGGAGGACTGACCACTCAAATATTACCTATACTGGAGGACTGACCACTCAAATATTGCCTATACTGGAGGACTGGCCATTCAACTAGTACCTATGCTGGAGGACTGTCCACTCAAATAGTACCTATACTGGAGGACTGACCACTCAAACATTACCTATACTGGAGGACTGGCCATTCAAATAGTACCTATACTGGAGGACTGACCACTCAAACATTACCTATACTGGAGGATTGGCCACTCAAATAGTACCTATACTGGAGGACTGACCACTCAAATATCACCTATACTGTGTAAGCATTTCATAATATGAGTTGTTACATCACGAAAGGTCAAAAGGTCGTCAATTTTGCCAGTTGATTAAAACTTGGCAACATCATATAGTCAGTCATAGCAATGTACAGTTGGCTGATCTGGCGACAAGATGCATTGCCTTTGCCCCCCCCCCCCTGGCAATCTTGGTACTCAACAGATTTGCATATACAGTATTTGAAGAATTGAGTCCACTATAAGTAACAATTTGAGTGGTCGGTCATTACTCTAGCCTTTCTAGATGTCATATTATGGCAATTTCATGTGTTTTCCGTGCCTATCCGCTAATCTACCCATTTACTGACTAAATTTGGTCAAGAACATTAAAACATTTGCTTATTGAATATCCAATTGTAGGCCAGGGGAAGATTATTTGTTGAAGATTTACCACTGGAATGACGGGCTCGGTTATGGATCCAGCCATTTCACTGGTAAATCTTCACAATTCGTCTTCTTTTGGCCTGCAAATGGGCATTCCTCAAGACCACTACAGAGGCCGGTTTTGGCCCACTTTGTCATAAAAGGGTTAAATGGACATTCTCTCAGTTGTCATAGTAACAACACTTCATGAAAAAAAATGAACATTGAGCCTTTAGGTTTGTCAGATGACGTCGAATCCTCACTTATCAAGATGTTAACTGCGATATATTATTGTATTAGCACTGTCAGTCATAACGATGTACATTCACCTGATTTTAAACATCCGGCAAATTTTGTGACCTTTTAAACCTCTGTTGACGTAATCAATAAGCTGATTTACCGATATCATATAGCAAATGGTAGGGAACAATAAGAGCAATATTTGCAGTTGTCATTTGCTAGTTTACTATGAATGAATCGAAAGTTATTGTCATTCCTCTTACCCCCGCGCTTAATATGCCTGGCCTCGCTGAGGCTTACATGCGCAACTTAAGGCATCAAAGGCATCGTAAGCCAGTCATTTCAGGGGTAAATTTTCAAAAATGGTCTTCTCCTGGTCTGCAAATGGACATTTCTCAAGACCACCGCAGAAACCGTTTTTGGCTGATATGAGTGTTAAAGATTACATCGAAAGTTCCAATAGAAATGTAGTTCTCTCTTGTGGTGCAAGGTGCGACCCTCCAGCACATATACTAATGTCTCTCTTGTGGTGCAAGGTGGGACACCCCCACTCCCACCCCCACCACCCCCAGCACACGCACTAATGTCTCTCTTGTGGTGCAAGGTGCGACCCTCCAGTCCACGCACTAATGTCTCTTTTGTGGTGCAAGGTGGGACACCACCCACCCCCCCCCCCCTCCCACTAGCACACGCACTAATATCTCTCTTGTGGTGCAAGGTGGGGCCCTTCAGCACACGCACTAATGTCTCTCGTGTAGTGCTAGGTGGGACTCACCCCCCCCCACCCAGCACTCGCACTAATGTCCCTCTTGTGGTGCAAGGTGGGGCCCTCCAGCCCACGCACTAATGTCTCTCTTGTGGTGCGAGGTGAGACACACACACACACACACACACACACACACACACACACACACACACACACACACACACACACACACACACACACACACACACACACACACACACACACACACACACACACACACACACACACACACACACACGCACACACACACACACCACCCCCAGCACACGCACTAATGTCTCTCCTGTGGTGCAAGGTGGGACCCCCACACCAGCACATGCACTAGTGGCTCTTGCTTGCGATAGAGGCTCACTTTCCAGTTCCTCGGACAAGATGTAAGATGACTCAAATGTTTCTGGCCATGGCTAATAAAAATCAAGTAATTGTCTCCTTTCAACGGGTCATAGCCAATGTAACCAATCAATTGTCTAGTGTTAGCAAGTAGCAATAGAATATAAATGTATAATAGAATATAATTGTATATAATTTATATTTGTAGCTATTTTGCTTTTTCGGCCAAACCCAAAATCTATACGTCATTTCCGTGAAGACGTACCAGAGACATATTTCCGGCTGAATAATTTGCCGTGGTCACCATCGAAACTAGCTATCACTATAGAGACGGTCCAGAGCGAGGCACTTACCGGAAGTGTAGTCTCCCTGGAGAGGATGACAGCGTGGTGATGCGCAATGCCACGCTCTATCACGAAATGGGACTTGCCGCTGTGTATGAATTCTCAGTTCAGGCTGCAGCTCACGGTAAACGTCATATCGTAATGTCATACGTCACAAAGGGTCACAGAAGCAATCCGTGCGGGGTGTTGTTGCGGAGAGCTCGATCATTGGACAATTTATCAGTATTGATACAAAATGGCGGCAAAGTATTTGTTCGTCGATCTATACTGAAGAAAGGTAGAGTCTGTGAGACAAGGACCATGTTGCGAAAACTGTACCGCTATGCGTGGAACATGAATAAGGCAGGACGATGTAGAGAGCTGGCCAAGAATGGAGTAACAATATCAGGGTGAACGGTCACGAAATCAGAGTTTTGAACAGAATCTATACCAGTGTCCAGTACATTCACACTTGACATAAGTGACCACACTGGCCGCGCAGTGGCCAATAACTTACATGATACGGTTCAGCCATCCTGACCGGATATCACAAATCTCATTGTCAGAAATATATTCTTACGAATTTTTAATATAATTTTACTGATAGATGTTTCGGCCTAGTGCAACAACAGCGTCCAATCAAGTTATTTTCAAAATATTCAACACCAGTCCTCTATGAGTGCTGTATTGGGATTTCATGGCGTCACTTGCTGCTGCTGCTGCTGCGGCATGAAATACATATTAGCTATCATCAGCCCGCGGCTCTCCAAGACAGGTGGTTGTGAGATGGTGGTTCTCTAAGGCAGGTGGTCGTAAGATGGCTGTTCTCTAAGGCAGGTGGTCGTAAGATGGCAGTTCTCTAAGACAGGTGGTCATAAGACGGATGTTCTCTAAGCCAGGTGGTCGTAAGACGGCGGTTCTCTAAGCCAGGTTTTTTAAAGAGAGGTGGTCGTAAGACGGTGGCTCTTTAAGAGAGGTGGCCGGAATAAGGCACACACATGCATGCACGCACACGCACAGGCATGCGCACATAAACCTGTATGCACACATCCACTCAGACGCGCTGATTGACAGTGAAATTCGTTGAAAATATTTAATAGCTTACATGTACTTGCTTTTAAATTTAGACAATGGGATTTCAGAAAGCATATTTTTTCTGCGCAATATCTTAACATGGCCATTATCTATTTTCTTTGCCTATATACTTTTATATTTGTTTTTTTACGTTTTATCTTTAGAATTTGAGAGATGCATTCTGTGATGTCGCAACTAAAAGGACGCGTATTATTTATTCTTTTAATTTATTATATACATTACACTGCATTATTTCTCTTGAATTGTAAATAAACCATGTTGTAAATGGTTGTTGTATTTAACCATTGGAGAAGAGTTGGGATGGGGGTGGTGGGGATGTAGCTGGGGTGGGTGGGGAGCATCGTCCTATTACACCGGCCTTGCCCTCCCGCTCAGCTCCTCTATCGAGTACCGTTCTTGCAGACTGAATGTACAGCGTACTTGCTAAAGGTTATTGGTTTGATTGGCGTCTATCAAGCCCCCGATTCCAGGTCACATTCACGCCATGTCTAGACTGGCTTTATTTCAGTATATTATTGGTAACTTCCCAAGAAAGGTCGAAATAATCGACAGCTATTAGATTGTGACTCAGATCGTACGCTTGAAAAAGACACAAAGAGAAGGTAACTTAAGTATTTTTAGCCAAATTAGTTTCAAAATATTCGAAGGTCATGCGGATTTATAACTGACATACAGTTCGGACACGTGAAAAAGTCACAAAGAGAAACTGAATTGAACATATTCACAAGTCGTATTAGTTTCGGAATATTGAAGTTATACAGTTATTAAATTGATTTATCAATAATATACAATTCGTACACACGAAGGTGGTATAAGACGAATTGAGCATTTTCTCCAGTTAATCGTGCAAGGGACAGTATCGTATTCATATATCGTGTGGTGGATTGTTAAAGCATAAATTATCATTGTTCTTTAAATTGCAAATTATTACATATACACATACATAGATATTTGGGTTGTTACACTTAATAGGCTAGCGGATTTGGTCAAACCTCGCGAAATAATTCCAATGTTATTGAATCCTTCGAATTTTTGTTCACATATGACCATAGTATTACAGACAAAAAGTCGGAGCTGATAACCTTTGGGGAAAATTTGTTATGCCAAATTGAATTTTAAGGGCATATGGCATATTGGGAAATATCGATAACATTTCCTCCTCACTCGACACCAGTAAATTGCCAGGGCTTCCTTGAAAAGGTCAGAAACGTACATATCTTTTTAAGCACATGTTCATTGCACATTGTTAGAAGCTCTTTTTTTTTGTTCGGATTTGCGCTTACAATATAGTAAAGTGGGATAAATTTTGCTCTTAAATCGTTGTATTTGTTGCATTTATAACGAAAGTGTTTTTCGTCATCGAGTTCGTCACAATAATTTTCAAACTTAATGTTTTCTTTAATGTCCTTGTAGAATAATATGTTAGGCGACCAGGGACGGACGAGCAATCGGTGGAAACATAAGCAATCTCCTTCACTCCACGTTGCCTCTAATAGACTGAAATTTAAACCAGGGCGTGAATGGGCCCTGGACTCGATAGACGTCAATCAAACCAGTAACTCCAAAGTACTGCCAGAGGGGGTTAGCGATTCCATCAGCATGCTCGGAGATCTTACTAGAGTGCCAGAGGACGTTAGAGATTACATCAGCATGCTCGGAGATCTTGCTAGAGTGCCAGAGGACGTTAGAGATTACATCAGCATGCTCGGAGATCTTGCTAGAGTGCCAGAGGACGTTAGAGATTACATCAGCATGCTCGGAGATCTTACTAGAGTGCCAGAGGACGTTAGAGATTACATCAGCATGCTCTGAGATCTTACTAGAGTGCCAGAGGACGTTAGAGATTACATCAGCATGCTCGGAGATCTTGCTAGAGTGTCGGAGGACGTTAGAGATTCCATCAGCATGCTCTGAGATCTTGCTAGAGTGTCGGAGGACGTTAGAGATTCCATCAGCATGCTCTGAGATCTTGCTAGAGTGTCGGAGGACGTTAGAGATTCCATCAGCATGCTCTGAGATCTTGCTAGAGTGTCGGAGGACGTTAGAGATTCCATCAGCATGCTCGGAGATCTTACTAGAGTGCCAGAGGACGTTAGAGATTACATCAGCATGCTCGGAGATCTTGCTAGAGTGCCAGAGGACGTTAGAGATTACATCAGCATGCTCGGAGATCTTGCTAGAGTGCCAGAGGACGTTAGAGATTACATCAGCATGCTCGGAGATCTTACTAGAGTGCCAGAGGACGTTAGAGATTACATCAGCATGCTCTGAGATCTTACTAGAGTGCCAGAGGACGTTAGAGATTACATCAGCATGCTCGGAGATCTTGCTAGAGTGTCGGAGGACGTTAGAGATTCCATCAGCATGCTCTGAGATCTTGCTAGAGTGTCGGAGGACGTTAGAGATTCCATCAGCATGCTCTGAGATCTTGCTAGAGTGTCGGAGGACGTTAGAGATTCCATCAGCATGCTCTGAGATCTTGCTAGAGTGTCGGAGGACGTTAGAGATTCCATCAGCATGCTTTGAGATCTTACTAGAGTGTCGGAGGACATTAGAGATTCCATCAGCATGCTCTGAGATCTTGCTAGAGTGTCGGAGGACGTTAGAGATTCCATCAGCATGCTCTGAGATCTTGCTAGAGTGCCAGAGGACGTTAGAGATTCCATCAGCATGCTCTGAGATCTTGCTAGAGTGTCGGAGGACGTTAGAGATTCCATCAGCATGCTCTGAGATCTTGCTAGAGTGCCAGAGGACGTTAGAGATTCCCTCAGCATGCTCGGCGATCTTGCTTGTGTGCCAGAGGACGTTAGAGATTACATCAGCATGCTCGGAGATCTCGCTAGATTGCCAGAGGATGTTTGAGATTCCCTCAGCATGCTCGGCGATCTTTCTAGAGTGTCAGGAGGATGTTAGAGATGTCACCAGCATGCTCGGAGATCTTGCTAGAGCGCCAGAGGACGTTAGAATACTTTGGTTGTCCAATTCAGAGGATTTCAAGCAATGAAGCGTTTCGATCCGGCACTCTAATATTTGAGGCCATGTTGAAAATACATCATTTGTTAGGCGACGTCACAATTAAATGATGTATGTCAGTCACGAAAGCAGTAATGGTCCGTCACGAAAGTGTCTGAATTGTATGTCTTTCGTAGATGTACAACTTTAACTATTGTTAAAGTTTTGATTCTGGAGCCAATATGGCCACGAGTCATAGGCTGCAACAGATCACACTCATATTAGTTTTAAAATGTTTCAAGATTGCTGTTTCTGTGGACAAAATAACTAAATGAAAAGATGCAGACAAAAATGGAAGCCAGCAGAGAAGAATCCAGAAGGTTTGAGTGATACAACCGAAGCCGAGGAATTAAAAGTCCAAGTCTCCAGAAGAAATATTCAGGAATGCTATATATAATCTACAAGCAGAAGAATGTTCAAGAAGCCGTTTTAGCTGTGAAGAATCGGAAGAAAGCCATGTCTTCCCGGAAATTGATAAATACTAAATGAACAGAAGAGAATTCACGAAGCGACGCCAGCTGTGAATACTCGGAGTGAACTAGAGATTCTCTTCCCGACAATCTATAAATACTATGTAACAATGTGTTCTATGTGTTCTTTCAGTAGCTCCGGTTGTGAATAGTCTGAATGAACCAAATGTCGGTTTCCGGTGAAGACACGTTGAGAAAGGTTGCCATCTTATGAGTTTACCTTCAACACGTGATCCAGGATCTTGAGTTTGCATATGGATTCAGGGAATAGAGGAAGGCATTTCTGGCTAAGCCACGCCCCTTTCTAGCCAAGCTCAGTCCATTTCTAGCCAGGTTCCGCCCATTTCTACCCAAGCTCTGTCCATTTCTATCTAAGCACCACCCATGCTGTGTGCGTGTTAGGATCGATTTAGATACGTTGAATCCTGAATTACCAGAATCCCATTTCAAGGTAACGATTCAGGTAAACTGTTGAAATTTGGAAACTAAATTGACTGGATGCTGTTTTTGTTTATGTTATCAAGAGCTCCCAGTCAAATTAGTTTCAAAATATTCAACAAAATGTTGATTAAATTGTAAAGACACAATTCGTACACTTGATGAACTATTCAATGATCATGACGGGAGTAGATACATCATTCATTATGCATTTTACATGTGATGTAATTGATTATGACGTCCTATGCTTGAGCGACAGGTCGGTTGCACTAATTAGAATTATTAGATAACAGTGTAGGTGCTACTGAGAAGCGTGACGTGTTTCCAGGTGACAAATCTGAGAACATCCGCTTCCTGCCACAATGGGTATAACAAGAGATATCAGTTCAGACTACAGACTCATCTTCCACCTTTGCCATTTGTCTATGGCCAGTCATCTCCAGTCACAACAAACGGTCCATGCTTTTTCAGTGAAAAACAAGCATGGCGTAAAATGGACAATGGCGTAGTGATGGTGTCTAACCCCTCGGGCCAAACCATACTTTTCAGGACCCCCTCATATGCCCCAATACTGACGCCCATGCGCGAAACAAGCCCCAATGGCCCTTTTGGCACCCCTCTCCCTTACCACAACACTACACTGAACTCGACGTCTGGAAGCAACTGCCACCCACCCCACACCGTTGACCAACCACCTTCTACCCACCCCACACACACCCATCACTACGCCACTGCGAATGGGCTCGTATGTAAATGGCAAAGATTTACACGACAGAACAGATATTCGATAGAGAATGTACATAATGTACCGTAATGGTTGTTCGATACCGTAAGCAGTCCGAACCTTTCATAAACATTACACCAGACTGAGATAAGCAATACGTGATCCTGAACATTCCAATAGCGCAGTTCCACTGAAGCTCTGTTCTTTCAGTAGACATATGCCATCCCCTGGCAATAGACGTTTCGTTGTAGATCAGGAAAATAATAGACTGGTAGCCACGAGAAGACAACCGAACTGCATAGGCAGGTTTGCACTGCCTTCTGGGACCTGAGAGAAGAAATCAACATAGAATCTAGTTAAGCACCCCTTTCAGATGTAGCGAGCCTGACGCTGTCCATGAGATTTATCAACCGTATTGACGCACACATCATCACTCTACCCAGTCTATCATAGCAGATAGGATGAGAAGAAGCATTACCCATTGGGAAATTAGCTCGAACGTAAGCAGCTATGAAGATGATGAGCTGAAAACAACAAGACAGATCATGTGATTGTAGGCCTAGAGCCGGAAGACACGTGACAGGCCCGATAATAGAATAGCCGGCACTGGCGCGACAGATCAGATAACTAGCTCGAACTTATGCAGATAGCATATTCCTGTGTGTTAATAACAATGGACCTTTCCAGTTTGAGCTATTCCCCACACCACGCTCATGTTGGGATCGAGCGATCCCTGAACTCCCTGATTATCAATTTCCAGAAAATTATGCAGGCAAGCTGTTGAATATTTTGAAACCAATTTGAATTGGTGCTGTTGCCGACTATGGTAGCAACAGCGCCCATTCAATCAGTTTTCAAAATATTCAACAGCATGTTTATTAAATAGCAAAGACATACAATTCGTACAACGTGGCGTACTATTAAACGATAAAGACGGTCTAAATCGGACACCATCATTATGACGTCATCTTACACGTCAAGTTGTTGATTATGACGGCATATGACGTCAGATGAAGGATGGATAAAGCGGAAAGGTCCAGTGTACACACATTCGTTATTTTCCAAACAAGCCCGTATGTAGAATAGCCTTGAACTTGAACAAATATCGTGTTTGCATGGTAATAAATATGAAGTAATGTTGAATATTTGGAAACAGCGTTCGTTCATTTTCCTTATATTATATCAATGTTCGGAATAAAGACTAGCGTATCAGCACCCACTTACCCCTGATAAGTATGTCCGTATATCAGATAACTCGCGCGTTTTCAGCATGATTGTTTGCTAACACTGTGATGTACCGCCTCGGTTGTATTGACACGCTCTCTCGCTTCAGCGACTCCACGACTTACATACCCTTAATACGTTACTTTCATCAGTTGTTTGCGAATTTAAAGAATGTCAAAAACTTGATCAAGAATTCTCTGTATTTTTTTTATCTAGCTGGTATCCCTCTGTATCCAAAGCAATACAAATTGATTCTGTCACTTTGAAAAATGTTGCAGAATTTACAACAATACAGTATTGGGTAGAAGTCAGACATGACCGGAAGAAGCGCGTTCGATCATTGGCTTAGATTCTATGGTATGGTATTTCGAGACATGAATATATATCAATTCTACAGAAAGCGCATCCTGGAAGACAGCCTTAGGATAAGCCCTGTCAATATTGTAAAGTATGCTAATAAATAAATAAATACATAAATAAGTAAATAAATAAATAAATTCACGTAAACGCATTGTGCTGTAATGAACTCGATTGATAGCAGTTGTTTTTCTGTTCCGTTTTAAAAATTAAAGTAAAATTATTATATCTGCCTAGCTGCCTGCCTGCCTGCCTACCTGGCTGCCTGCCGGTCGGCCTGTCTGTCTTCTGTCTGTCTGTCTGTCTGTCTGTCTGTCTGCCTGCCTGACTGCCTGCCTGCCTGTCTGTCTGTCTATTTGCCTGTCTGTCTGTCTGTATTTCTGCGTGCGTGCGTGCGTGCGTGCGTGCGTGCGTGCGTGCGTGCGTGCGTGCGTGCGTGCGTGCGTGCGTGCGTGCGTGTATGCCTGTCTGTCTGTCTTCCTGCCTGCCTGCCTGCCTGCCTGCCTGCCTGCCTGCCTGTATGTATGTTTGTCTGTCCGTCTGTCGGTCTGGCGGTCTGTCCGGCTGCTTGTCCGTTTGATAGGTATTCTTACTATACCGGTATGTTTGCATTTTACAGTCGTATGATCTAATGAGTTAGCAATGATTGACCGTAGTAATTAATATCTTGATTGACTTATGCATGTAACCATTTAAGAGTATGATCTACATGATCTAAGACATGAAATTCGTACGGCGTGTCGGACTATTAAGCATTTAAGACGGACTAAATTGAGTCATTCATGTTGTAATGGATTATGACGTCATCCTACATAATTCATGAATATATTTCCTCAGTCAATCACATGGCGTCATAACCAACTAAGTGACGTGTAGGATGACGTCATAATCATTGCGTCATGAATGACTCGATTCAGCCCGTCTTAAATGCTTAATAGTCTGTCAGATCGTATGGATTGTATGTCTTTATTATTTAATAAACATGATGTTGATGTGCAGATCCGTTGTCATGTTTTGATCAATGATCCCTACATAGGCTACATCCATCGATCCATCCCGATACAAACCTCCTTACACCACAACAAACCATTGTTTACTCCGCCGCGTAGCGTATGTCATGTTTACCTAAATGTATCATATAAACCCTCGCGAGAATTCAAAAGATTCAGATGTTCACTGGCGCCGAAGAAATTCAAATATTGTCCAGATGAAAACGAAATATATCAGTTATAGATCTGCCATTGTTGTCGCCATAAAAGAGGTTATTTATTATGATACACGTACAAGGGCCGTTACAACTCAAGTAATCATAATTAGTATTACGATCCATTATCCCTGTGTCTGATAATAGTTCCACTTCCAGCTGTGCGTAAGACCGACTCGCTGTGTGATTATTTACCCGGAAATCGTCATGAGCGTACATCAAGGAGAATGGTTAGCCATCATCTTCTTCTTCTTATCTCAAGGTGAGACATAAAATCCCTAATCTCTAATCAACCATTTCATGACGAAGCAGGCCCAAACCGGCCTCAACAGTGGTCCTGAGGAACGTTCATTTGCGGGCGAGCAGATTATTTTTGAAATTTTATCACTCGAATGACTGGCTCGATAACCGAGCTAGTGATTCTAGTGGTAAAATTTCAAAAATTATCTTCTCTTGGCCTGCAAATAGACACTCAATAAGTAAATTTTTAATTTTCTTTATCAAATTTAGCCATTAAATTGTCAAATATGTAAATTACCTAGCTGTATGTTATTGCTGCGTGTAAAGTGAGCACGCGCTAATATTGTATGGCATTAACACTTTTCATGACGAAGCCGCCCGAAAACGGCCTCTGCAGTTGGATTAAGGAATAATCATTTGCCGGCCAAGAAAACACTATTTTTGAAAATGTATCACTGAAGTGATAACCGAGCCAGACCATAGACTTATAATAGCCCTAGAGCCAGCGTCCACATACTGTAGCTATGTCCCGACCGCCGGAGACAAGAGTTCAGTAAGCCGCAAATACGCATGTTTCGGTACTACCACTACCACTAACACTAACACTACCACTATTATTACCACTACCACTAACACTAATACTAACACTACTATTACCACTATTATTACCACTACCACTACCACTACTATTACCACTAACACTAACACTACTATTACCACTACTATTACCACTACCAGTACCACTAAATCTAAGTTCACTCACGTACAACTAGACCGCACCACAGAAATGAATGATGACGGTACCAACCGCAACCCACAATCACCCCCACCCCACCCCAACCCAACCCCACCCCAAGCCACCCCACCCACCCTATACCCACCCCACACCCGCTCCCTCCCTCCGGGGCACTGACAAGTCGAAGAAGAGCAGAATCTTGGATTCCATCCTCTGCAGCTCTATCGACATTGGCACGCGCCATGCAACAGCAAATATGGTCTTTCAGTCCTTCTGGGACCTGTGACTTCGTGG
This sequence comes from Chaetoderma sp. LZ-2023a, assembly GCA_034401795.1. Taxonomy (NCBI): domain Eukaryota; kingdom Metazoa; phylum Mollusca; class Caudofoveata; order Chaetodermatida; family Chaetodermatidae; genus Chaetoderma; species Chaetoderma sp. LZ-2023a. Next base: position 176,016,277 of record CM067359.1, read on the forward strand.
CTTTAAATCCCCATGAAAGTAAAAATGCAACTATGTAATGCTCCATGTGTTTCCATAATGTAGCATAGTTTGTAGGATTCTGTTATTTGGACTTAAGGCAACACGCCTGCAGTAGCAGTGCACTGTACATAAGAGACGCCTTGGCAGTAAGACCAAACTGTACAGGATGCTGGATGTTACGCTCAATGAAAGTCAAGATGCAACTATATGATGCTACATGTGTTTCCATAATGCTATGCAATGGACCTTTCTACTTGTATAATGGCATAATAATGAATGACTTCATTATGACGTCATGAATGACATAGATAAGTACGTCACGAACGCGTATTTGAAGACGGACTATGCGTTGTTGTAAGAATTGTATCGCTTTACTATTTAATAAATATTATGTTAAATATTTTGGAACTAATTTGACTGGGCGCTGTTGCTGCCCAGTCAAATTAGTTATAAAATATTCAGCAGTTTACCTGCATAGTTTTCTGGAAATTAATAGTCAGGGAGTTCAGAGATCGGTTAATCCAAAGACGGACGAGGTGTGGGTGGGGCTCAGATAGAGAGGGGCGGGACATAGCTAAAGCTGGAACGGTCTATTGCAACTCCAAAAGCACTCTTGAACAAACTTCATGCATCTCACTGCAAACATCTGATAATCATTGCAAATCATCGCTGGACACACAGCCCAATATAAAATGCAGCTCCCTACAAATTGTGTAACACAGCTCTAGCAACTATCTAACAATTCCATGCACACGTCAGGAGCCAGTTCTAGATATGCTGATATCTTCGATAATATGGGATCCGCATTGGCTGACTAACATTGACAAACTGTTAGCAGTTCAGATGAAATCATTCCGCTTCATCCATAGTGGCCACAGCTGGTAGAGCAGCGTTACGGCAATGTTCCAGGAGCTAGGCATCCCAACTTTTAAAGACCGGCGCACCAAAGCCAAAGTCACCATGATGTACAGCATTGCCAATGACATGATTGACATTCTATGCGATCAACTTCACGCGGTTAAGTCAGCTACCGTGAAGGCTAACAAAACAACCATTAGTACTACACAGTTTCCAAAAATTATTCTATCCAAGTACAATCAGATTGTGGATTCACCGTCTGTTCGCGTCGTCGAGAGTCCAGACCTGGAAACCTTCAACCTGAAGGTCCAGGCTGTGAGGCTACGCTAATAGAATAGCACCATCATGTTTTAAATTGTAAATAATCGATTTTAACTTCCCTCTGCTGCGACGCCTAGTACGGCTATGCTCAAGTTGTATGTGGTGTATTGTAATAGAAGAAGAAGAAGAAGAAGAAGAAGAAGAAGAAGAAGGAGTCGCTTCTGCCAATGGTGGATACGATGTTCAAACATCACGTACTGATTCCTTTGCAAACCAGAAAAGCAAGACATCGGTATGTATGGAAAGCTATGAGGGCTTCAAAGTAGCTTTGTCCTAAGTCGTGAGCTGGAAGATAACAGGAAAAGTTTGCCAGTACCAAGATCTATTGTTCACTGGATTGCAATTACACGCAGCGGCAGCCAGAATTACAACATCAGTGACTATGATGCGAATCAGTATTCTCTTGTGACCTTTCTGTACTAACTCCACCACCTGTGGGATTAACCGACAATCAACCTCTTCTTGCTAACATTGAGACAATGGACCTTTTCATTTTAGCTATGTCCCGCCCACCTCTAGCTCCACCCACACCTCACTCGTATTGGGATCGATCGATCTCTGATCTCTCTGATTATTAATTTCCAGAAAACTACACTGGTAAACTATTGAATACTTTTAACTAATTTGACTAGGCGCTGTTGCTGCCCAGTCAAATTAGTTACTAAACATCCAACAGCCTGTTTATTAAATCGTAGAGACATACAAATCGTATAACGTGTCGGACTATTAAGAGCTAAAGACGGGCCTAATGGACTCATTTATGATGTAATGATTATGACATCATCCTACACGCCGCTTAGATGATTATGACGTCAGATTGACAGATAGATATTCTGGGAATTTGAATTGAGACACATCATAGTCTGGAACAGATTTATCATCCGTGGCAATGCTATCCTTTCTCAGTAGTGGCTTCGGCACAACTATTTGAAGAGGAGGCTAAAATTGTTCAATTTTATTTACCTGAATATTTGCTGTTTCTCTAGTTAAGGAGTCCAGGATGTTTGAACGATATCTATCCCACAATGCATCTCCCCAGTCTTTCCGCTTTGTAACATTGTGAATGCAGATATCGTATGAATGCATTGCTGCTAAACTGTATGAATGTTGCAAGGTTACAAATAACTCGCTGTCATTCCAATTTATAGCTGATCAGCATTCTTGACATATCTAGGCATGGTACAATCCTACATTGTACTCAGGCTATACGGGGCGCAACAGCGTTCCTCTTTTAATCCCTTCGTGGCTAAATTTTCTCAAGTAAATTCGATTTATTTGTTTGTTGTATGTCCATGTTTCGAGAATACTATTCGCCATGAAATAGATAAGCCGTTCTTCTAGTTTCCTCTAAATACGATCTGATGAAGCGTCCATCATAGATGTATGTAGCACCTGGTTACTGTGGGTGCTGATATTTCGGCTGTTCTTAACATTTCACGACAAGGATCATCGGAAGTGATATCATTTACCTTTGTATGGCCAGGTCTTTCAAACGTTCACTGATTTGGCACAAGACATCCTTTCTAAGTCCAGTGTTGTTTTCGTTCTGCTTGCATTGGTGTGTGCGTATTCCCAATTGTTTCCTCTAACTCTGACTGATTTCTCACAAGTGGTCGTCAAGCTCTTTTTTGATTGGTGGTTTTTGGTCACCAATTTTTGCACACATTGGATAACCTTGTCAACAACTTGTCTTGGTCCGCAATTGGGTTAGAGCTTGACCATGTGTCAGCTACCGTTTCCATATACCGCGTCTGGTTGGCGAGATGCACTTAGTGACCCTTGACCTAGTTTTTTAACTTTTGACCTGAAAATAATTTGTCTCTCTTAGCCAACCCCATGAATGTATGTTACCAATTTGATGATTGTACCTACTTGCTGAGCAATCGACGATGATGTGTCTTCCGCTATGCACTATGTGACCCCATGAGCTCAATATTTGACATTTTTCAAACTACAATTTTGAACGTATATGACAAATTTGGTGATTCTACCTCACAGGATTCCGGCGATATCCTTCGGATAGACAGAGACACACACACACACACACACACACACACACACACACACACACACACACACACACACACACACACACGCACGCGTGCACGCACACACGCGCGTATGCACGAACGCATGCACGCGCACACACGGGCAAACAAACAGACAGACAAAGTAGTAACAGAAATGACGCATGGTCTATTCATCTAATGACCATCTCATTTAAATACCACGTTGACATTTGTTGATCTGAAGATATGCGTTAAGCAGATTCCATGTGATACAGATTGATAGTAATGCTCCTCCTGGCCTGCAACCTTGTTCAGCTATGACCGGTGATCATCAGGACGTTGCCCCCCCCCAACCCCACCCAACCCCTATGTTAGGCCTCCAACTTCCACAGCTCGTAGACCTCTTCGCTACTCTGCATCTCTCTGGCTATGATACTTCCCAAACAAAGCCAACTCGATTCCTTCTCAGCTACCACTGTCACTGAGTTTACTGCTGTTGTATTCTTTAGTCACCACTCCTAGTGCAGGAGGTGCAGTGGCCGAGTGGCTACCGAGTCGAGCTCGATTCCCGGCCGGGCTGCCGCGTTGCATCCCTAAGCAAGGCACCTCACTCGCGTTGTTCCAGTACATCTGTCTATAGAATAGCTACCTGTGAAGGCAGTGTCTGCAATACGGAATGTTAGCAAAAAAAAGCCATCGAGCAAATATAAATGGCAGCTGGGATGTATGCTCCCAAAGGGAGTTGAGATTGTGCAGGAATGTAAAAGGCCCAATGACAAAGTGGTATGGTTGTAAAGTCGGCTGAGCACGCGCGTGGAAGTAGACTATAAAACCATGGCCTATGCCTATACCTATTCTGATCGGATCATTTTCTAACAGAACAGTGCTGCGAAGGCCCTGCACAATACTTTCACTGGAAAGCATGAGACCCTGCAACCTGTCTTTGTATACTGGTCCAAAATTACCTGTTACTTCAATCGATTCCTCTCGGAACGCCCCTTTTAATTTATTTCACTGGTACAACACCCTGGGCTCCACAATGTCACTCGCTTTGGTTCTTCTGACTAGAGCACTATATCAGGCCATAGGATTTAGATTGCTCTGTGTTCCGAGAAAACCAGCATCCTTTCAAGTCCACATCCATGTGCGACTTCGTTGTTGATCCCAAAATCCATTTCTGTTTGCCGAATTCACTTATTTGCAGACGCTATAGAAATTGATAGATTGTGTGTCTTTCTTCTGACCCTTCGTATGGTCTAAAACATTTGCCACGTCTGGCAGCAGGTAAACATCCACTGAGAATGTGGTTCAGTGCTCATATCTTAACATATAGTCATTACGTCACATTTGTGTCATACCCTATATTTTCTGGATGTCTGGAGAGGGAGGCACATCATAAACACTCTCCAACATGAACTGACTTTGTAAGGACACACTTCTCTCCCCATATGTAAGGGCACACTTCTCTCTCCATATGTAAGAGCACACTTCTCTCTTCATATGTAAGGGCACACTTCTCTCTCCATATGTAAGGGCACACTTCTTCCTCCATATATAAGGGCACACTTCTTCCTCCATATGTAAGAGCACATTTCTCTCTTCATATGTAAGAGCACACTTCTCTCTCCATATGTAAGGGCACACTTCTTCCTCCATATATAAGGGCACACTTCTTCCTCCATATGTAAGAGCACATTTCTCTCTTCATATGTAAGAGCACACTTCTCTCTCCATATGTAAGAGCATACTTCTCTCTCCATATGTAAGAGCACACTTCTCTCTCCAAATGTAAGAGCACACTTCTCTCTCCATATGTAAGAGCACGCTTCTCTCTCCATATGTAAGAGCACACTTCTCTCTCCATATGTAAGGGCACACTTCTCCCTCCATAAGTAATCCCATATAATTTGAGAGAGTCTGACTCCTTCCTACCTCACCCATGTTCTTTGCTTAGCTATTCTTATTGTTCATCTCACTCTGTTATATTCATCTTCACCTTGGTCATCTTGTTAAACAAATCGTTGTCCGTCTCCCTATTGTACAACCAAATGTATGTTTGTCATACCTTGTGGCAAGCAAATCCTTCTCCTGAGGTGCCTTATCTGGGCGGATTCTACTGTTAACATTCATTTACTGTCAATGCCCAAATTACCTTTGGTAGCAGACCATACTGATCGCACCGCAATTTGAACCTTCCCCACAATCAACTTCTTTCTATCTCACTGAGACCCCATCTCATATACCCACCATCAATCCTCACCAGCCCCACAGACTTTTAAAGTTCGACACATTTGGTATGTCAATTCATAGAACCATTTACATTAGTAAATTATTTTTGTGTCTGATAATGGCAGAATGGCTTGGCCATATTGGCTGTATTTGAATGTCTAGAAAACTTTCTTTTCTCGATCCCTATACTTCGTGACTAGCCAAAGATCTCTAGTATTGCCAATAACAACCTTCCTCCACCAGGGTTTTCTGCCCCTAACCGTAAAGTCGTATTCCCGAGTTTAACTTTGGTCCTCAACATTCATTTCATGTGATAATCACATTAACTGATGTTAAACATTTTCTCTCAATGATTTGTTCGATGTTCAGAATGAGCACAGTCTAGGTCAATGCTATTGCGTTCTTTCAAAGATAAAATACCTTGCAGTCCCACCATTACAATGTGCGGCTTCTCATGGCGAAGTATTATGTTGCTCATGCCTTTGTGGGTCATCTGAAACAGTTGTGTATGTGTGTAGACCTTTCTGTGTTAAAGAATGTGTCTGTTTAGTGATTAAACCATGTTCGTTTTGTGTTAGTGCATTGTGTCTACTCGAATAATAACAGTGGTGCCTGCCACTCACGTATTGGTGAAGTAATGAGTAATGGTGTACTGTTTCATGTTGTGGGTGGTCAATCACCTAAAAGGGAGTGGTATGTAAACCATGACGGATAGTTCACATTAGTAGAATGAAATATTTTGTATATATACACCTGTGCAAAAGTTAAGCACCAGCAAAAACAATAGAACGTAGAAACATGATGGTACAACTAGGCTGCCATACTTTTTGTCCCCGCGTTAGCTGACATAATTCCAAGTACGAAATGCACATGCATGCATGACTTCACGCCGCTTGATGTCCGTGCGTGGCGGGAAACAGCACACGTGTTCAGTTATGTAAAAGTCCAGTTTGAGGTGTAGAACATTACATACAGATTTAGGCGACAAGATTAGGAATTTTGTGTTCATGACCGTGGTTTATTTGTACAGACAGAATTAGCTCTTGATTGTGAACCGCTATGGCAAGATGAAGGTTAAGTGATCGTGTGAAATGGCAAATCATAGGCATGCATACCACTGGTATGTCATGCAGAGAGATTGGCAGACAGCTGAACATTAACCATACTGTAATCAGTCGTTTGATTGCAAAACATGGGCAAACTAACGAGGTGAAGGACATGCCTAGATCTGGAAGACCGAAGAAGACTACTGCCCGTGATGATCGAGCCCTAGTACGCCTTGTTAGGAGATCTCCATTCACCAACAGCAGAGTGCTCAGCCAGCAATGGGAAACGCGCAATAGAGTGTCAATGTCTACCGTCAAAAGGAGACTGTATGCTGCTGGCATGAAAGCTAGGAGACCTGTCAGACGTCCTCTCCTCACTGCACACCACAAAGAGGAGCATCTGAGGTGGTGCAACGAAAGAAGACACTGGAACATGAGATCCTGGAGACGGGTACACTAGTCCGATGAAAGTCGGTTCCTGCTTCATGCCACAGATGGTCGAACTCGTGCATGGAGGTCCAGACGCACGGCGTACGACCAACGTAACATCATGGAAGAAGTTCCATTTGGTGGAGGTTCCGTTATGATATGGGGGTGCATCTCATTTGATTGTAAGCTGGATCTGTTGACTGTACCTGGAACACTAAATGGACAAAGATATCAAGATTCCATACTGGATAGAGTTGTGGTCCCTCATTTTGTAAATCATGCACCTGGAACCCACCCTATATTCATGGATGACAACGCCCGACCACATCGTGCTAGAGCTGTGCATGAATACCTCCGCCAGAATGCCATCGAAACCCTACCATGGCCAGCAAGGAGCCCTGACATGAACCCTATTGAGCATATCTGGGACATTCTGGGAAACATGGTGAGAAGGAGGGATCCTCCTGTGCAGAACCTACAGGAATTAACAGACGCACTCCATCTTGAATGGCAACGAATACCACAATGGCGTATCAGTTGTGTCAACGTAACCATATTCAGGCCTCGTTTTCAAGTTCAAACAAAAACATACAGTGTTTCCCCACCATCATAATCAGCATTCCTCTAGTTGCATTATTACCTCTTGCACTAAGATGGATGGGTACATAAATGTTTATGCTATTGCTCTCTTCATAGCACATGAATATACCCTCGCATGTGCGTAAAAATAGGGTGGTGCTTAACTTTTGCACAGGTGTATATACACAGTGTACACACGATACAATACAAGCCTAGCAATGTACCGATAGCTAAATCTACTAATAAAAATCGTATTCTTTTGTTAAGAGAAATACCATATTGTGACAAAAAGGCATTCCCAATGCAGCTGCCTTGTATTTTGTGACGGACTGTGTCTACTTACTATGATGGAGTGGTCTTGATATAGCCATTATAAACAAACATTACTGTGTTTCTGTTTGGATCGGTTGGACCAAGTAGAGTGTACACTAGGTATAGTTAAAGTATAGAAAGGATGTGTTGAGTTTGCAGCATTGTCACGTCCTCAACCTAGTGGCCCCGATACCTAGATATGTGCGCTTTTTACGTCAACATCAACGAAAAAGCTGAGCTTCAGTATATAAACCTATATGCCAAAGTTCATGATTCTCCATTCTGTCATTCTAGAGTTATGGCAAACACAGGTTTTCTAGCATGTACGTAGTGACTCCGCGACGGAGATATTTGACATTTTGACCGTAAACTGGAACCATTTCTGCTTATTCATATTATGAATATTAAACTTAGATAATTTTTAATTGTTGTCTTCATTAGATATGCTGCATATATCCAGACACAGTGCACACACACGCACGTGCACGCTCACGCGAACGCACCCGCGCGCGCACACACCCCCGCGCGCGCGCACGCACACACACACACGCGCGCGCACGCACGCACGCACGCACGCACGCACGCACGCACGCACGCACACAAACACACACATATATATATATATATATATATATATATATATATATATATATATATATATATATATATATATATATATATATATATATATATAGTACATAACATTTTAATCACTCAGGCCTTCGTGTCGGAATCAGTAAATACATGATCAAGGCACGGTACAGAACTCAGTACATTTTAGCATTTTGAGCTGTGAATAAACTTGTGATTAGTCGGTAGGCCCAGTCAAGCGAAAAATAGTGCGACCTAGCAAGTGTCTGCAATTTAAAATTTCCAGCAACACAACTATTATTACATAGTAAAATATTGAAAATAGGTTGGTAAATTCTAGTCAACAGTTGTTGCTTGGTAGTTTACAGTTTCACCCACTTTCCTGATTACAGTGGAACAATTATGCCAATATGGCTCCAGTGTTGTTCATCACTCAAAAAACTGGAAATAGCTTCCCAAAGGAAATAATTCTCAGGTTTTGCCAATGCTTCCCCTTCCCACTTAAACTATAGGCCAACAACTTTTGGTTAGAAGGTCGCAAATTATTTCCAATATTGTATAGAGTATACTTAAGAATTTGAAAACGATTTGCGAAAATCTAATCAGAAAAGTGTGGCTTGTTAGTTTAAAATAAATAGAATTTCTTCATCTTGATAGCTACAATTATTGGCATAACGTTAACAATGTCATTAACATTATGCCAATATGACCCCATCGTGCTGTAAGCTACAATATCATTAACATTATGCCAATATGACCCCGTCATGCTGTAAGCTACAATGTAATTAACATTATGCCAATATGACCGCATCATGCTAGAAGCTACAATGTCATTAACATTATGCCAATATGACCGCATCATGCTAGAAGCTACAATGTCATTAACATTATGCCAATATGGCCTCATCATGCTATAAGCTATAATATCATTAACATTATGCCAATATGGCCTCATCATGCTGTAAGCTACAATGTCATTAACATTATGCCAATATGGCCTCATCATGCTATAAGCTATAATATCATTAACATTATGCCAATATGGCCTCATCATGCTGTAAGCTACAATGTCATTAACATTATGCCAATATGGCCTCATCATGCTGTAAGCTACAATATCATTAACATTATGCTAATATGACCCCATCATGCTGTAAGCTACAATGTCATCAAAATTATGCCAATATGACCGCATCATGCTGTAAGCTACAATATCATTAACATTATGCCAATATGGCCTCATCATGCTGTAAGCTACAATATCATTAACATTATGCCAATATGACCCCATCATGTTGTAAGCTACAATGTCATCAAAATTATGCCAATATGACCGCATCATGCTGTAAGCTACAATGTCATCAAAATTATGCCAATATGACCGCATCATGCTGTAAGCTACAATGTCATTAACATTATGCCAATATGGCCTCATCATGCTGTATGCTACAATGTCATTAACATTATGCCAATATGGCCTCATCATGCTGTAAGCTACAATATCATTAACATTATGCCAATATGGCCTCATCATGCTGTAAGCTACAATATCATTAACATTATGCTAATATGACCCCATCATGCTGTAAGCTACAATGTCATCAAAATTATGCCAATATGACCGCATCATGCTGTAAGCTACAATGTCATCAAAATTATGCCAATATGACCGCATCATGCTGTAAGCTACAATGTCATTAACATTATGCCAATATGGCCTCATCATGCTGTATGCTACAATGTCATTAACATTATGCCAATATGGCCTCATCATGCTGTAAGCTACAATATCATTAACATTATGCCAATATGGCCTCATCATGCTGTAAGCTACAATATCATTAACATTATGCTAATATGACCCCATCATGCTGTAAGCTACAATGTCATCAAAATTATGCCAATATGATCGCATCATGCTGTAAGCTACATAGTCATCAAAATTATGCCAATATGACCGCATCATGCTGTAAGCTACAATATCATTAACATTATGCCAATATGACCTCATCATGCTGTAAGCTACAATGTCATCAAAATTATGCCAATATGACCGCATCATGCTGTAAGCTACAATGTCATCAAAATTATGCCAATATGACCGCATCATGCTGTAAGCTACAATGTCATTAACATTATGCTAATATGGCCTCATCATGCTGTAAGCTATAATGTCATTAACATTATGCGAATATGACCTCATCATGCTGTAAGCTACAATATCATTAACATTATGCCAATATGACCCCATCATGCTGTAAGCTACAATGTCATCAAAATTATGCCAATATGACCGCATCATGCTGTAAGCTACAATGTCATTAACATTATGCCAATATGGCCTCATCATGCTGTAAGCTACAATGTCATTAACATTATGCCAATATGGCCTCATCATGCTGTAAGCTACAATGTCATTAACATTATGCCAATATGGCCTCATCATGCTGTAAGCTACAATGTCATTAACATTATGCCAATATGGCCTCATCATGCTATAAGCTACACTGTCATTAACATTATGCCAATATGGCCTCATCATGCTATAAGCTACAATGGCATTAACATTATGCCAATATGACCTCATCATGCTGTAAGCTACAATATCATTAACATTATGCCAATATGACCCCATCATGCTGTAAGCTACAATGTCATCAAAATTATGCCAATCTGACCGCATCATGCTGTAAGCTACAATGTCATTAACATTATGCCAATATGGCCTCATCATGCTGTAAGCTACAATGTCATTAACATTATGCCAATATGGCCTCATCATGCTGTAAGCTACAATGTCATTAACATTATGCCAATATGACCTCATCATGCTATAAGCTACAATGTCATTAACATTATGCCAATATGGCCTCCTCATGCTATAAGCTACAATGTCATTAATATTATGCCAATATGGCCTCATCATGCTATAAGCTACAATGTCATTAACATTATGCTAATATGACCTCATCATGATGTAAGCTACAATGTCATTAACATTATGCCAATATGGCCTCATCATGCTATAAGCTACAATGTCATTAACATTATGCCAATATGGCCTCATCATGCTGTAAGCTACAATGTCATTAATATTATGCCAATATGGCCTCATCATGCTATAAGCTACACTGTCATTAACATTATGCCAATATGGCCTCATCATGCTATAAGCTACAATGTCATTAACATTATGCCAATATGGCCTCATCATGCTATAAGCTACAATGTCATTAATATTATGCCAATATGGCCTCATCATGCTATAAGCTACAATGTCATTAATATTATGCCAATATGGCCTCATCATGCTATAAGCTACACTGTCATTAACATTATGCCAATATGGCCTCATCATGCTATAAGCTACAATGTCATTAGCATTATGCCAATATGACCTCATCATGCTGTAAGCTACAATATCATTAACATTATGCCAATATGACCCCATCATGCTGTAAGCTACAATGTCATCAAAATTATGCCAATATGACCGCATCATGCTGTAAGCTACAATGTCATTAACATTATGCCAATATGGCCTCATCATGCTGTAAGCTACAATGTCATTAACATTATGCCAATATGGCCTCATCATGCTATAAGCTACAATGTCATTAACATTATGCCAATATGGCCTCATCATGCTATAAGCTACAATGTCATTAACATTATGCCAATATGGCCTCATCATGCTGTAAGCTACAATGTCATTAACATTATGCTAATATGACCTCATCATGATGTAAGCTACAATGTCATTAACATTATGCCAATATGGCCTCATCATGATGTAAGCTACAATGTCATTAACATTATGCCAATATGGCCTCCTCATGCTATAAGCTACAATGTCATTAATATTATGCCAATATGGCCTCATCATGCTATAAGCTACAATGTCATTAACATTATGCTAATATGACCTCATCATGATGTAAGCTACAATGTCATTAACATTATGCCAATATGGCCTCATCATGCTATAAGCTACAATGTCATTAACATTATGCCAATATGGCCTCATCATGCTGTAAGCTACAATGTCATTAATATTATGCCAATATGGCCTCATCATGCTATAAGCTACACTGTCATTAACATTATGCCAATATGGCCTCATCATGCTATAAGCTACAATGTCATTAACATTATGCCAATATGGCCTCATCATGCTATAAGCTACAATGTCATTAATATTATGCCAATATGGCCTCATCATGCTATAAGCTACAATGTCATTAATATTATGCCAATATGGCCTCATCATGCTATAAGCTACACTGTCATTAACATTATGCCAATATGGCCTCATCATGCTATAAGCTACAATGTCATTAGCATTATGCCAATATGACCTCATCATGCTGTAAGCTACAATATCATTAACATTATGCCAATATGACCCCATCATGCTGTAAGCTACAATGTCATCAAAATTATGCCAATATGACCGCATCATGCTGTAAGCTACAATGTCATTAACATTATGCCAATATGGCCTCATCATGCTGTAAGCTACAATGTCATTAACATTATGCCAATATGGCCTCATCATGCTATAAGCTACAATGTCATTAACATTATGCCAATATGGCCTCATCATGCTATAAGCTACAATGTCATTAACATTATGCCAATATGGCCTCATCATGCTGTAAGCTACAATGTCATTAACATTATGCTAATATGACCTCATCATGATGTAAGCTACAATGTCATTAACATTATGCCAATATGGCCTCATCATGCTATAAGCTACACTGTCATTAACATTATGCCAATATGGCCTCATCATGCTATAAGCTACAATGTCATTAACATTATGCCAATATGACCTCATCATGCTGTAAGCTACAATATCATTAACATTATGCCAAAATGACCTCATCATGCTGTAAGCTACAATGTCATCAAAATTTTGCCAATATGACCGCATCATGCTGTAAGCTACAATGTCATTAACATTATGCCAATATGGCCTCATCATGCTGTAAGCTACAATGTCATTAACATTATGCCAATATGGCCTCATCATGCTGTAAGCTACAATGTCATTAGCATTATGCCAATATGACCTCATCATGCTATAAGCTACAATGTCATTAACATTATGCCAATATGGCCCGTCGTGCTGTAGGCTAATATTCTCTAAGGAATTCTGGAAATGGCTTGTCAGAGAATATAATAGTCAAATTTTCACAGGGGATGGCCCCTAGACCCGTGTACATTGCTGTAACTTAGATCCTCAGAAGGCATAAATCCGGCCATGCACGTGATGCCGGGCTAATTAGTATGCACTAATGGAGATACCGAATCGCTATTGTTATTTCTGTTTCCAACAAAGTAAGAACGGTTAAATAAGTTAAGCGCTGCACATTTGTCCGTTTTGTTCCGTTCTTCAGGCTTCGAATTCAAGTCCCTGCACAGCAATTGGTGCCATTTTCCTGTCATATGTTTCGTTTTGTGCTCATATTCGGGCTAGATCTTTGACATTGTATCACATTAAATAGCCTTGCGTTGCGTTGGCTTGCGTTGCGTTGCGTTAAAAGAATAACTGGCATTCCTAGACAGTACAGTGGAGATGTATAATCGTGTTTCATCGCGAATGAAATAGTGGACAAGTTACCTCTATGGCCTTCTGTGAACGTTTGCGCTCGATTTGACGTTTCTAGTCATGCGGTCCTAGTGCCACAAGTTCATGCCAGCTCCACAAGACAGAAAGAGAATATCCAGTTAATAGTTTGTCTGAAAGCAACCTCCATTTCAATTCACCTTTCTAGAGTACCCACCCATCATATGACGTCATAATGAACTGCGTGATGTGTGGAATGACATCATAATGAATGACGTCATGAATGACGTCGATAAGTACGTCACGAACGCATATTTGAAGACGGTCTATGCGTTGTTGTACAAATTGTTTGCTTTTACTATTTAATAAATATTCTGTTGAATATTTTGAAACTAATTTGACTTGGCGCTGCTGCTGCCATAGGCAGCAACAGCACCCAGTCAAATTAGTTACAAAATATTCAACAGCTTCCCTGTATAGTTTTCAGGAAATTGATAGCTAGGGCACTTGGGGATCGATCAATCCCAACACGGCAAGGTGTGGGTGGAGCTTAGCTGTGATTGGCGGGACATAGCTAAAAATGGAAAGGTCCATTCTCTGCTAACTGTGTGCTCTTGCTTGCTAATAATCAATAGTAATACTTGTTTCTGCGCGGACGATGCTCTCTGTTGAGCGTGTACGGACTCGCTTCCCTGAACAAGGATGGAACGCGCAATCATAACTAATAAAGGGATCCATTTTCACAGAAAATAAATTGTCACGATCCCTATTTACTGGGTATATAACAAAACCGCATCATCGTCATCAAAATCTGTCATTTATAGGGGATGCGGGAACAAAAATCTGGGAAAATAATAAAAAAATTACCATTCAAAATATTGTTTGTTGTTTCCTCTTTCATCTCGTGTATATTTTATGCAAATCAGTTGGATTTTTATGTCACCAGAATACAAAGGGTCACCAATTTTGGTCATTGCTTAAAATCTGACAAATAGGCATTGCTGTAACTGGTACTTACAAAGACATATTTTGGTATTATTTGCTTAAGAAGTCAACAATAGACACCTTGCAACAAAAGGTCAGTGTTGATTTATTTACTGAGATATAGGTAAGATATTAACTGGAAGAACCGCCTTGTCGAAAATAGCAGAAGAATGCAATTATGGGAAAGTGAAAAATTAAATGAACATAATATTCACATCTAAATAATGTTGAATAGCGTTAAGAAAAAGACCACTCAAAGTGTTTCCTCTAGTGTCAAATGCAATTTCATATATGTTTTATGCAAATCAGTTAGATAATTATTTCATCAGAGGTCAAAAGGTCGCCAATTTTAGCTACTGCTTAAAATATGACACTGTTATGACTTACAAGGAACTTAGAAAGAAATAGTTTGTCGTTATTAGCTTAAAGGTGACATATATAAAGGGTCAATGTTAATTTATTTCATAGAATTTTGTTAACCGAATGACCAATTTTTTAAAGTACTTGCAAAATGCAATTATGGCGAACTAAAGGATGAAATGGCATAACATCACACCTAAATAATGTAGAGTAATAAATGATCACTCGCGATGTTTGTGTTCGTGACCACTACATAACAGCTAATACATCTGCTAGCCGTATTTGACCATAGCATCATACATTTAGGCATATTGGATCACTATCAGATGCTGATTCATCACCTCCATTGCTGCCATCATCAGCATCATCATCATCGTCATCATCAGCATCGTCATCGTCATCATCATCATCATCATCATCATCATCATCATCGTCACCACCACCGCCACTACCGCCGCCGCCACCACCACCAACACCAACACCATCATCATCATCATCAGCATCATCCTCGTTATGACCACCACCGCCGCCGCCGCCACTGCCACCGTCGCCGCCGCCGCCGTCGTCATATTGCACATTCGGTAGATGAAATCATGTACGTGAAGAAAAAGAGTAGCTGAGACCATAACACACCAACACTTACAAATTCTTCAGGAGACGCTGAACAAAGGTATGTCATAGCAACCTTTAACGTCAGCCTGCGTGTGAAGGCATTCGTGGGTCCAGACTACTACATAGTAATATTAAGTACGTTTCATCTAGCATACACTTGTGAGAAAATCTTGGGGAATTGATGACGAGTTCCGAGGCCACTGAGCTGCTACACGAATCTAGCCAGCCATCTTATGTTCACTTGATCTAAGAGAGGTGTGCTCTGTTTAGAATAATAATCAGACAATCGTTTATCACATGAGGCTTGTCATATTGTTATAGATTCATTGCACAATCTCACTCCTGATCTCACAGAAGCTCTTCAGTTTGAGGAAGCCGTCTGCCAAATGATCAAGACGAATCCCATAACAAACGCAGTGGTTCTTTCCAATTTTTGCTCCGCCCCGCCCACCTCTATCTAAGCTCCACCCACACCTCGCTCGTGTTGGGATCGAGCAATCTCGGAACTATCTGACGATCAATTTCCAGAAAACTATACAGAAGCGATGTTAAATATTTTGAAACTGATTTGACTGGGTGCTGTTGCTGCCTGCAGCAACGGCGCCCAGTCAAATTAGTTTCAAAATATTCAACAGAATCTTTATTAAATCGTAAAGACACAAGTCGTACAACAACCCATAGTCTGTCTTCAATTATGCGTTCGTGTCGTGCTTATCTACATCATTCATGACGTCATAATGACGTCATTGATTATGATATCATGCTATACGTCACGTAATTAATTATGATGGCATATGACGGATGGATAAAGCATTTCATTTAAGTAAATGGAGAGGGAAGAGTTGCGAATCAGAAACCATTAACCTCACCACAACAAGACCGTGTCTTCCCGAGCAAACAACGAGGTTAACCTATCACGAAGGTATATAGATTAGAGCCGATCCATCATAACAAGACATCCTGGAACAAAATGAGAATAACTCTTGGACTGACGCCATATGGTGTAAGGATTATAATCTATCCCATGCTGGTATATGTTCTAGAGAGTTAAAGGGACATGGTAGTGCCACTGATGGTGATAGAAGTAATACCGGTGAGGAATCAGCATCAGACATCTCTGGTAGTGACTGTGGCTAATTGAGTGATGTTACGGCTGAATACATCTAGCATATTTATTGTCTTGTATGTATAGTGCAGCAATACACACATTTTGACTGATCAATTTTATACGACGTTTCAGGTTATGTTCAAGTGCACATACTGTATTGTATAGCTACATTAAAAACCAGCAGTGTCTTAGCAGTTATAGTACTAACAAGATGCAATGAAATAAATAAAGATTGGCACTTTCGATTTGCTAGATGCCGTCTATCATTCATTCCTGTATGCTGGGCTTGCCAGTCGCAGTAATGCACAACTCCAAAGGTTTAAGCATTGGTCAAAATATGTGACCATTTGACCTCAGCTGACCTTATTACTCAAGTGATTTGCATATAACATACATAAAACTGCGTAGTGTACTAGAAGAGACATTCTCAGTGGTCATTTATTAATCTATATTATTTAGATGCACGGTTATGATCAGTTAACTTTCAATTCCCCAGTACTGCACTCTCCGACTACTTTCAATAATAGATTTTCTGTTATCAGTCATACTAACAATATTCCATGAGATAAAGTGCCATTCAGCATGTGGAATTGCTATCTTATGTCGATCATTCCATTCTGAGATGCTAAAACGAGAGCTGTCCTTTATCAGCACATTGTCAGTCAATTCGATGCACAATTGCCAAATTGTAAACTACAGGGAAATCTCTCTACAGTTTGACATCTGGTGACCTAATTACTTAACTGATGTCCGCATGACATACACGAAATTTCAGAGGGCACTCGATGAAATATTTTGAGTGACGATATATTCAACATGTGTACTCAACATTATTTCGATGTGAATATTATGTTCATTTCATTTTTCACTTCACCATAATTGCATTTTTCTGCTATTTTCGACAAGGAGATTCTGTCAGTTCATATTGTAACAGCATTTCATGAAATAATATAGTTATATAGCTATAAATAAATCAACATTGACTCTATAGATTTGTCAGAATGTGTCTTTTATTAACGTCCTACGCCGATAGCACCAGAACATACCTTTGTAAGAGCGGTGGCAGTTACAGAAATGCACATCTGTCAGATTTTAAGCAACGATAAAAATGGGTGACATATTTACATATTGTGACATGATTATTCATCTGATTTGAATAAAACATGTATGAAAAGGAACAGAAATCGTCAAACAATGTTTTGATGCGTCATTTATGAATAATAAAAAATCAAAGGACAGTTTTCCAAATTGTTGTTTCCCGATCCCCTAAAAATGACAGATTTTTAGGACGATGATGCGGTTTTCTTCTATGCCTAGACAATTTCTTTTTGGGAACATGCCTAGATATTTTACTTAGAAGCTAATAAGTAAAAAATCGATCTATCCTGAAATGGTGCATTGGGGGTCTCTCCTGTGTCCCAACGAATACACTTGACGGATTTTCAATATTCATGACGGAACTAAATACGTCACTAACTATTGCAGCGTAAGCCTATATTTAACGTAATTGAGCATGACGTCACATACTTGAGCGACAGATCGGAACACCGTTTCAGGCGAGTCAATCTTGGAGAACTTATCGTTATTTTGCAATTTGGAGAATGATATTTTGGGTTTTGAATATATGTAGGAATCGTATAAAAAGGCGAATACATTTTTGAGAACAAAAGGACGGAAGCCGTTGCTTTCCAAGCAGTCAACAGTTTATTGTCGCTATGATTATTTAAACATTGATTCAATAATGCCCTGGGATATTTATACATGTCCCTGCGTCCACCCATTCGTCTATTACACATCGATTGACCTTGTTGACGCGGGGTGAGGGAAAATGTGTGTGAGAGATAGAGCTGACCAGATGACTGTGTGGGTGGGTGAGTGTGAGAGGGGATATTTACTCTGTTATTGATTGCTGATTCACCTGGTAACATCGTATATATTCAGGTATATAAGGAAAACATGATGGAATAGCTGTAATAAAAACCACGTCCTTCCGAAATATCTAAGCAAATACATTTTTATATCGGAATGATTTTCAATGTACGCAGGCTGTGTGGGATTAATCTGGGATGTACAACGACGACGAATTCACGGCTAAGGGTCAAGTTCATAGCATCTACAACATATGTCGGCGGCGAGTTGGGGGAGGTAGGGTGGAGTACACGAACGCGCGTACCCTTAAACTATGACCCCTTCCACCCATCTCCGATGCTTGGCCGTGGTTCCATCGTAGGCAGCGACCCGCCAGATAACGGAAGGCGCCCTTTTGTCCAGTCAATATAGGGTTTGCTTCATGTACCTGTTGTACATGTGCCTGTGTGCGGGAGAGCTTGAGGGGAAAGACAGTTCTGAAAATCTGGTGCTCTAGAACTTCCAAAGGATGTGATAAGCCGTGACAACGTACTCAGGTAGACCATTCCAGTAAATTGCCATGTGAATACTGAAGAATCTCTTCTGTGTGTTGCCTTTAAAGCGTTGATTAAATAGTGTGTAGCTGTGGCCTCTCATGCGGTCAGCGTCCCCGGGTGGCATCAGATACCCACGACTTGCATTATAGATACCATGACTTATATGTCCCAATCAGGTCGCCTAGGTCGCCAACGCCGGTATACCAACCTTGGCAGCTTTAGTGAGTTCAGGCGCGCTCGATATGGGCTGTCTTTTAATCATGCTATCAGTTTTCTTGCTGGACGCTGGACGTTTTTGATTATGCAGATATCTTTATTGTGGAAAGTGGACCTTACAGCATTCCGATATTCTAAATATGGTCTCACTAGGCTTTTATACAGCAGCACGAGCGTGTTGACCTCCAGGCAGACAAAGGATCTTCGCAGCATACCAATGATCTGATTGGCCTTGTTGACTTCTGTCTCCACATGCTGAATTTTAAACTACCGTCAACGCAAACGCCCAAGTCCTTGTCACAGCTGGTGTCTTCTCTAACGTGGTATACATAGACTTCATATTTGATCTAGCCAAGTGCATTACGTTACATTTGGACGCATTAAACGCATTTGACAGGTATCTGTCCATTCTTTTAAGTTGTTGAGGTCTGATTGGAGCTGGTCATGACCTTCTTTCGTAGCGATTCGTGAACGTATCTTAGTATCGTTGCCGAACAGCTTGTCTAAGTTGTGGGCAAATTGTGCCCTGTTGTTGTTATTAAAATAGATGAAGAGTACTGAACTGTATTGTCCCCCAAAACATTTCCCTGGGGTATCCCACCAATCACTGGTGGCCAGCTGGGGCAGGAACCGTTAACTGCTACTCTTTGTCTTCTGTTGTTGATTTTGACGATAATGCGTTCTAAGTACTGACAGTGAATGTAGAAAAGGTTTGCACACCTCCAACTTCAGTGTCAGCTGGTGGGTTGTAACGTCTTAGGACGGTCATGTAGTGCAGAAGACAGTAGATTAGGGGCATGGTTCTAGCTACTCGTAGTACATTTACTTTGTATCAAATGTTCTCGTGATATATGCCATATTATATTAGATTGGACGCCATCTTGGCAGCCATCGTGAATTCAACATGTTCCACTCAAAAAATGGTATTAGATTTTTTGCATATCACCTAAAGAACCCTACTGAACCGATTCTAGATGGTTTCATCCCTGTTGCAATTAGTGGTAGGTTTTATCAAATTTGTGTTATTTTGACTGGACTACATGCACTAGCCCTTCCACTACATATGCCTAACTAGCCCAATCCCCACAAAACTCGTTCCGTCAACATTACACCAAACAATCGTCTCGTATTCTGGCTTCCATTTCCTATCTAGTACCTGCCTGCATGCCTGCCTGCCTGCCTGCCTGCCTGCCTGCCTGCCTGCATGCCTGCCTACCCACCTACCTGCATGTCTGTCTTCCTGCCTGTATGTATGTCTGTCTGCCTGCCTGTCTCCGTGCCTACCTGTCGGTCGGTCAGTCGGTCGGTCACTCGGTCAGTTTGTCGGTCGGTCGGTTGGTCGGTCAGGCGGTCGGTCGGTCGGTCGGTCGGTCGGTTGATCGGTCTGCTATCGGCATTTCTGACAAAGCCGCCTAGAACAATAGCACGTCGCACCTTTTACAGTTGCTCGGTAATGAGACGAGCCGAATGTGTATTGTGTACGAGCATGCGTGCGTGCGAGCGTATGTGCCTTAGTGCACGCGTGTGGTGTTGTATCTCAACAACTGATGATCCGATTTGGCTCAATTCTTTATTTTACACAACAAATGAGGTTTTGGTCACATTCTGGATATCTCGGAAACTACGTGTCCAATGTGGCACAAAATTGAACACAAGGAATCGTGTCACCGTAGAATGGATTCTGCATCTCTGGCCATGAAAGATGGTCGGGAAATCGGCTTTTCTGCACGAAAGGTTTGGATCGACAGTGCTGGATTTCATGATTTAAATAGTTAAATGTGCTAAAATATGAAGACTTGAATCATGTAGTTATTTATTTCAGCGAATGACTCTTGAGCTTGCTGCAGTAGGCTGATTGGAAGGCTAGCTATCAATCGACCCGGCCATTTATACACACATCAGGTGTGGTAGCGATATCCTGCCGCTACCAGTATGGTGCTTTGATCAGATTCGGTCCTAATAGACAGGTTGTAAGAACACACTCTCCTGACCTTAATTGACAAGTTGTTAGAACACACTTTCGTGACCCCAATGGACAGGTTGTTAGTAGAATTTCATGTGGCTCTATTTGACAGGTTTATAATTCGCAAATCACTAGAGATAGCCTCTTTGTACAAGCATAGAACTCGTGGTCATGACAGGCATTAGCTGTCTCGGGCAATATTATTCTTGACACCATCAACACGCGCTTACGCACGTGAGGTCATCGAGTCCATTTTTCGTTCATAATGTCAGAAATATGTTACATTCAGCAGGCGGAATGTTATTGCTAATACCAGAATAAACACGTGAGAGATGTCTGACGCTCTTCTCTGAGTGTCAATGCAGTCAATATTTGAGCGCAAATAGTCACTTAGCAGACTGATTTGTCTAAAAAATAGAACACAAGATGCACTACTTATCAAGTAAACATGGGACAAAAGATGCACTACTTATCAAGTAAACATGGTACATAAAACAAACAGAAAAATACATAGTTAGAATTGAATCCGTGATATTAAAAAGAATAAGTTTTGGTGTTAGTCTTTTAAATCCTTTTTTAATATCGAACGGGTGCAGGATTCAGTGCAATATTAGCGATGACCGGGGACAGTGTTTGCCCATTGCTCATTGAAGTTAGGAAGCGGATCGATTTCTTTGCTGAGCTGTTTTTGGTAAGCGGGTAGTTCAAGACCGGTGTAACTGAATAGCAATTAGCATTCAGTACTTAGTCGATATTTACTTAATAATTAATCAATATTTATTTTATATCTAATCAATCTTACTGTATTTACTTTCCGCAGTGATCGCATTCAGCTGGGCGTTCCGCTGCCCTCGGGATTCATCAGTTACCCTCTTCTCTGATCCAAACGACTGTACGGGCTATTACCAGTGCAAGAGGGTGGGCAGAGGTTACTGGATGAGGTGTCCACTCGGGCTCTGGTTTGACTCAGTCTATCTCGTCTGTAACTGGCCTCATGCCGTTTACTGCGAGGCTGGACTAACCAATGGGCAAGTGTCGCAGTACAGGGCGAATCGTAGCAGAGGATCGCAAGTGGCGCAGAGTAACGGGGCGCCATATCCGTACATCACCAGTGGCAAAAGACAATCAGCAGACATCAGTAGGGACAACAGCCAATCAGCATATGTCACTAGGGACAACAGCCAATCGTATAAAAGTAGGTCGCAGTACAGTTACAACGTACCGGAGGCGGAAGTGTATAAAGACAATGATATGTTATTTATGCAACACGATGAGCCAATGGACGAACAAGAGAAATTTTTGTACAATTTTAAACCATTTAATTTGAAGTCGACTCTGAAAGAAAAATTTGATGATGTTAGGTTTGATGAGGCAGATATCAGTAAGGAAGGTATAAATACACTTGGACTAGGAAGAGATGGGTCTGCTGATGCCGTTTTGTACAGAGACCGTAGCTCTCAGCTATATCAGCACGGGAAGCCAATGGCAATCGCAAGGTCTGCATCAAGACTGACTAGTTCTGAAGACCCCATGGACATGTCAAATGCCAGGATGTCATTAACCGTTGAACCTGGTATTGTTGAATCTAATAAAAAACAAAAAAGCAGTACTGAAGATGTTTCTTCACTAAGAGGAATGAAAATATACGTAACAGAACAACGCGAGGAGAGCCACAACAGTCCAGATAATCCTGCCAGACGAATGGATCCAAGTAGATCATCAAACAGCCTGGGAGTAGAGACCAAATCAAACAGCATACCTACAGATTCTTGGTGGGTGCCAAATGCACCTTCTTCCAATGAGGAATCTTTGAAGTTGGAAATACACGATAATGATATTGCCTTTATTAATTTTACCAAATCTAACGCATTATCCCCGGAAGCCAGATTACCGAAGATATACGAGCAGACATCTAACAAAGCACGTGTTAGGTACCACGATGACAGGAGGCGAGCCATGCGCATGATCTCTAACTCAAGGACCAATCAGCATACGGCAGGAATCCCGCAGAATACAGATGAAGATGGTTTCTTTAAGGATTTACTGTCAGACAGTGAAGTACTTCTGGGGCAGGCGTCTGGCATCACGAGCATGGCATACAATCGAGCCAGATGGAATCACTGGGGTGAGTTTGTGGTTATTGTTATGTAAGTCAGACAATACATGTTAGAAACCGCTTCCAAGAGGCCCGAGAGTAGACACTGAAGACAGATGCTGTCTTGCTACAAGTCATTCTAACAGACAGGGTTTTAATACAACGCGATAGCTTCTATTTATTACAGGTTTGTGAATAAACAGTTCGACGACGCATAGTCCATTCCCTTCAAAAGACACCGGCCGCCCGCCCGCCCTACCTCCCCTTCCTCCTTCCCACCCTCAATCCCCCTTCCCTCCCCGTCCATCTTTAGCTATGCTCCACTCATACTTCGCCAGTGTTGGGATCGATCAATCTCTGACATCCCTGGCCATTAGTTTCCAAAAAAACTATACATGTAAGCTGTTGAATATAGCATTAACAGCGCCCAGACAAATTATTTTCAAAATATTCAACAGAATGTTTATTAAATTGTAGCCACATCATTCACGGCGTAATTGATTATGACGTCATCATACACGTCACCTAGTTGATTATTACGTCATACGACTGACTGAAAAACTGGATTCCTCCATTGTCTTCAGAATATTCACGAGATTTCGTATTTACGTTCGGAAAGGTCAAGATGTGGAAAAAGGTCAACCATAAGCAGAACTTATAATTTATTACAGTAAAACAAATCAGCTTCGACCTCAAATTCCACATCAAACCATGACCTTAAGGTCAAGACTACCTCCTTCCCCCAATCCCACCCCACGTGCACCCACAGTCAACCCATCTGTTGATTGAAACCTCATATATTTCTTCGCTCTTGAAGTCCTTCACACCAATACCATGCGCTAACAAATGGATGCACGTCTCTATTCAAATGGTTCCGATGTCGACAAAGGCCAGCATAGGAAGGAGCTCACGATCTCTGTTTACGCAAGCTAATGATTATGCGCGAAATCGTTTAAATGCGTTATTTAGTAAATAGCTTAAATGAGAAGGATAAACATCTTAAAGCTAACTGCCGTTTAGCAATAGACAGCAGATATTTGTTTAGCTTGTTGTATTAAGTTGTTCTCGCAGACATGGCGGTGTTTGTCTGGTCTGATCAACACGCCGTTTGTTAAATATAGTCAACCCTGTCCATAGCGGCCAGCTGTCTCTAGCGATCATCTGTCCATAGCGGTCACATGTCTATAGCGGTCACATGTCTCTAGCGGTCACCTGTCTATAGCGGTCACCTGTGTCTAGTGATCCTCTGTTTATAGCGGTCACCCTGTCTATAGCGGGCACATGTCTAGAGTGGCCACCTGTCTCTAGTGTCCACCTGTCTTTGGTGCTAGCAGATGGGGGTTCCTTAATACTGTTGATAATAAAACACACAGAATGACTTATATAACCACCACTTTGTAGCTCGCTCGCTCGCTGGCTGGCTGGCCCGCCTGCCCGCCCTCCCGCCCGCCCAGACAACCACACAACCACCCATCCATCCACCCACCAACCAACCAACCCACACACACACCGACCTACAACCCACGCGCCCACACACACCGACCTACAACCCAGGCGCCCACACACACCGACCTACAACCCACGCGCACACACACACCGACCTACAACCCACGCGCCCACACACACCGACCTACAACCCACGCGCCCACCCACTCACCCATCCACGCATACACCCATCCACGCATACACCCACCCACTCACCCATCCACGCATACACCCACCCACTCACCCATCCACGCATACACCCATCCACGCATACACCCATCCACGCATACACCCATCCACGCATAAAACCACCCACTCACCCATCCACGCATACACCCATCCACGCATGCACCCACCCACTCACCCATCCACGCATACACCCACCCACCCACCCACCCACCCACCCACCCACTAACCAACCCACCCAGCAACCCATGCACCTGTCCATGCGCCCATTCGCCAACTCGGTCGCCCACCCGCTCACCAACTCGCCCGCTCGCTCGCACTTATTCAAGCGTATGTAGCGACTAGAATACTTCATTGCTTATTTTGCATAATGCGTGATTTCCTTGTATTGCAGGTAAACTTGTTAGCTCTCACGCTCGTTGTGGACTGCCCTTTGAGATAATGTTAGACCTACAGAGGTGTGACGGATTCTACAAATGCTACTTGTGGGTAGCTTACCCAAAACTCTGCCCGTACGGTCTGCTATTCGACCCTCCAACAGGTGTATGTAACTGGCCATCTCTTGTCGACTGTGGGTCTAGAAAGCTACTTCTTCCCCCTCCTGTTGAAATTCATCCATTCGGAAAAAGCTTGACGCGAGACTCCTTCGTTGAACCTGGCTTCGGCGATATAGGCAATGACTGGGGAGGGCCGCGTGCATACTCTGACGCAACCCTTTCACCTGCGCAATCATTATCTGATTATTCCGGCATTTATGCAGATTATCTGAGAAACGAAGCGACTGAAGGAAGGAACGACGACAATCAATCTGCTACGATATTTCAGGATACAACTAGTTCCGATCACCAACACGGGAGTTATGATGCCAACGCGGCTTCAAATTCACAACGAATCAGCAATCGGCAAACTGAGCAGTATAAAGACGATTTATGGTATTTGTTTGAATACGACAATAAACATGGTAAGAAAGAAGAGAATAAGTATAACAAGTATGGACCAGACACGAGTAATGAGATTACAGTCACGACAAAGATCCGTTTTAATGCCATACCGACTGATAGCACTGATTCTGATGCGCTTACCAAAGGTGGCCTGAGCAAGGTTTCCCTTGTATCATGTAAGAATGGTGTTTGTGGCAATGACGTGCATGTTATATCAAGTGAACCAAACAAAGAGAACGTACCATCATCTGCCATGTCCAACGATACAGCTAAGATGGATGAATCCTTGATTCCATCTGAGTTGGGATCTACTAACAGCATATTAGGTAATGGCACCATAACGGTTATGTCTTGTACGGGGACTGGATGTGGTAATTCTACAAAATTATCAAAGAATGGAACCAAATATAATATGACAAATTATACATCTGATGAGCGGCAGGTTATGTTAGCGATAGTTAATGTTACTGATCAGGGTAGTTACAGGGCATACAATGAAACCAATACGACAGAAGAAGGCAACAAAACAGATTCAGATCAGAAACCAGATGTAAGAAATGTAACCGAGTTCAGGCTTGATGGCAAGACTCATTTAATGAATAACCCAGGTATCACACTTAACGGTACATTTCCTCCGCGCACAGCACTAGCAGATAATAACCACAACATGTCCCGCGCGTCAACTATAGGTGCAGTCACACCAATAAATATTAATGATAGGACAGCTGGGAAACAAACAAATACCCATCTCTTTTATTCCGAGGTCATCGTTGGTACAAATAAGATTAAGAATGAGACAACTGATTACATTTTGAAACAAACGATGACTGTCCACGCGCATATTAACAACACAAATCATATCATGCAACATATACCGCTATACAGTGATGTCCAGAAATATAATGATAAACCCTCTTTAAACGAAACCTTAGATAATTTGGACAGTGTGCACGTCATATCAACTGATATGAACAGGAAGGACGCATCCCGTGATAATATGACAACGATTTTAGTTGAACACATCGTGAACACTGGATTCGATTTAGGAAATAACGATTCAGTAACAATGGAATCGAATTCAGAGAATTCATCAGAGATTCTTATGAAGATAGGTCTTCGTGTCTCAAACACATCCTGGGATACAAATGAAAGCAGATCAGAGTTCGACAAAACCTTCGTACTACCAGAGGACTCAGAAAATAGAGGCGAGGCATACGGTAAGGATAATAGAGAGACAAGCGGTAAATTCTTGATCAAACTAAATCTCACGATCTCATCTATTGAAGATATAAATGAACGTGGCATAGCCATCAATAATTCAGATTCTTCAAGAATTAAATTCAACATCTCATCTTCGTCGAATCATCTGGATTCTTTGCTAAGCGTAAATGAATCAGTTTCTGTGATAACAGATGTAGTGAATAAGACTGACAACTCATCCGACATGTCAGCTGGATCACCACAAGGACCTAAACATGTCGATGCAGATCTCGGACATGGTAATGTAACTTCACATGAAGGAAGCAAGAAACAGGAAGACGATCAGACATTGACTGTATCAGTATCTATCAAGCTACATGAGAACGGTAACTATACACGTGAAAGTGAAATCAGTGTTAAGGAGACAGCGAATCGTGTCACGGACAGACTGGAGGCTTTCAATGACAGCCAGGTTGAGGTTTATGAAATGATAAGCAATTTAGAAAACAAAACTAGGAGAATGAAGCAACTTGACATTCACCGGACACTCTTTGACGGAAACAGCAATGAAACAACAAATGGCATGAATAGGAATTATGTCCGGCATGTGAATAACTCCGATGGTGCGGTCAAAACGGGAAATATATTTGATGACACAACCGCACACGAGCAGCAGATATTACAGAAAAATGCAAATTCGATATTGTTGAAATCACTACCTAGATTTCAGAACAAAACGTTCTCTTTGAATACGACCGTGGACGGACAACAGTATGGTATGAAGAAAGTAACCAATGACACTTCTACGATTTCACCAATCTACATTATGAACAATGCTTCTGAAAACAATCCAAAAGGAACTTTGTATAAGGAGACCGAGGGAAGTGCAATTCCGCCATTAACGTCAGCCCAGGAAAATGACAGCACGAGTTCCGGAAAAAGACAATTTACGAAATTAGTCACATCCAATCATTATAACAATACTGCATCTTACAAAGACCAAATAGTGGGAGGTTTTCTATCAAGAAAAGGAATAACAGATGTGTCAGATAGATTGGACATTTCACTTGATAATCAAACACAGAAAAACTTAACATTCAGGACAGATGTTAAACCACTTATTCTAGACAATATTACACGATTGACGAATGAGTCAGTGCCAATCAGAAATCCAGGTCAAACAGCAAAACTTCATGCTATAAATACTGTGAACACACAAACACTATCAGCTGTTTCCGTACAAGAGATGGCCGTATGGAATGCACCGATTACAAATGAACGAGCAACAAGCACCAGCAGTCTCGGCATTTTAACTAGCAGTAGACATGGGGCGGATTCACTAAATGGTAGTGCTTTGGTGGATTCAATAAATACAGATAATCAGATTGTATCCGTTGACCAAAGGGACGAGTTAACACAGAAAAACAGAACAAGGATAAGCAATATTTCTGAAGGTGAACCACATAATATGGGCATTATGACTACGTCAAGTCATATGACAAAATCCTCGCAGACGGCAGCGAATCCGACAAAGGCTAGGACAACATTGGACAGCATCATGCTACAAAACAGTAGTATGCAGAGTACCATGCAAAATAAAAGTCTACGCCTCGTCGAAGTGGAGTCAGTTAAGAAAGTGTCCCACATTCCTTTGCAAAGCATAAATAACGCGATAATGACACGCAATAATGGTATAATCCGAACAACTTCAACCAACAGCACGGCACCATCTAACAAAGGTAGTGAGCCAGGTTTGCAGATTGATTCAGGGGAAGTACCGAGACACAATGCTACCGCCTTCATGCTAAGCAGCAGTATTAGTCTAAATACTTCATACAACAAAGGTAATGAAATAATGTTTCACAATAAAAGCGACGAGGTAAACGAGTACAATACAGAGATGGTATCCCAGAAGAATCCTACTGAAATTCTGCGACTGAATGCCAGTTCTGGGATACAATTAGATGACATAACTGCCGGATCAAGAAGCACAAATTTTGAAACAATATCAACGAACAGAATTACTGATACAATATCAGTTAAGAAAGGCGCGTCCTCTGAACTATATCTGAAAAGCATAGCGGTAACATTTAGTAAGGAACCAACTAAGATGTTGCAGAACGAAAGCTACGAAACAGAGTTAGGCCCACATAATTTAGAGGGAGAGTCTGACGATCCGGTAATCGAAGCATCTGCTGAATCCAATATTATAGGATCAGAGGAGCAGACTGGTGAGACAGTATCTCAGAAATCTGGAAGTCCTGATAAAGTAACACAGGATCATGGTAACACGTCAGACACTCAGAGTGAAAATGTGGTCGCTCAAAGCGAGCATAACGACACCGCGTCGGAAACCAACACTAGTGATATAAACCTTCACAGACAAAGCGATAGCGAAACTCGTGCAATTGTCGTAGAAACTGATGGTAAGTCTTCTAGCAGACCACCCATATCAAGTGCAACACCAAATGTTCTGGATGCGGACGATGTATCTATTCCAACGTCTATTGCTGCCCTCTTTCAGAAATACTTTCATGTATTTAAAGATCGGTTCGCATTATATCTGGAACAAGAAAAAGATGAGCATGATGGAAAGCCGTCAAGACAATATGACGGACCAGTATCTACGTCCAAGACTCTACAATCAGACATACCTTTGAAAGGTAGCCAGATCATGCAAACACACATGAATAATACATATTCTGATAAAGAATCAGATTTGATAGACATTAAAACAGACAATGAAAAACACAATACAATTGTGAAAGACGAAGGACCTAAAACAGTCAAATTTAATTCTGATCAAACGGTTTCTCATAGAAACTGGATTATATCCGAGAACATCTTGCTGAAGAAGATATATTCAAATGAAATGGGAACAACACCTCAGATCAAAACTAATCAGGCAACACAGAATCCCCAACCATTATCTCCTGATCTAAGAACAGAGAAAAGTGCAGACTATTCTGCATCTGTAGGTACAGACACATCAAGAACTCGTTTCTCGTCACCCAGCACAACCAGTGAGCGACTAATAACAGAGGACACGCAGAATGGTAATTTTAAAATTTCACAAAACGATGTTCAAAACGAGGAAATCAAAACTACAAATGAAGAATACAAAACTAAAGATATTGACACAAATAAAAATAAAAGTGTACATTTCGACGATACTTACACTAACAACTCTGTCACAGAACAACCATTGCCATTAATAGGTAACCATAAAACTCAAAATCAGTCGAGAATATCAATCCCTATTACCATGCCAGCAGCAGTAGCGTCTTCAAACTCATCATCATCAAAATTACCTCAAGCAAACTCCTCCCAAAACAGCATACAGGAATCCATCGCAGAAAAGCTGACGACCAATCGACCAATCATAGCTAAGTCAAATTTCACACAGTTCAAAAAGCCAGAGACCCGGTCAGTAGTACCCAAATATGCCGCCCGCCTGTCGTACGAGCAACCAGATCTAGTGGCACTCCTGCAGAAGAGGGAGATACAATTTTCAGCTGGCACCAGTTTTCGGTTACGTTTTGACGTATGCTTGGTCTGTACCGTATTGCTATCGATCTTGCTACATTGAAGTTTCAATGAGCTACATTCAGACCACAGACCTGTCTACAATGGAGTGGTCATATCTGCCAGTCAAGTATCTGACGTCATAATCAAAATACGTCACGTGTTGGCCGACGTCACAATCAGATGTCGTAGGTCCTGCAATAACTGTTTGAATTGCATGTTTTATGAGTGTAAAATTTAATAAACTTTCTGTTGAATATTTCGAAACTAATTTGACTTTGAGCTGTTGCTGCCATGGCAGCAAAAGCTCCAAAACAAATTAGTTAAAAATATTCAGCATCTTACCTGTATAATTGATGTTCTAGGAATTCAGTGCTCAATGCGTTAAAATCGATTCAAACTCTGGTACAAAATAGGTGGAGCTTAGCTTGACGTGAGTGGTGATAGCCAGGTGGTATCTTAAAATGAGTGATTTGCAGGCAAAAGATGGTGGTTCTGTAAGACACCTGATCTGTCTACAACCTGTTGAACATACGGCCACCTGTCTCATTGATCTTCAATATTTGGTCTCACAAGTCAGCTTGTGACTTAAACAACGATTGCCTGTTCCCTGGGTCGTTGATTGTGGGAACAGTGAACCAGGCAGAGTCTGCTGACATCTTGGAAAGTCATGTCATCAGCTTAGATTACTGCCACTAATAGGAATTCACCTTTCCAGAGTATCCATCCATCATCTGGCCTCGTATGACGTCATAACCAGCTCATCGCATCTACGATGACGTCACAATCATTACGTCGCAAAGGGTTCCATATAGACCGTCATCAAATCTCAGAGTCCGACACGTTGTATAAAGTGTATGTTTTTGTAATATATTCTTTGCTATTTAACAAACCTGCTGTTGAAGATTTCAAAATATTCAACAGCTTACCTGTGTAGTTTTTTGGACATTGATATTCAGGGTGTTCAGAGATCGATCGATCCCAACACGAGCGAGGTGTTAGCTAGAGATGGGCGGGGCATAGGCAAAACCGGAAAGGGCCATTGGGCATGTTCAGGGAACCCGCTAAATTTGCCAAATATCAATGGAACGCAAACTAGCACTGCAGATTCCTTGGTAT
Source organism: Chaetoderma sp. LZ-2023a (assembly GCA_034401795.1). Taxonomy (NCBI): domain Eukaryota; kingdom Metazoa; phylum Mollusca; class Caudofoveata; order Chaetodermatida; family Chaetodermatidae; genus Chaetoderma; species Chaetoderma sp. LZ-2023a. Next base: position 176,048,425 of record CM067359.1, read on the forward strand.
CGTTGGAAAGGGCAATGATTAGGCTGTACATTGTAACACAGCGGGCTGATATCGCCTCAGCTATAACTCAGTCACCAGGCGTGAATGAGATGGCATACCTCTTTGTCAGTAGGTGCTGGTCACTCTCAGATAAGGTCAAATAACTCGGCCAACCTATTGCTTATTTCTTTTCGAATCAGCCAGTGATTAACCCTTTCATGGCCGAATGTGTTCATTCATAGTCCAAGAGAAGACATTTTTTTGGAAATTTACCACTTGAATTACTGGCTAGGTTATCAAGCCAGTCATTGCAATGGTAAATTTTCAAAAACTTTCTTCTCTGGGCCTGGAAATGGCCGTTAATCAAGACCACTGTTGAGGCCGGTTTTGACCGGTTTCGGCATGAAACGTGTGACTGACAAATGTCTGTGCCGCAAATGCAGATCATTTGATAATTAACTTGAGATAATCTTGTAAATATCATAATACATTTTAACCATATTTATTTCATCTTTGTATTAATAAATTTAACTTTATGTTTGAGATGAATTTTTATGGAAGGAACCGAAGTGTCACTCAAGTATCTGACATCATAATCAAAATACGTACCTTATTAGCTGACGTCGCATACAAGTGGTGTAGGACTGACAGGGATGTGGTACTGTAGTCGTTTACATTGAATGCCTTTGGTGAATTAAAAAATTAATAAAAATTATGTTAAATTGTAAGCTTACTTTGATTGAGAACTGTTGCTGCCCTGAGAAGCAACAACTTCCAGTGAAATCTGTTCAAAATATTCAACTGCTTATCTATATAGGTATCTTGAAATTATCATTCTAGGAATGCAAAGTTTAATGTAATTCAATTCAAACGCCGATACAACGTGGGCGGGCTAGCTAGAAATAAATCTGTATAATATTTGTACAAATGCAGACAAGTAAACACCGTTAGGCCCTATCCGCTAGCACAAGTAAATACCGCTAGGCCCTATCCCCTAGCACAAGTAAATGTTGCTAAGCCCTATCCCTAGCACAAGTAAATACCGTTAGGCCATATCCCCTAGCACAAGTAAATACCGCTAGGCCCTATCCCCTAGCACAAGCAAATGCCGCTAGGCCTGCCCCTATCACAAGTAAATACAGCTAGGCCCTATCCCTAGCACAAGTAAATACCACTAGGCCCTATCCCTTAGTACAAGTACATGCCATTAGGCGCTATCCCTAGCACAAGTAAATACCATTAGGCCCTATCCCCTAGCACAAGTAAATACCATTAGGCCCTATCCCTAGCACAAGTAAATACCGCTAGGCCCTATTCCCCTAGCACAATTAAATGCCGCTAGGCGCTATCCCTAGTACAAGTAAATACCGTTAGGCCCTATCCCAGAGCACAAGTAAATACCGCTAGGCCTATCCCTAGCACAAGTAAATACCACTAGGCCCTATCCCCCAGCACAGTGAAATACCGCTAGGCCCTATCCCCTAGCGCAATGAAATACCGCTAGGCGCTATCCCTAGCACAAGTAAATACCGCTAGGCCCTGTCCCTAGCACAAGTAAATACCGCTATGCCCTATCCCCTAGCACAAGCAAATGCCGCTAGGCCTGCCCCTATCACAAGTAAATACAGCTAGGCCCTATGCCCTAGCACAAGTAAATACCGCTAGGCCATATCCCTAGCACAATGAAATACCGCTAGGCCCTATCCCCTAGCACAATGAAATACCGCTAGGTCCTATCCACTAGCACAATGAAATACCGCTAGACCATATCCCCTAGCACAAGTAAATGCCGCTAGGTGCTATCCCTAGCACAAGTAAATACCATTAGGCCATATCCCCTAGCACAAGTAAATACCGCCAGGCCCTATCCCTAGCACAAGTAAATACCGTTAGGCCCTATCCCATAGGACAAGTAAATACCGCTAGGCCCCATCCCTAGCACAATGAAATACCGCTAGGCCCTAACCTCTAGCACAATGAAATACTGCTAGGCCCTATCCCCTAGCACAATGAAATACCGCTAGGTGCTATCCCCTAGCACAATGAAATACCGCTAGGTGCTATTCCCAGCACAAGCAAATGCCGCTAGACCATATCCCTAGCACAAGTAAATACTGCTCGGCCCTATCCCCTAGCACAAACAAATGCCGCTAGGCCCCAGCCCCTAGCACAATGAAATACCGCTACGCCCCAGCCCTAGCACAATGAAATACCGCTAGGCCCTATCCCCTAGCACAATGAAATATCACTAGGCGCTCTTCCTAGCACAAGTAAATACCGCTAAGCCCTATCCCTAGCACAAGTAAATACTGCTAGGCCCTATCCCTAGCACAAATAAATACAGCTAGGCCCTATCCCCTAGCACAAACAAATGCCGCTAGGCCCGCCCCTAGCACAATGAAATACCGCTAGGCTCTAGCCCCTAGCACAAGTAAATACCGCTAGGCCCTAACCCCTAGCACAAGTAAATACCGCTAGGCCATATCCCTAGCGCAAGTAAATATCGCTAGACCCTATCCCCCTAGCACAATGAAATACAGCTAGGCCCTATCCCCCAGCACAATGAAATATCGCTAGGCCCTATCCACTAGCACAATGAAATACCGCTAGGCCCTATCCACTAGCACAATGAAATACCACTAGGCTCTACCCCTAGCATAATGAAATACCGCTAGGCCCTTCCACTAGCACAATGAAATATCGCTAGGCCCTAGCCGTAGCACAATGAAATACCGCTAGGCTCTACCCCTAGCACAATGAAATACCGCTAGGCTCTATCCCTAGCACAATGAGATAGCGCTAGGCCATACCCCAAGCAATATATTATTTTGAATATCAAAACCTTTGTTCTATGTATTAATATCAAGAGGTCAATGCCATAGTATGTGTCCTTAGAGCAATAGCACGCTGTGCCTACGGGCATGGTATGTGGTAGACGGCTACCCACATATTACACAGCCACCATCTTGCATTATAAAGAGGAGCATCATTACCTGTGCCGCAAGTGCTTAGCGATATGGTTCATGCCCGATCATGTGGGAAATGCTTGGAGATGCGTGTGTGTGGTTAGCCAAATGTCGCATATCTGGCTACGTGGTACGTGATTGTGTAGCGCACTGCCTATGTTGTGTGCGAAACTTGGTTGGCAGCATGGTGCGTGGCTTTTCGGGCGGTGCATGGATCTTCCAGTGGTGCATGGCTTTTCGGGTCGCACATGGCTTTTTGGGTGGTGCATGGCTTTTTGGGTGGCCGTGTGGTGTGTGGATGGTTTGTGTGGCGCACTGCTGGTTGGGTGGTTGTGTTGTGCGAGGCCGGTTGTGTGGCGCATGTCTGGTTGCGTGGTGCATGTCTGGTTGTGTGGTGTATGGCTGGTTGTGTGGTGCATGGCTGGTTGTGTGGTACATGTCTGGTTGTGTGGTATATGTCTGGTTGTGTGGTGCGTGGATGGTCGTATGGCACGGGGCTGGCCGTGTGGCACTGGGCTGGTCGTGTCGCACGTGTCTGGTCGTGTGGTACATGTCTGGTCGTGTGGTGCGTGGGTGGTCGTGTGGCACAGGGCTGATCGTGTAACACGGGGCTGGTCGTGTGACACGGGGCCGGTTGTGTGGTACGTGTCTGGTCATGTGGTACGTGTCTGGCCATGTGTGCGTGTCTGGTCGTGTGGTACGTGTCTGGTCGTGTGGCACGGGGCTGGTTGTGAGACAGGTGGATGGTCGTGTGGCATAGGGCTGGTCATGTGGTACGTGTCTGGCCGTGTGGCACGGGACTGGTCGTGTGGCACGGGGCTGGTTGTGAGGCAGGTGGATGGTCGTGTGGTACGTGTCTGGTCGTGTGGTACGTGTCTGGTCGTGTGGTACGTGTCTGGTCGTGTGGTACGTGTCTGGTCGTGTGGTACGTGTCTGGTCGTGTGGTACGTGTCTGGTCATGTGGTACATGTCTGGTCGTGTGGCACGGGGCTGGTTGTGAAACAGGTGGATGGTCGTGTGGCATAGGGCTGGTCATGTGGTACGTGTCTGGCCGTGTGGGACGGGACTGGTCGTGTGGCACGGGGCTGGTTGTGTGGTACGTGTCTGGTCATGTGGTACGTGTCTGGTCGTGTGGTACGTGTCTGGTCGTGTGGTACGTGTCTGGTCGTGTGGTACGTGTCTGGTCGTGTGGTACGTGTCTGGTCGTGTGCTCCATGAGGGGCTGGTTGTGAAACAGGTGGATGGTCGTGTGGCATAGGGCTGGTCATGTGGTACGTGTCTGGCCGTGTGACACGGGACTGGTCGTGTGGCACGGGGCTGGTGTGTGGCACGGGGCTGGTTGTGTGGTACGTGTCTGGTCATGTGGTACGTGTCTGGTCGTGTGGTACGTGTCTGGTCGTGTGGTACGTGTCTGGTCGTGTGGTACGTGTCTGGTCGTGTGGTACGTGTCTGGTCGTGTGCTCCATGATGGCCAGTTGTGTGGTCCATGGTCTTTAATGACTAGTTTTCGTGATCGCGAATATACCTTTTACAGACAAATTCGATTGTAGTATTCAAAATGGTGAGCGACATCATAATGCTATTACGCTAAGTTTATTTACTATCCTCGTTCTTTAATGAGAAGATGGTATTGCATTGCGATCATCGTGCGTGCATGCATACGTGCGTGCGTGCGTGGGTGCGTCAGTGAGTGAGTGAGTGAGTGAGTGAGTGAGTGAGTGAGTGAGTGAGTGAGTGAGTGAGTGCGTGAGTGAGTGAGTGAGTGAGTGAGTGAGTGAGTCAGTCAGTCAGTCAGTCAGTCAGTCAGTCAGTCAGTCAGTCAGTCAGTACGTGCGTGTGTGCGTGCGTGCGTCCGTGCGTGTGTCCTTGCACACGCGTTTGTGTGCATGCGTGCGGCGTGTGCGTTTTGGCGTGCGTGCGTGCTTGCGTGCGTGACAGTACTCTAAATTGACACTAATAATCTGAAAAATCCGGAAATTCCGGGGAAGTACTGAATACCAGAGAAATGTTTTACATTGTGACAAAAAGTGGTGGTGGTTTGCAATTTCTTATTGCTCTTTTGTAAGAAACGGTTGAAATGATTCTCACTATGTATGTTAATCTCTTAAAGACCGATGCTCCGCGCCGATTCTCGTCAAATGGATGAATCCAATCGGTCAAGTAAGGAGGTGACGTCATCATCAAATACGTCTCTGGCGGGCTCACGTCACAATCAAAATGCGTGATAAATGGCGTAACTAGTTCCGTCATGAAAATTGAATAGTCTGCCAAGTGTACGAAGTGTATGTCTTTACTGTCGAATATTGCTATGGCAACAACAGCGACCGGTCAAATTAGTTTCAAAATATTTATCAGGTTTCCTTGTATAGTTTTCTGGAAATTGATAGTCAGTGATTTCAGAGATCGATCTATGCCAACATGAGTGAGGTGCGCGCGGAGCTTAGCTAGAGATGGGCGGGGCATAGTTAAACTGGAAAGGTCAATTGCTTGTAAATAAATATGTACAAATTGTATTAACTGTCAAATGTACCAACTTATATAAATATCTATCTCACACAAATCATTAAGTTTTATGTATGGTTAATTGCGTGATTAAATATTTTTGAATAATTCACATTTGTTAATGTTTGTTTCTTTAATATACATTTGTAAATCGACTCGACGCAAACATGTGACAACAACTGAACGAACAAAGAGGACGACAACGTGTCCTGCAGTTGAAGAAGAGAAATCTTCTTTCAGCTGCAATCAGTCTTTCTTCAGCATTCTCCACTGTGTCGTGTCCACTGCGAGCGTCTTTTAGGTTCTTTCTCGTCTTTACACTGTACTATCTGGCTAGTGGCACAGTCTGCCCTTTGTGCGAGAAGAGCTTCAGATAGGTCTATAGGTCATGGTTTTATAGTCTGCTTCCACTTGCGTGCTCAGCCGACTTTACAACTTTACAGATCACGCCTAAAATATGTACGAGATCAGGTGCAATTGCTCTCTTTGTGTCTAGGCGACTGAGGCTAGTCTTGTTTTGGTGAAGTCCGTAGAAGTCGTGGTCATCGCTCCTCAACATAGCCATGCCATGGTGGAAGACCTTGTGCTCGAAGAGAGACTCCTTGTACTGCGCATGGTGAATCTGCTTCTCGACGACACTCTTTTTCACACCCTTGACTTGGGGATCTCCTGCTCAGCCGAGGACTTAGTGGAGTACATCTTCGGCCGCAGGCCAACGAACTCCTGGATTGGCACACCCGCACACTCATCCTTCATTTTTCATAACATCTTGTTGACGGTGCTGTGTAGCATGTGCCCTACTGGGTAGTTGCTGGTGTCGTAAAGGTCACTCCTGCAGCCATGTCAGCAATGCTGTCTGCAGTCTAAACCTCTATCAGGAGACTGTCGGGGTTTCCGTGTACAGGAGCTCGCAGGGGGTCCCATACTGCGGCTTCAGCTGGTTGTAGTAGAAGTCGTACATGAGTTGTTTCGAGAGGTCGACGATGGACACGGTCGCACACCAAGAGCAATACAGAACACTTGAATGACAAAAAGAATCAAACGATTTATTCACAGTCAAATATTAACAAACATCAATCCACATTCACTCATTCAGGCTCTTGTATACCTTCATGCCCATTTATTCTATGCTGCTTACACACCTCTTGCATAACCCACAATACGATCTATTCAATAGCACAATAGTAAATTTAATATAACTAACTGTCTTACCATATAGTAACTAAAATGGAGAGAATCCTAAGTTCTCTTGTTGTGCTTCTCTGTATGAAAACAGCAGTTCTAGCATATACCTGTCCCAGTCCTTGGGTCTCTCAGCGCTCATCTTCCTCGGCATCGCTTTCAAGGTGCCACTGAATCGTTCCACCAATCCATTGAACAGTGTGTGGTATGGAGTTGTTGTTAACTGTTTAAGAGAGAGTAGTCTACTTACTTCTTTCATCAATGCAGACGTGAATTGGCCACCCATTTCAGTGAGCATCTCCTTTGGTTCACCAACTCTTGTGAATACTTTAAATAAGGCTTCTGCAACATTTTCAGTCTCGATTCTTCGAAATGCTATTGCCTCTGGATACCTGGTAGCATAATCCGCAATTTTTAGTATATATCTGTTACCTCTATCTGGTACATGATATAATGGGCCTATAAGGCTCGAATGGTGTTTCTATCAGAGGTATTTGCCTCAGTGGTATCCTACATACCATACCCTTTAACACAGTCCTCTGCCAAATGTCACACAACATACGGTGACGTCTGACAGCACATGGCAGACCTGGCCAGTAAAACCGAGATTGTACTCTGTCCAACGTTTTTCTGGCACTAAGACGGTCTCCCATCAATGACTCGTGTGCTATTTTCATGACCTGGAATCGCAATTTAGTGGATACAATGGCTTGGTTAAAAACTATACCATGATCTGCATTTGGTGAAGAGAATTTACGATACAGGATACCTTTCCCATAGTGGAACAGAGATAGATTCTTACCTGTTTGTTTCTTCTCACGAATGTCTGCCAAGGTTCTCAGCTTTGCTATGCCTGCGTCAGTTTGTTGCTGTTCAATAAATTCTATTCGTGTCACTGTTATTCCCATTTCTGCCATAGTAGGAAGAGGCTTCAATCCCTGATCTCTTGCAATCTTCTGACTACGTGTTTCTACTGTACCTACTTCTGGTTCAGATGGTGCCCACTGAGAATCTGGATTATCTGGTGCTCGTGCTCCTGAAATATTTCCTACAATAAGATCATATATAGGGCTTTCCATACATGCAGCTTTTATTTCACCCTTATAATAATGTGTGTCTACATTTATCCAAGTTACAGGAACAGCTCGCTGAGTACCATCAGCTAAAGTACAAGTTTGGTAATCCCCAGTAAAACATTCAGCACTCAATAATGACTTTTTAATGACAACCCCAGTACATCCACTGTCTCTCAACACACTCACCAACTTTCCACAAACAATACCCTTGTGTACAGGCATCAGGTGTTCTTTAGCTGATGCATCCATCGCCGACCCTGTGTAGCCATGCAATTCTGTTGATATGCCTTGGGACGATGTACTTTCATCGAAACATTTTGGTTGATCTACTTCACTCCAGATACATTTACATGTTCCTTCGGACAGTCCCCTGCTATGTGGCCGACCTTTGAACATAAAAAGCATAGTCTATCTTTATGTGCAATAAATGGCTTCCTATCAAGTGATGATTTCGAAGATATCTTCTGTAGGTTTATCTTACTACCTTGTTTATCTCCATACACTGGTCATTGAAAATTACCGGGTTTTGAATAGTACGTTGGTCCTCATGCTTTCATTAACTGGTCAGCAAGATTAGCCATTTCCTGTACAGTTTTGGTTTTCCTCTCTTTCAAGAAGATACTCAGATTTCTACCTGCAATATTAAACATACGTATTAAATCTGTAACTCCATTATGTCTTTTCTGTGCTACTAAGTTCAATCCATCGTGAAAAGTAATTTTCCACCCTGACAGCAAATTGAACAAATAACTCACCTACTTCTCTTTTGGCTGTGCAGAAGAACTGTGTGTGGAATCCTTCTTCTGTGAGTTCATACCGCTTCAATAACACTGTTTTCACTGCCAAAAGCCAAGGATTGAATAGTGGCAGGTGCATCCACAGATAGCCCCATATGAATCGCCAGAGCGTCAGTATATCAGACTTATGAAAGCTGGTCTGCTAAACCAATATTCTTATCTTGGCGCGCTGGTTAAGGGGAAAGGTGTCTGGTTGCTGATGCCATGCGGAGTTGCAGTATGGCGGTTCGATCCCCGACCGAGGAGATGGTGATCAACAAATTAAACTAATTGGTGCATGAATGTCGGCTGGTTAGCATGTGGAAATTGAAGCTGCGCATTGCCAGTGCATCAATAAAATAAAATACTTATACTGCCAGAGCTGTGATGGAGTTAGAGTACAATAGGCTTAAAAGCCAAGGATTGAATAGTGGCAGGTGCATCCACAGATAGTCTCATATGAATCGTCAGTGTCCGCATATCAGCCATGTGAAAGATGGTATGATAAAGCAAGATTCTCATCTTGTCACGGTGGTCAAGTGGAAAGATGTCTGGTTGCTGATGCCATGCACAGTTGCAGTATGGTGGTTCGATCCCCAACCGGGGAGATGGTGACCAACAATTTAAACTAATGGGTGCATGACTTTCGGCTGGTTAGCCTGTGGAAATTGAAACCACACGTTGCCAGTGCGTCAATAAAATAAAATACATATACCGCCAGAGACGTGATGGAGTCAGAGTACAATAGGGTTAAAAACCATGGATCGAATAGTGCCAGGTTCATCCACAGATAGTCCCATATGAATCGTCAGAGTGTCAGTATAGCAGACTTATGAAAGCTGGTCTGCTAAACCAATATCTTTATCTTGGCGTGGTGGTCCAGGAGAAAGATGTCTAGTTGCTGATACCATGCGGATTTGCAGTATGGTGGTTCGATCCCCGACCAGGGAGATGGAGAACAACAGATTAATCTAATGGGTGCATGATTTTTGGCTTGTTAGCACGTGGAAAGCCGCATGTTGCCAGTGCATCGATAAAATAAAATACATATACTGCCAGAGCGGTGATGGAGTCACAGTACAATAGGCTTAAAAGCCAAGGATTGAATAGTGGCAGGTGCATCCACAAATAGTCTCATATGAATCGTCAGAGTGTAAGTATATCAGACATGTATAAGATGGTCAGCTAAAGCAAGATTGTTATCTTGACCCGGTGGTCCAGGGGAAAGATGTCTGGTTGCTGATGCCATGCGGAGTTGCAGTATGCCGGTTTGATCATCGACCAGGGAGATGGTGATAGACAAATTAAACTAATAGGTGCATGACTGTCGGCTGTTTCCTCTGTGGAAATTGAAACCACCCATTGCCAGTGCGTCAATAAAATAAAATACATATACTGCCAGAGCCGTGATGGAGTCAGAGTACAATAGGATTAATAGCTACGGATTGAATAGTGGCAGGTGCATCCACAGATATGCCCATATGAATCGTCAGAGGGTCAGTATATCAGACATGTGAGAGCTAGTGTGCTAAACCAAGATTCTTATCTTGTTGCGGTGGTCCAAGGGAAGGATGTCTGTTTGTTGATGCCATGTGGAATTGCAGTAAGGGGAGATGGTGCTAAACAAATTAAACTAATGATTGCATGACTGTTGGCTGGTTAGCATGTGGATATTGAAGCCGTGGGTTGCAAGTAATATAATAAAATACATATACTGCCAGAGCTGTGATAGAGTGAGAGTACATTAGGGTTAAAACCCAAGGATTGAATAGTGGCAGGTGCATCCACAGATCCCCTCATATGAATCGTCAGAGTGTCAGTATATCAGACTTATGAAAGCTGGTCTGCTAAACAAATATTCTTATCTTGGCACGGTGGTCCGGGGAAAAGATGTCTGGTTGCTGATGCCATGCGGAGTTGCAGTATGGTGGTTCGATCCACGACCGGGGAGATGGTGATCAACAAATTAAACTAATGGGTGCATGACCGTCGGCTGGTTAGCATGTGGAAATTAAAGCCGTGCGTTGCCAGTAATATAATAAAATACATATACTGCCAGAGCTGTGATGGAGTGAGAGTACATTAGGCTTAAAAGCCAAGGATTGAATTGTGGCAGGTACATCCACAGATAGTCTCATATGAATCGTCAGAGTGTCAGTATATCAGACATGTGAAGGATGGTCTGTTAAACAAAGATTCTTATCTTGTTGCGGTGGTCAAGGGGAAAGATGTCTGGTGGCTGATGCCATGCGGAGTTGCAGTATGGTGATCCCCGACCATGGAGATGGTGATCAACAAATTAAACTAATGGGTGCATGACTGTCAGCTGGTTAGCATGTGGAAATTGAAGCCGCACATTGGCAGTGCATCAATAAAATAAAATACATATACTGCCAGAGTCGTTATGGAGTGAGAGTACAATAGGGTTAAAAGCCAAAGATTGAATATTTGCACTTGCATCCACAGATAATCCCATATGAATCGTCAGAGTGTCAGTATATCAGACTTATGAAAGCTGGTCTGCTAAACCAATATTCTTACCTTGGCGCGGTGGTTCAGGAAAAAGATGTCTGGTTGCTGATGCCCTGTGGATTTGCATTATGGCAGTTCGAAACCCGACCGGGGAGATGGAGAACAACAAATTAAACTAATGGGTGCATGACTGTCGGCTGGTTAGCATGTGGAAATTGAAGCTGCTCATTGGCAGTGCATCAATAAAATAAAATACATATACTGCCAGAGCTGTGATGGAGTCATAGTCCAATAGGCTTAAAAGCCAAGGATTGAATAGTGGCAGGTGCATCCACAGATAGTCTCATATGAGTCGTCAGAGTGTCAGTATATCAGACATGTGAAAAAAGGTCTGCTAAACGAAGATTCTTGTCTTGTCGTGGTGGTCAAGGGGAAAGATATCTGGTGGCTGATGCCATGCGGAGTTGCAGTATGGCGGTTCGATCCCCGACCGGGTTAATTGTGCTCGACAAATTAAACTAATGGGTGCATGACTGTCGGCTGGTTAGCATGTGGAAATTGAAGCCAGGCATTGCCAGCGCATCAATAAAATAAAATGCATATACTGCCAGAGCCGTGATGGAGTCAGAGTACAATAGGGTTAAAAGCCAAGGACTGAATAGTGGCAGGTGCATCCACAGATAATCCCATATCAATCGTCAGATTGTCAGTATATCAGACTTATGAAAGCGGGTCTACTAAACCAAGATTATTATCTTGGCATGGTGGTCCAGGGGAAAGATATCTGTTTGCTGATGCCATGCAGAGTTGCAGTATGGCGGTTCGATCCTCGACTGGGGAGATGGTGATCAACAAATTAAACTAATGGATGCATAACTGTCAGCTGGTTAGCATGTGTAAATTGAAGCCACACATTGCCAGTGCTTCAACAAAATAAAATACATATACTGCCAGAGCTGTGATGGAGTCAGAGCACAATTGGCTTAAAAGCCAAGGATTAAATAGTGGCAGGTGCATCCACAGATAGGCCCATATGAATCATCAGAGTGTCAGTATATCAGACATGTGAAAGCCCGTCTCCTAAAACAAGATTGTTATCTTGGTGCGGAGGTACAAGGGAAAGATGTATGGTTGCTGATGCCATGCAGAGTTGCAGTAAGGCGGATCGATCACAGACCGGGGCGATGGAGAACAACAAATTAAACTAATGGCTGCAGGACTGTCAGCTGGTTAGCATGTGGAAATTTAAGCCGCGCATTGCCAGTGCATCAATAAAATAAAATACATATACTGCCAGAGCCATGATGGAGTATGAGTACAATAGGGTTAAAAGCCAGGGATTGAATAGTGGCAGGTGCATCCACAGATAGTCTCATATGAATCGTGAGAGTGTCAGTATATCAGACATGTGAAAGCTGGTCTGCTAAACCAAGATTCTTATCTTGGTGCGGTGGTCCAGGGGAAAGATGTCTGGTTGCTGACGCCATGTGGAGTTGCAGTATGGTGATCCCCGACCATGGAGATGGTGATCAGCAAATTAAACTAATGAGTGCATGAGTGTTGGCTGGTTACCATGTGGATATTGAAGCCGCTCATTGCCAGTGCGTCAATAAAATAAAATACATATATTGCAAGCGTCGTGATGGAGTCAGACTACAATAGGCTTAAAACCCAAGGATTGAATAGTGGCAGGTGCATCCACAGATCCCCTCATATGAATCGTCAGAGTGTCAGTATATCAGACTTGTGAAAGCTGGTCCGCTAAACAAATATTCTTATCTTGGCACGGTGGTCCAGGGAAAAGATGTCTGGTTGCTGATGCTATGCGGAGTTGCAGTATGGCGGTTCGATCCCCCGACCGGGAGATGGTGATCAACAAATTAAACTAACGGGTGCATCACTGTCGGCTAAGTTAGCACATGGAAATTGAAGCCGCACGTTGCCAGTGCGTCAATAAAATAAAAATACATACATACATACTATAAATAGAATTACCAATGACATTTAAAGCTTTAAAGAGTACAATAGATAGGCCGAGGTTTAGTGTATCAATGATCGGAATTCCTGCATTATAACATGGACAGTTGTTATTCACTCCAATACTGTGTGTATTTTGCTGAAGCATCCGTGATGGCCTGATTCCAAATTGCACATAGGTGCCCAATATTAGTAACGAAATTTAGATAGGATTTAATCGAATAATCGTTCAGCAATCAACATGATCCGGAAGACAGAATAAGCTAATGTGTCAGCATTCGTCTCTAAGGGAGTTTGTGAGATATGTCCATCCGAAACTATTATTTTTTCTGTGTGCACAGTCTGGCAAGCCGTATTCAGCTTGAGTATTGCCTTGCCATGCTTTACTGAATGACAAGAACTACCAAGTTGTAGTCCAGGTAGAAATATTATTTGCTATTCACAGAAGTATTCTACTTAAATTAGACAGTAATTATTATTAATGGCCAAGCATATTTTCAATCATAGTTTATCCACATTTGCCATTTAAATACATGCGCTTGAGTATATAGTTCACAGGTTTGGGTTTATAGAGCATGCATATCCACAGAGTGCATTTAGATACATATCCTCCATTTACTAGTCACAAGAGTGGGTCTACAAGGGTGTGTCCATGGTTTGGTTGTATGCATTACTTACACAAATGACCTTGCATGCTTATTAAGTTAAAACGGTGGATGCATAGGGTGTTCCTTGGTTAGGCTGTATTCATTACTTGAGGTTTTACTGTATTCATAACTTGCACAAATCACCTCGCTTGTTTATGTAAACAAAAGATAGGGTGTATAAGGGGATGTAATTGGTTTGGTGGTATTCATTACTTACACAGATGCCCTCGTTTACCTATGTAGATACAAATATTGGTGTATACGGGTGTGTATTGGCTTATGTATGATTACATCCACAGATAGTCCCATATGAATCGTCAGAGTGTTCATATATCAGACATGTGAAAATTGATCTGCTAAACCAAGATTCTTATTTTGGCGCGGTGGTCCAGGGTGGTTCTGGATGCTGATGCCATGCAGAGTTGCAGTATGGCGGTTCGATCCCTGACCGGGGAGATTGTGCTCAACAAATTAAACTAATGGGTGCGTGACTGCCAGCTGTTTAGTATGTGGAAACTGAAGCCATGCATTGTCAGTGCATCAAGAAAATAAAATACATATACTGCCAGAGCCGTGATGGAGTCAAGAGTAAAATAGGCTTAAAAGCCGTGGCAGGTGCATCCACAAATAGTCCCATATGAATTCGCAGATTGTCAGTATATCAGATATGTGAAAGCTGGTCTGCTAAACCAAGATTCTTATCTTGGCACAGAGGTCCAGGGGAAAGATGTCTGGTTGCTGATGCCACGTGGAGCTGCAGTATGGCGGTTCAATCCCTGACCGGGGAGATGGTGATCAACAAATTAAACTAATGGGTGCATAACTGTCGGCTGATTACCATGTGGAAATTGAAGCTGTGCATTGCCAGTGCATCAAAAAAATAAAATCCATATACTGCCAGAGCTGTGATGGTGGCAGAGTACAACAGGCTTAAAAGCCAAGGATTGAATAGAGGCAGGTGCATCCACAGATAGTCCCATATGAATCGTTAGTCTGTCAGTATATCAGACATGTGAAAGCTGGTCTGCTAAACCAAGCTTCTTATCTTGGTGTGGTGGTCCTGGGGAAAGATGTTTGGCTGCTGATGCCATATGGAGTTGTAGTTTGGCGGTTCGATCCCCGATCAGGGAGATGATGATCAACAAATTAAACTAATGGGTGCATGACTGTCGGCTGGGTAGCATGTGGAAATTGAGGCCATGCGTTGCCAGTGCATCAATAAAATAAAATACATATACTGCCAGAGTCGTGATGGAGTCAGAGTACAATAGGCTTAAAAGCCGAGGATTGAATAGTGGTAGGTGCATCCACAGATAGTCCCATATGAATCGCCAGAGTGTCAGTATATCAAACATATGAAAGCTGGTCTGCTAAACCAAGATTCGTATCTTGGCGCAGTGGTCAAGGAGAAAATTGTCTGGTTGCTGATGCCATGTGGAGTTGCAGTCTGGCGGTTCGATCCCCGACCGAGGAGATGGTGATCAACAAATTAAACTAATGTGTGCATGACTGCCGGCTGGTTAGCGTGTGGAAATTGAAGACGCGCATTGCCAGTGTGTCAATAAAATAAAATGCATACATACATACATACATACATACCATGAATAGAATTACCGAAGATGTTTAAAGCTTTAAAGAGTACAATAGATAGGCCGAGGTTTAGTGTATCAACGATCGGAATGTCTGCGTTATAACGTGGACAGTTGTTATTCACTCCAATACTGTGTGATTTTTGCTGATGTATCTGTAATGGCCCGATTCTAAATCGCACATAGTTGCTGAATATTATTAACGAAATTTAGATAGGTTTTAATCGAATAATCGTTCAGCAATCAACATGATCCGGAAGACAGAATAAGCTAATGTGTCAGCATTCGTCTCTAAGTGAGTTTATGAGATATGTTCATCCGAAACTATTATTTTTCATGTGTGCACAGCCTGGCAAGCCATATTCAGCTTGAGTATTGCCTTGCCATGCTTTACTAAATGACAAGAATTACCAAGTTGTAGTCCAGGTAGAAATATTATTTGCTATTCATAGAAGTATTCTACTTAAATTAGGCAGTAATTATTATTAATAGGCAAACATATTTTCAATCATAGTTTATCCACATTTGCCATTTAAATACATGCGCTTGAGTATGTAGTTCACAGGTTTGGGTTTATAGAGCATGCATATACACAGAGTGTATTCAGATATTAGGCACGGTGTCCTCAGTAGTCAAGTACGCATATCCCCTATTTAATAGTCACAAGAATGGGTCTACAAGGGTGTGTCCATTGTTTGGTTGTATGCATTACTTAAACAAATGACCTTGCTTGCTTATTAAGTTAAAACGGTGGATGCATAGGGTGTTCCTTGGTTAGGCTGTATTTATTACTTGAGGTTTTACTGTATTCATAAATTACACAAATATCCTCGCTTGTTTATGTAAACAAAAGATTGGGTGTATAAGAGGATGTAATTGGTTTGGTGGTATTCATTACTTACACAGATGCCCTCGTTTGCTTATGTGGATACAATTATGGGTATATACGGGTGTGTCCTCGGCTTATGTATGATGACTGTATTATGTGGCTGTAGTAGTAGAAATATCCTACAGCTGCAATCCATCCTTCGTCGCATTTGACCACTGTGTCGTGTCCTCAGCCCAAATTCTTAGCTTCCTCGGGTCCATTCTTGATCTGAATGTGCCAAGTCCTGTTTTGTTTGAGGTCACCTCGCAGCACACTTAACAGATTTATGCAATGATGTCCTCTCCTGGCTTTATATTTGCTGGCTCCCAGTAGTGCGAATTCCAAGACTCTGTGCTGGTGTGTCGTCTGCGATCCTTAGCACATGGCCAAACATGGACCATCTTTGCTGTGCGACTTTTACGGACAGCGACGATGTATTACACATCTTGTATAATGCAACATTGGAAATGATGCTGTCTGACCATCGGTATCCAGTGGTGGTGCATAGGTGTTTGCATTGGCAGGCATCAGGTTTGTCTACAGCTGCAATCATAGCTGCGTAGCTGTTACAGTTATACAGCATCAAGGATACGCAGGTTACATTGTCAAGGGCATCTTTGATCCACGAATCCATAACTTCCAGAAGGACTGGAAAGCTATGTTGTTCCCCATGACGCAGCATGCAATAATGTCAGTAGTACTGCAGAGCAATGAGCCGAGGATCCTACTTTTCCTCCATGGTTCCCTGCCACAAAGTACATCATCATTTTTCTGAGTATCATGCTTTGTCGATATGTATATGTGGGGGAACTCTGTTGTCGAGTCATTCATAGAGATTCTCAATTTTCAGTTTGCCTTTGGCTATAGGGAGTAGTTACTCAAGGGGTTTCTTTTCCTCATCTATGAATTCCACATCATCGGCATATTGCATCTCTAGTGGCATACCCAGTATGGACACCGAGGGTGGGTGGGGGGGGCGTAGTCTTGTGGAAGTTTTCCTCAGATTTCAATGCAGCAGCAAGGTAACAGGTGAAAGGCACAGGGGGTAGACTATATCCCTGTGTGGTCCATCTCCCTGTGGGGAGACGATTGATGTCTCAAACTCTGCAAGACTTTACTGTCTTGACTCATATTCTCAGCTTGGTGTCTGCAAGCAGTAGGCTCACTAGTCGCAGCTCATCTTCAAAGCAGCTGGCCTGGAGTAGTACATCTAGGATCTTTGAGCACTTAATTGTGTCGAAGGCTTGTGAAAATGCCGGTGTTTGGACATGACTACTGACACAAGCATACGTTGGGCCCATACAATGTCTGCACAGCTGCGTCCACATTCCACATCGATCTTGTCTCGGATGCAGAATAGAGTAATGTTGGGTATGTCCTCCTGTATTCATTATGTATTCATTATGTACACAAATGTCCTCACTTGCATGTGTAGATACAAGAGTGTGTGTATAAGTGTGTCTCCTCAGTTTTAGCTGTATTCATTATGTACACAAATGTCTTCGCTTGCAACTGTAGATAGAACAGTGTGTATATAAGTGTGTGTCCTCGGTTTGGCTGTATTCATTATGTACACAAATGTCTTCGCTTGCATGTGTAGATACAAGAGTGTCTGTATAGGTATGTGTCCTCGGTTTGGCTGTATTCATTATGTACACAAATGTCCTCGCCTGCACGTATAGATACAAGAGTGTGTGTATAAGTGTGTGTCCTCGGTTTGGCTGTATTTATTATGTACACAAATGTCTTCGCTTGCACGTGTAGATACAAGAGTGTGTGTATAAGTGTGTGTCCTCGGTTTGGCTGTATTCATTATGTACCCAAATGTCCTCGCTTGCTTTTCTAGACACAAGTGCGTGCGTGCGTGCGTGCGTGCGTGCGTGCGTGCGTGCGTGCGTGCGTGCGTGCGTGCGTGCGTGCGTGCGTGCGTGCGTGCGTGCGTGCGTGTCTACAATGGTCTGTGTAAATGGGTGTGTCCACGGGTTGGTTGTATTCAGCGCTTAACAGATGTCCTCGGTTGCTTATGTAGATACAAGTATGGGTGTAAAAGGGTGTGTCCTCGGTGCAACGGAATTTAGTCAAACTCCCCTAAAAGGTTGATTTTGCAATCACACATATGCAGAGGTGACTCACAAGAGGCACACAATTAACGCTCTAAAATACTTTGGATTAAAACTAGAAATAAAGATGCCCCCAATTGTACACCAAAAACAAACCTGTGTGTGCGTGCGTGTGTGCGTGCGTGCGTGCGTGCATGTGTACGTGCGTGCGTGCGTACGTGCTCTCTCTCTCTCAGCTCCCTCTCTCCCTCCCTCCCCCTCCCCCGAATTGTACAATGCCGGCGAGCGGAAACCACTAGAGTATTACATCATCATCGTCCCAGTCGTCGTCGTCATCGTTGTCATCACCGCCGTCGTCATTGTCGTCGTTGTCGTCAACACTTCCACCACCACCACCACCACCACCACCACCATCATCATCATCGTCGTCATCATCATAATTTACCCTTAGCGCCTGTCTTGTTATTGTCTCAGAGAATTGTGTTGGTGGAATTATATTGTCATCGTCATCATCATCATCATCATTATTAATATCGCCTTCGTCGTCGTCGTCGTCGTCGTCTCTGCCATCGTCGTCCTCATCCTCGTTATCTTCATCATCATTCATCATCATCATCATCATCATCATCATCATCATCATCATCATCATCATCATCACCACCACCACCACCACCACCACCACCATCATTATCATCATCATCATCATCATCATGTCGTCATCGTCGTCGTCGTCGCCGTCGCTATGGCCATCATCATCGCAGGACGTTACCAATATCATCGTTGTCGCCATCGCCATAATCACCATCACCATGATCATCATCAGCATCATCATCATCATAAGTTATCATCGTCGTCGTCGTCGTCGTTGTCGTCGTCATCATCATTTACCTTAATTCCTTAGCTTGTCTCGGAGAATCGTGTTGGTAAAGTTATATTGAAATCCTACAATATTTTATTAAATCAAAGTCAGAAATTCTTTATTGGCACAGGCTGTATTGTTGTCTTTTAAATGGTTCAGCTGTTGACGGCTCTATAACCACTGGCAGTGAATTTCAGTTTGTCAGAGACGGCGTACGTGCGGATATATTTCTTGCTGTGCAGTTTTATCTTAAGTTTTAACTTATGACACATACCCTCCACCCGCCACCCTCCCCACCCTCCACCTCGTATATGTGTTAGCTATTAGCTCGCAGTGTGTTTTTGTCAACATCATATAGGCTAACATAAAAAAGTACTCTGATAAAAACATAATTTATATTATTTTAAAAGATGCGTTGAAAGGTTGTTCTATTCTGGAAACTCGACTAATGGCCTAATTTAGCATAATCTGCGCATTCAAATTGTATAATAAAATTGTGTGACGCGTCTAAACATGCTGTGCCTCGATAAACCATAGGTTGACTGGAAAAACTCATATATGTCCGGGTATGCTGCGCTACGTAGTCACTTGACAAAATCGTATCCATCACTACGCTGTCATGTGAAGGAATCCTAAATTACATTTGTTAGAGACTTTACCGGGTGGGGGGAGGGGCGGGGGGGGGGGGTCGTCCAAAAAGCATCATTACGGCCCTCCTAGGACAGGATGATGACGTGTGTGTATATATATATATATATATATATATATATATATATATATATATATATATATATATATATATATATATATATATATATATATATACCCTACATACTCTTTGGTTATGGTGGGCTGTAGGTTCAACACTATCGCATCTTTCTTAGCTCAGCTATTATACTACGTAGCTATTTAAATATGATGGTGGTCAGTAACGCATTCGTGACGAAGTCGGCCAAAACCGGCCTCTGTAGTGGTCTTAAGGAATGTCCATTTGATGGCCAATGGAAGACTTGACCTGCAATTGAACATTCAATAAGCAGATATTTTGATGTTCTAGAACAAATTTAAACAGTAACGGGAAGCTTTCGTTGGTTCAAACATGATTTATTTTGGTCTTAAACAGAATTTATTTTGAGTCTTATAACCGCGTCTCCCATGCACATAAAGATACTATTACAGGCTGTTACTGCACGTACAAACGTATTACATTTTATATTTCCAAAGCGTCGCGATGGTGCTCGGACAAATTCCCATCGGACATAATCCCACCGGACGTAATCCCACCCGGACAAAATCCCATCGGACATAATCACACCGGACATAATCCAACCAGACATAATCCCACCGGACATAATTCTACCAGACATAATCCCACCGGATATAATCCCACCTGGACAAAATCCCACAAGACAAATCCCACCTGGACATAATCCCACCGGACATAATCCCACCTGGACAAAATCCCACCAGACAAATCCCACCTGGACATAATCCCACCAGACATAATCCCACCCGGACATAATCCCACCGGACAAAATCCCATCCGAACATAATCCCTTTGGACAGATTCACACCAGGATTTCATGCCCACTCCATTTGGGACCAACCAGGGTCAACTCAACAGGGTAGAAGAAGCCACATATATGAGCGTCACATTTCGAATTCAGCTTGTTAGCGGT